>CM026202.1:7555787-7993287 GCA_014839995.1 Xenentodon cancila | reverse complement strand
TCAAACCCTCAGTGCTGCACAATCAAAAAATAACTCTCTAAACACAAAGTGCAAATCTAGAATCTAAAAGAAGCGAATGAAAAAATGACGCTGGATTTAAGACCTAAGGGGAGGGAGGGAAATGGAGGAAGAGCTGGGAGAGTGTTCAGCTTCCTGACGGCCTGGTGGATGAAGCTGTCCTTCAGTCGGCTGGTTCTGGTTCTGGCCCGGAGGGTCCGCAGCCTCCTCCCTGATGGCAGCAGACTGAAGAGGCTGTGTGACGGGTGGGTGGGGTCTCTCACGATGCTGAGGGAGTCAGACGGCTGCTGTAAATGTCCTGAAGTGAGGGGAGAGACCATCTTCTCATCTGCTCTCACGACGCGCTGGAGAGACTTGCGGCAGGTTACGGTGCAGCTCTGTACCACACGGTGATGCAGCTGGTCAGGATGCTCTCGATGGTGCCTCTGTAGAAGGTGTACCTGATGGGGGCCGGGGCTCTGGCTCTTCGCAGTTTGCGGAGGAAGTAGAGACGCTGCTGTGCTTTCTTGGCGAGTGATGCGGTGTTAACAGTCCAGGAGAGGTCCTCTGAGATGTGGACACCCAGGAACTTGATGCTGCTCACCCTCTCCACAGCAGCACCGTTGATGGTCAGAGGAGCATGCTGGGGGTGTTGTCTCCTGAAGTCAGCAACAATCTCCTTGGTCTTCTCCACGTTCAGGGAGAGATTGTTGTCTGCACCACTCAGCCAGGCGGCTCACTTCGCTCCTGTAGTTTGACTCATCGTTGTTGTTGATGAGACCCACCACAGTCGTGTCGTCCGCAAACTTTACGAAGAGGTTGGAGCTGTGCATCGGTGTGCAGTCGTGGGTCAGCAGGGTGAAGAGGAGGGGGCTCAGCACACATCCCTGGGGGGCCCCTGTGCTCAGTGTGATGGTGCTGGATGTGTTGCCGCTGACCCGTACTGCCTGTGGTCTCCCAGTCAGGAAGTCCAACAGACAGTTGCACAGCGAGGTGTTGATCCAAAGGGGATGAATACATATGCACATGACAATTTTCTGTTTTTTATTTCTAAAAATTGTTTTATGTAAATATTTTTCTAATTTTACTTCGCCAACTTAGACTATTGTGTTCTGACCATTCACATTAAATTCAGGTTAAAAAAACATTTCCCTAAAGGCTGTAATGTAATAAAATACGTAAAAAGTGATAGGCGGTGAATACTTTTGCAAAGCACTAAACATTTGCTTTCTCTGGACGGTACAGCAATAACACATGGAGGCCACATGACAGCAGCAGAGACCAAGTGGCTGCAGAGCAAAAGCAGCAGCTCCTCACCAGACCTGTTCCTCCCACCTGAGAGCCACCACCGCCTCCTCAGGCCTCCCTGGGATTCAGGCGTTTTTTTGAGAGTCGGGGTTGGTAACTGCAGAGCCTTGGTGAAGTCATTTATACTGTAATATTGCATCTGGAAAGCTGCCAGCAGACATTTACAGCAGAATTACCCGTTTGTTGACTGGACAGTGAAATTAAAAAAAAATGACAGTCCCGCTGAGCCGACTGTCAATCAGTTATATTAGAAAAAAATATAATGCTTTATATAAATTCTCCTGGTGTTCTCGTCTGATCGCGAACACAAGCAGCTGCCTCTACTAGGCTGTAAACTCAGTTTAGAAAACACAACTGTAAACAAAACAAGGAAACTGTTGTAAGAGGAAGTTCATGTTTTTTAACTGAAACGCATTAAGAAAATAAAACTTTTAAAAAGTCAAAATTAAAGCTTGAAAACGACGTACATTGTAAGAACAGAATGAGCACAAACATGTCTTCTTTAGCCAGAAGGAGAATTGATTATTTATTTCAAAAACTTGATTTTAAAACAATCAGAGTTGATGAGTTATTGCTTTGAGAACTTTTATTTTATTACCTTGAAGTATGCCAATTGTTTAAACATATTACAACTGTATGAAGAAAAAAAGCACCCAGCGTGATAAATCTCAGCAGAGCAGACGGAGATGATTGTTGGGACATACCGGACTCACCGTATGTAGCCTTGGGTGTAGCTATAGTGTAAAGCAGAAGTGCACGTTAAGTTTTATGACCAACCCCTCTGTTTCCAACAGCTCTCATTTCAAATGCTGTTTCAGGCGAAACAAGCATGGCTGGAAAAGGGAAGGTAACATTATTCACTACGATGAGATAAAATGCCTAAGTTGGGGTGACGTAGGTTAGGTAGGCATGTTCAAAAACTGCGCGTCAGCATGGCTGAGCTGCTGCGTGCAGGCGTCACTTCACCAAGCCCAGTGCTGAGCATTGTTGGAATGGCGTAAAGTTTGCAGACGTCGTACCAGGGAGCGGTTCTCCGCAGTTATGACTTATTTCCCCAGTTGGATTCCGAGTTGGGGCTACGTGGTTCACAGGTGGAGCACAAAGGCTTTCTGAGAATAGCCAGACCAACACCCTGTGACATCAGCCCCAGGTTTTCTAACGAACGATTCTGAAGCCTTTCTCATCAGACTTCACATGTCACTAACGAGCAGGGCGGAGCAGGGCGGAGCAGGCCCGGGCGCTACCTGCAACTTGTCAACCTTTTATTTCTGCAGTTTAGCTATTTTATCCTGGTTGGCATAGCTTAGGCTAACCTGTAATGCTAACTAATGTTTTACTTTCATTAAGATCAAATCTCCCATCCCAGTGTTCACCTCCACCTGTCTGTATAAACGTCTCTGTTGGAGACCTGCTGACATCCTGACCTGCAGTCCTCGTCTATGTGGATCACCGTCTATCCATATATCACCCATATACACAGAAGTCTTATCGGTCTACTGCTGATAGATAATTATACTATTGTATCCTGTGTTGTACCTTTGACTGGTCTCCAGCAGGAGGGTCCCCCCTTATGATCCAGGTCCTGATCCAGGTTTCTTCCCTCTTAAAGGGGAGTTTTTCTTGCCACTGTTTGGCTTAAGGTTTTTCTTCCAATAGGGGAGTTTTTACCTGCCGTTGTTTATGTAATAATTGCTCGCGGGTCATGTTCCGGGTCTCTGGAAAGATCCTGGAGACAACTTGTGTTGTAATAAACGCTATATAAATAAAATTGAATTGAATTGAATTAAACAAGTGGACTAGCGGTCCAGTTGGCAGAGACAGCCCAGCTGGTTTCCTCTGGTAATTCCTGGCCAGTAACCTTCAAACGGCTGCCTTACAGAATACCAGCAAAAGCAAATCTGCATTTAAAAGTAAACACTCCTGCCTAAACTATGGGTTCATTGCAACAGGTGACTCCACACCCACACGGTGTAATGTGTGTAATGAAGTGCCAACAAACAAGATATGCAGGAAGGTGTGTTAACTGCAGATGGAGCATGCCGCCGGGAAAACAAGCAGAAAAAAGACAGTCAATTAACAACTAGGAAGGTGCAATAAAAACTATGTTGTCACAGGTGACTGGGTACGTAGTGAGTTAAACTACTGTCATTCAGCAGAACTCATGAACTGAACTGTAAAACGATTGCAAGTTTTTTCTCAAAAACTGCCATTTACTAGCTGCAAATCTCTGCTCATGCTCACCTCTGTCTGTACTATCACTTACCACAACACAGCATTGGGTCTGGAATAAACTTGGAGGACATGCATGTCTGTCATGCCTGGATCCTTACCCTCAACCTTGAGTGGTTAGGGTGGAGATAGCCCACCAAGAGCACCTTTCCTGAAAATGGATTTATTTTCAACAAGTCAGGGGTGAAACTGCTCACCTCCATCATGTTTACTTCCTATGTCATCCATCTGTGCTCGGTGCCAAGGCTGAGATGAACAAGAAGCCTTCTCATAGAAAGAACCAAACAAAGCTCAGCAGAAACCTTGAGGAGGAGTTACATCTGCCCCCACCTGGGGAGAGCTTCAGAAAGGAGACATCAGAGGCAAGAAGAGGGGTCCGTATTTGTTCCAGTTCTCTCAACAGGACCAATGACCAGGACCTTCCCTAGCCCCCAGGCCCAATCCCTTTTCGTCCCCCATAAACCCCCCACCAGAGCAGCTAAAGGTTTGCCACTAAGCCCCGCCCCAACACAAACCCAAATCCTTTCTGGCGTCTTCGTCTGAGAACCTTGCATAACCATGCACAAGGAAGTGATAACAAAAAAGTGACACATGACTAAAGTGTTTAACTTGCCATTTTGCACATTGTAAGAGTTCCTCGCAGCCCACACAATTGATGTCTTGACAGCTGCTGCAGTGTTATTTATGGACTTTGTTCTGACAGGCCTTTGTTGCTGCGAGTTTTCCATATAAGGAGTTGAGTGTTTTGTTTGCTTCAGCTGTGTCATTGTTGTTGGGGTGGCTCTGTCCTTAGTCCCGGCTCTGTCGTTAGTCCCGGCTCTGTCCTTAGTCCCGGCTCTGTCCTTAGTCCCGGCTCTGTCCTTAGTCCCGGCACTGTCCTTAGTCCCGGCTCTGTCGTTAGTCCCGGCTCTGTCCTTAGTCCCGGCTCTGTCCTTAGTCCCGGCTCTGTCCTTAGTCCCGGCTCTGTCGTTAGTCCCGGCTCTGTCCTTAGTCCCGGCTCTGTCGTTAGTCCCGGCTCTGTCCTTAGTCCCGGCTCTGTCCTTAGTCCCGGCTCTGTCCTTAGTCCCGGCTCTGTCCTTAGTCCCGGCTCTGTCGTTAGTCCCGGCACTGTCCTTAGTCCCGGCTCTGTCGTTAGTCCCGGCTCTGTCCTTAGTCCCGGCTCTGTCCTTAGTCCCGGCTCTGTCCTTAGTCCCGGCTCTGTCCTTAGTCCCGGCTCTGTCGTTAGTCCCGGCTCTGTCCTTAGTCCCGGCTCTGTCCTTAGCCCCGGCTCTGTCGTTAGTCCCGGCTCTGTCGTTAGTCCCGGCTCTGTCCTTAGTCCCGGCTCTGTCCTTAGTCCCGGCTCTGTCGTTAGTCCCGGCTCTGTCCTTAGTCCCGGCTCTGTCGTTAGTCCCGGCTCTGTCCTTAGTCCCGGCTCTGTCCTTAGTCCCGGCTCTGTCCTTAGTCCCGGCTCTGTCGTTAGTCCCGGCTCTGTCCTTAGTCCCGGCTCTGTCCTTAGTCCTGGCTCTGTCGTTAGTCCCGGCTCTGTCCTTAGTCCCGGCTCTGTCGTTAGTCCCGGCTCTGTCCTTAGTCCCGGCTCTGTTGTTAGTCCCGGCTCTGTCCTTAGTCCCGGCTCTGTCCTTAGTCCCGGCTCTGTCGTTAGTCCCAGCCTCGACGGGTGATGTTTGTGATTCAATTCAATTCAATTCAATTCAATTCAATTCAATTCAATTCAATTCAATTCAATTCAATTCAATTCAATTCAATTCAATGCAATTTTATTTATATAGCGTCTATTACAACACAAGTTGTTTCTAGGATCCTTTCAGAGACCAGAAGTTGACCCCTGAACAATTATTACATAAACAACAGCAGGTAAAAACTCCCCTTTAAGAGGGAAGAAACCTGGATCAGGACCTGGATCATAAGGGGGGACCCTCCTGCTGAAGACCAGCTGGTAGAACAGGAAGTAGAGAGAGAAGAGAGACAATGACACACCGTCAAAGGTACAAGACAGGATACAATAGTATAATTATCCATCAGCAGCAGAACTAAGACTTCTGTGTGCATGGGTGATATATGGATAGTTGGTGATCCACATAGACGAGGACTGCAGGTCAGGATGTCAGCAGGTCTCCAACAGAGACGTTTATACAGACAGGTGGAGGTGAACACTGGGATGGTTGTCTGTTTTCCGGGGAGCCAATGGAGGGAATTGAGAACTGGAGAGACGTGGTCTCTTGTTGGTTCCTGTCAGCATTCATGCTGCTGCATTTTGGATCATCTGGAGGATCTTCAGAGAATTACTTGGACATCCTGCTAATAAAACATTACAGTAATCTAGTCTAGAAGACACGGACGCGTGAATTAGTTTTCCAGCATCACTCTGGGAGAGGATGTTTCTGATCTTTGTGATATTACGGAGGTGGAAAAACGTGGTTTTACAAACCTGATTAATCTGCTGTTTAAATGACAAATCCTGATCTAAATAACTCCAAGGTTTCACACAGTTTTACTGGAGGCCATCGCAACACCATCTAATCCTTCCTGAAGTGTTTGGACAACAAACAACCTCTGTTTTATCAGAATTTATGAGCAAACATCTGGGCATCCAGTCCTTGATGTCCTGAAGACACCTGAAGTTTGTCTGATGGTTCTGTTTCATCTTCATAGACAAATACAGCTGCGTATCGTCAGCATAACAATGAACATTAATGCCGTGGTTCCGGATAAAACACTAGATAATAATTTGTTCTAGCTTTGCGAAGCGCTTTTTTATACACTATTAGACTATCTTTCCATGCATAATAAATATCTACAGACCTACTAGAGTACCACTTTCTTTCCATTTTACGCTCTTTCTGTTTTAACATACGAATATGTGAGTTAAACCAGGGAGTTAAGCTCCTACGGTTAGAGACCCTCTTTCTCAAAGGAGCAACTACATCTAAAGCTGAGTGCAACACATCTGCAGTGGTACCGACATGAAATCAACGTCTGCAGCGGTAGAACCGAGGTCACAGCCCTCAACTGCTTCACTATGTTCCTCTGTAAGAAGATGAAGAGCAACGGCCTCCCTAAATTTAGTGATAGCTTTATCGGATAGACACCTGCTAAAGTAATTCCTCCTATTTTGCACTTTAACGTTGACAATGTTAAATTCAAACGTTATTAAATGGTCGGATTGGAGGGAGTTTACCTGCGACACTAACAGATTATCAGGTTCTACAGCGTAGACGAGGACCAGATCGAGAGTATGATTAAGACGATGCGTCGGTTCGTTAACTTTTTGTAAAATCCCCATCGATTCCAGAAGAGAATCAAAAGCCAACTTAGGACTGTCGTTGTCAGCCACCACAACTCACCTTAGATGAGTGAAGGACCAAACATCGGTCTGTTGTGGTGGAAGCTCTGAGACTGCAGTGCAATTATCACTTTCATCACTTTGCACAGAGGAAATTTGATCATTTCCTTGCAACCTTGACTGTTAAATAACAACAAACCCAAGTTTTACATGTGTTCAGTTTGTATACAGTCAAATAAAATAATATCAAGCATGAGTTGTTTTCATAAAAACTATTTCCAAACAGCAGATCGTGAGTTGGAGAAAACGCCCAAGTTATTATTTCTAGCCTGAGAAACTCAGAACCTCCCAACTTCAGAGCAAAAACAACACAAACATCTTTCAACTCTGATATAATTGACTCTGAATTAATCATCCACGTGAGTCACCACAGCAATGCCGTTCTTCACATAAGAAATGAGAGATTTTACACAGTTGTAAAGCAGATTCATACGTTTAATAAACATGTTTCAGTCACTGCAGTAAGCTGAGCAGCCCACTATCTCTACAATGAGAGTGGGAATTGAAGGATTTAGCCAGATTTCTGTAAACACACAGATGCCTCAGGTTTCTGACCTGGATGATAAATCCAGCCTCAGTTCCTGCACTTTGTTCCTTGAGGACCTCTGCATTGGTGACACAGAGGCTGGGTGGCGGCGGTCTGCTCCGAGGCCTAGCTCAGCATCCCCTCTTCTGTTCATGTCTCCTCCACTGCATCTGGGGCCTTGTTCGCAGCACAATGGCACCTGATGTCAGGGCAGGGGGCTACGCCAAAACAGATTCCTATTTAAGCCTCTGACAAGGCTTAAAGTATTCACCCAGCGAAGCAATATTGTAGACAAGGTGCAAACCAAGTTTAGTTTAATTCTGTTAAAGGAATGTTTATACATTAAACCATAACTTCAATGACAAAGGAGACATTTTACAAACAGTAAGTGTCAGCATGGAGATCCAAAAAATGAGTTTTAAAGCCCAGCATCTGTGCCCAAGCTGCTTAAATGTGGTGCTTTATTTTAAACAAATGAAAATGCATCCTCGGTGAAACACGGCTGGCACAAATCAGACGGATGTGTCGTCTCATGAGGTACAGTTGCAACTGGTCCAAGCTGGAGTCCTGCAGAACAAGTTACAGAGAGGGAGGTGAGAAACCAGGAAGCTGATGTGAACAGCCATTATCAGCTGCTGTCTTCTGGCTTTGGGCATTAGTTGTATGGTTGCTGTAATTAAACCATTACTTAAGAACAGCCACTTTTGATCTACGACCATCTACTAATTATAGACCTATATCTAATCTCCCTTTTATATCATAAATCCTTGAAAAGATTGTTGCAGCTCAAGCCCGTGATTGTTTACATCTGCTTGAAGACTTCCAGCCGGGACTTAGAGCCCATCATAGCACGGAAACCAAGTATCTGCTCTTCTCCTCCCATAGATTCCAATTTGTTCATGTAAATGAAGATATTAAGTGGACTACTTTGGGACAAGCTAAACTGTATTGTTGAAATGCCTTGAGATGACATTTCTCATGATTAGGATGAAATCCATGCAACTTTTGAACATAGGGCCCCTGGTCTCTTTAACCAGGGTCTCCAAACCCTGATCCCTGTTCCACACTGACTGGATCACCAGCAGCAGCAAGTTCAATAGTTACTCATTTCAGCCCGGTAAGTAAAATTACTGAAAGATTCAGTAAAGGTCCTTTAACAAGACAAACTTCCCTGTAACTCTGTAACTACCAAACAAACAAGTTGGGATGAAATTAAAAAAAGGGAAAAAAAATCTTTGCATCTCTTGCAAAAAAGTGATGAAATAGGGAATTTCTGTTTATTCATTCAGACATTTTTACATGTATTCTTTTTGCTAAAGTTGTCATATCAGGCACCATTTAAGAATATGTGGAATTTTAAGTGACATTTTAATGAGAAGTCTCTTTGTCTGAAGCTGCATCTCTAAAGTTCACGTGAGGTTCTTGTAGACACGATGTGATAAATGAAACCCCAGGTTTTCTGAACGCACTATTCACCCCTGGCTAATTTAAAGTAAAAACGTTTTCAGGAGTTTGCAACAGATAAAGACAGGAATGTCTGCACAATAAGTCAAGTTTGAAGGAAAATATACCTTTATACCCACCTAATAATTACTTGAGGAAATGATGAGGTCAGGCCTTTTTGAGAGCCCTAAACAGCATATCTTTCCTTTTACCAGGGTGGTGAGGTACCGGGGGGGCTGTTCAGCCACAGTTCTCAGAGCGTAGTGTTCCCCTCCACCAACGTCCTCCCTCTCAAACCAAACGTTGTCCAAATCATCATCGTTGACTTTTGCCAGCTGTAAACACACAAAACGCAGAATTTTAACAATGATTACTTTTAAACAGAAACAAGGCAGAAATGTGTGCATACCAAAAATGATGGTTTGATTCAGCAGCGGCTTGTTGGCCACGGGTCTGCACTTGTTCACACACCCAAACCCAGAAGTAGGGCGAGTGCCAGAACAAGGGAGTCCGGAAGCCGACTACGACATACAAACGCTGCTCGCTTATCACAACTACAGCTGCTTCAAGCTTCTTTGATAACCCCTGCCCCCTTGAAGGAATAGTCCAACATTAAATCAATCCAAACTCTGTTACTTGATTGAAATCAATGTCAAGTTTTGTGAGGGAGCAAAACCTGGTGAATCCAAAACAAACGCTGGCTTTTAAGTTAGAACGGGATGTGTAATTGCACCATAATGGATTTAGCTGCTTACTGTCCTTGGGATGATGTTAAATTCTTTATGGTGCAAACGTATTTGCCATTCTCCTCCCATTCACAAATTTTTCCTCCCTAATTAATGTTTACATTTACTACCATCTACTAAAGGTTGTTTAAACTTATTCTTATTCTTGTAATCCTTCTGGGCCAAACCAGAACTTGCGTTTCAGTGTGTAGTTACCAGCAGACTGTAGAGACCAGTGGACAAGCACGAGTCATGTGACCCACTGGTCTTCTTTGTGCCGCCCACGTGGACACGCCCACCGCATGTCAGTCTCGCTGAAGTAGCTGCAGTCACTGGCAGACATTTACGTTTACGGAATATGCTATGACGGAAAAGTCCCTGCTGTGTTACTGAGTTTACATTAAGCATTACGTTTATTTCTAAAACGATTGATTGGCAGTCGGCTCAGCCAATCGTTAGCCGTTATCACTTCCTATTTGTAATCGTCATGCTACCTCCGTTAGCGAAGAAACCGAACCCAGCTTCGGCTAAACGCAACGGTCGTTTTTGATGTGAAACGGTTTATCCCGCTGTAAATATCTGACAGCAGCTCTGCAGACATTTCGGCGGGGTTCGGCTGAAGGAGCTGGGAGCAGAGCTAACTTTGATTGACATGCAGTGGGCGTGTCCCCGCCGGCTTGCTGCGCAACGCGACTGCGACAGAAAACGGGCTTCAAACCCGCGGCCTCTCTTCTATGCAGTTTAAGGCCTTCACCCTCTTATGCCAGGGGCTGACACAGCAACGTTCTAGTGTTATACTGCCCCGTTAGGACTGGAGTGGTACTGCTATATTGAGTACCTTTTAATTAAAGCGCCTATCTATTAAAAAAAAAGAATGAGTAAGGAATTCTGTAAAAATCACAATCCTTGGATTTTCTGCTGGAATTCTCTGTTTTGTTTTAAATTGTCAAAGTTGTTTCCATTCCGTCATATTGGACAAAACCACCTTAAAATGTACATGCATGATCTGAAGGATGGGTAGCGTCCACAGCCGGCAAACGTAATTTCAAAAGCATCTTTACACAGAGAAAACAGGTATAAACCGTTTGGTTAAAGATTGTTTGTGTACTCGTTGTTTGTGCATCAAGCTGAAATGCTTTTCAGAAGTTTTTTTCCATTGAAAGGGAACGCCGCGATGCAGAGAACAAACAGTTTCCGATTCCCTGTCAGTGTCAACATCAGATGTTGTTGATGGTTTTCTTTATTGCCCCCATTTGTGTTTCTTTCTGCAGTTCAACAGAAAGAAAGGACAATGTTTGCATATTGTTCATGGTTATTTTTAACAGATTATATTTACCTCCAGGGGGGATTTGTCGGCCTTCGGTATATAAAATGCACCCTCGTAGAAGAAGCGAAAAGCTATTCTTTTTCCATGTTTCTGGATTTCCACCTTTGTGGCTGAAAACAGAAACAAGACGACATTCAATCATCCATCCTCGTTAATTAAAACGGTTTCCTCAGCCTTCTGTTTTTCTGTCACTCCCCTCTCCTGCAAATGTCTTTGCTCAAAGACAGCCTTTTCTTTATCTGACCGATTCTGACTTAAACTTTCACCTTAATCCGTATAAAATATCACTTTTGCTGTCTCTGTCATTGAGTTTTGGGAACTTAAACTGAACTCTGATTATGAACATTCATGAAGAAGATTTGTCTGAAGGGACTTTTACAAACTTGGAACATCATGAAACCTGTCAAAAACTTCATTCTGTGAGAACGTTTTTTATTTTTGAAATTTTAAAAAAGTTCATTTCTTACCAGCAACTTGAGAATCAACCACGCAGAGATGCGGAGTGTCCGGTTTGTTACTGAACCGCCGAACTTGAAAATATTTTCCATCTTCAGTCTTCAGAAGAGACAACATGCTGTTTTTTCTTTCTTGTGATGTTCTGGCATAAAAATGAAATAAAGACTTACTCACCCACAGGCTTCTATCTCTGTTCTCTGATTTGCACAGCAGCAGATATTAGTGTAAGAGGAGCAACGTGGGTTTAACAGATCTGATCACACTATTTGAACACGCTGCACATTTAACCACCACTAACGATGAATATTACGCCACAGCATGTCACAGTGAGGCCCTCCAACTGTCAACACCACGGACTGGAGCATGTCCGGAGAAGCTGCCACCACCAACACCACCACAGACCTCCAGTACACCGAGACTGTTACCGCCTACAGTACTCCAGGAGGATACCCCACAGTTTCAGCGAGAGAGACCCCACCCACCCGTCACACAGCCTCTTCAGTCTGCTGCCATCAGGGAGGAGGCTGCGGACCCTCCGGGCCAGAACCAGAACCAGCCGACTGAGGGACAGTTTCATCCACCAGGCCGTCAGGAACCTGAACTCTCCCTGCTCTTCCTCCGTTTCCCTCCCTGCCCCCCCCCTCACTCACTCTCACCTCAGTTTCTGCACCAGGAACTTTTGGCAGAACTGGACCGCCTACTTTGCACCAGGTCACTTTAACCAGACCGATAAGCTGAACACCTGCAGGACCGTCACACACCTTTAAACACTGTTGTACATTTCACCGTCATTATTACAATCCAGTTCATCATAACAATAATGTCTGTCATCATATTGACATTTAATTGTTTTTACTGTAATTTTATTGTCTTTTGTTCTTAAATACAGCATTATTTTATTATTTGTTTCTTTTTGAGTCTAGATTTGCACGTTGTGTTTAGAATAATTTATTGTGCAGCACCGAGGGTTTGAGAGTAACATAATTTAGATTCTCTGTATGAACCTCACATGTGGCAGAATTGACGATAAACGTGACTTTGACTTATTCTACATATCTGAGGACTCCAGGAAACTGAAGCTCTTTTTATATCCTGGTTAAGCTATTTATGGTTCTGCCAGCACCTGAAATGCTAAAATGTAAACTGGGATCCATTAGAAAGATACAGAAAGCAATTTTCAAAACAACAATTGCTAACTTAAAATCTGCACAGCTGCAAAATAAGTTTCAAAGTCCTCCCAGAGCTGTGGTTGCATACGAAAGTGTTAAACAAACTTCACAGGGATGACCAGTACGAGACGCATGAATGAATTAACGCTTTAAATCTCACCTGAAGGGATCAAGTCCTCGAGGATGTGAATCCGCAGCTTTGACGGAGAGAAAGTGTCAGACTTGGGTTTAAATAGGTGTAGATCTGCCCGCTGACGTACGAGCTGCGCAAGCAATCACCATTTGTAGTTTCTGCATGCAGGTCGTGCGTGCGCGGGAGGGATAGACGACACATAAAATAAAATACCGTTCGTGCGCATCCACAAAGAAATTTGGTGAATCTGAAAAACATTTGCAAGTCTTTGAAGAAAACATTCCTTCATTCTCTCATTGCTGTTGCTTTGACGGAATCGCGTCTAATTATTTTAAAATACAGTCAGAAACTAATAATGATTTAATTTTCTGTTTGTTAAAGACCACCATAAATAAAAAAAACAGTTTATTACTGAAATTAATTTAATCTAAAATCACTTCGTATCAACAATTTTGAAAAAGATGATAATATATAATATATAATAATATATATATTTATATGAATCATCTTTTTCAAAATTGTTATGTGTGTGTGTATATATATATATGTATATATATATGTACATATATATATATATATATATATATATATATATATATATATATATATATATATACATATATATATATATATATATATATATATATATATATATATTTTTTTTTTTTTTTTTTTTACTGATTTTCTGGTTTTATTTTTGAGCATCTTTATAACCATGCCATCTAGTCATTTCAAATTTATGCCGAATTGTAGGACTCAATTAGAAATATAAAACACACCTCTTTATTTTGCATATGAACGATTTGGATATTTTATCATAATTTTCACGTTGAAAAGTGCTGATATTGATTTCTTGGGTATTTTTCAATATTCTGAAATAATTCTGTATGAGATTTCCGTCCTGGTAAATAGACACCAAAGGGAGACAGCAGCAGGAACTCTGATCTGCAGGAAGGTGATTTTGATTTGTTGACAGTTTACATAAGAAGTGAACACAGGCTTAAAGACAATATATAGCTGAATTACTTTTTTTAAACGGCCAACATCAACAGGTTCAAACATGGTTTATGTCTCCTGGTTTCTTTCAACACGGATGTGTTTTCTTTCATGTCAGAAGACAGATGAGGAGAAGCTGGATCAAAACAGAATTTGAGGCAAGAAGCAGAAATGCAAAGTTACATTAACACTTTCATGTGCAGTTATATAAATAAATGGAAAAAAAATGCTGAACTGACTCACATTATTTTAAAACCGATATCACACCAACAATGCAAATAAATGGTGAATATTTCTAATTTCATATAATTATTCCCTCAGTTCTTAGTCCATTGTCATCCCATTTAAGTATATAGGCAGCTTTTTCTCATAAATATTTTAAAACCATGATTTTGTGCAAACTATTATTAAAAAATTAAACATATTTACAGCCTGGTTAAAAAAATGGTTTTGTTCTCCATGTTTAGACTTCACAATCATTACAACTTTACAGGGATCTTTTTTTGTACCACATCAAGTAAAATGATATAAAACAAGATATTAAAGAAAAAACTCCCAGTGTTGTCATTGCCTCCCAAAATATAAAAAGATAATAAATATAGAAGAAATAATAGAAGACCCACCCGGTGGGTCTTTCTGTGTGGAGTTTGCATCCCCGTGCTTGCGTGGGTTCCCTCCGGGTACTCCGGCTTCCTCCCACAGTCCAAAAACATGCAAACTAGGTTGATTGATGATTCTAAATTGCCTGTAGGTGTGAATGTGTGCGTGCATGTTTTTCCTGTCTTTGTATGTGGCCCTGGATGGACTGGCGACCTGTCCAGGTGGACCCCTGCTTTTCGCCCGCTATGCGTTGGGATAGACTCCGACAGACCCCCGTGACCCGGAGACGGAGTAAGCGGGAATAGATAATGGATGGATGGATGGACAAAATATTCAGTTATCAATTATCAATCTATCACTTGTTTGTCTTATTAACTTGAATAACTTAAAATTGCCATAAATACTGAAAATAAGGATTGCACCCACTGCACTAACAATTAACATCCTGTTGTGTCAACTAAAAACGGATTTCCAGGCGCCACGTGCTGCCAGGACAGCGGTTGCCACGGCAGCTGCAGACTGTTGCTCAGTTTCTGTTGAGGTGAAAATAAAACAGGTTTGTGGTTTAGGAGTTGTCAAATTCCACTTTTATGACGGCAACAGGAGAAATTCAAAAGAGTTACACACGTCTTCAACTGTGAAACTACCTCTTTATTTTTAATACACTTGAGAAAATTATTAAAAAATAGCTTTTATACACAAAATGTATACAAAGTGTTACTGAAACAAAAAAAGGAGCATTAAATTATAAAACAAATAACCTTTTTAAAAGCAACTATGATAAATATTACACCGCAAAACAGCTCACTGCTGAGAAAAACTGTCTGCATGCAAATGTTTTAGGAAATCGTGGAATTTAACCAAGAAAAATGTTTGTAAAGTTGGTGGTGCGGAGAGCAGATGATCTAAGCCCTATAGTTGCAGACAAACTCAACAGAGACCTTATCTTTTAGCGCCTCGTTCTCTCTGTAAACATACATCGGCACGTCGTAACAAGGCGGATTGGTTTCTCCACTCTCTCCCGCTTCTCCTTTCTCTGAATCCTCCTCAGAAATCAGGTCGCTGTATGAGGCGACGCAGACATCATGGTCCTGGAGGGATGATGGATAACGGAGTGAGGTTCTTTCGATCCGCACGGACCGCCGGACTGGGGTGAAGAAGCGAACCTCCTGCCCGTTGACTTTTACTGGTTCTCTCTGCTGGCTTAGAGGACCTCTGAGGAACAAGGGGAACAAATGTGATTTACCTCGATGTGATCCTCACATGACTCATGATTAGGATTACATCACAGGTCTGATTTTTAATTGGATGTGCATATTTAAAACATACCCAGGGCTTCCCACAATGGTAAATCACTGGGGGCCCCTGAGCAAGGCCCTTAACTCCCAATTGCTCCCCGGGCGCTGGTTCTAGCAGCCCCACTGCTCACTAGTGAAACTAGTTGATGGGTTAAAAGCAGAGACTAATTTCGGTGTGCACAATGTCCACACTGACAAGAATGATCATGAAAAAAAGTAAAAGTAAAAACACTGAAAGCAAAGAACAGCATTCATCAGGTCAAATGTTTGACTGATCCGGTGACAGACAATGCCACTGGAATGGTTTTACTACAGCTATTTCAACGTGGCCTGCAGCATTCGAGTACACAACTCCTGTCAGGAAACCTTGGCATGACACTTGTCTTAGTCATACTTGGAAGTGGCCCCAACTAACTAAACCCCAACTTAAGAAACTGCAGATTATGCAACCCATCAATAAACACCGATTAGCTCACAGGGTACACAGATTTACTTTTTATATGACTCAAGAGCGCAGACTGCCACTGTCTGAAGCTGGAGACGTCTTCAGAAACTGGAGTTTCTGCAGACTTTGAAAGAGTCAGATGTTGTCGTTTTCATTTTCTACCTAACAGCAGCCGTGCATATGGCTGGAGCAGTCATCTCCGACAGTGTCCTCAGTGTGGCGAATACATGTGAAAACGGACTGGAAGATCACACAGAGGCATGCAAGAGGCTCGGGTGGAACGATTTTTGTCGAAGTCTCTGAATTATTTTGTTTTTGCAGCCAATAAGTGAACTGCTCAGGTAGAAACATGTTAGCTATCAAATGAATAGTTCTTTTAAGGAGACAGAAGGTTTCAAACATTTCATCCAAAATTTAGACACTTTTCAAGCGTTGCAAGGACAACATTAAACATTTCAGCCCTTTCAAGGGCTCCAAGCACACATACAAGCTTCTTGATTACAACGATACGGTTTGTGAAGTGGGTTTGTGCTCAAGGCAGAAGCCAACTTGGCCCTCAGCCACTGCGGTTAGGTTACAAGAACTGGAGGAGTAGCAGATTCAACAACCCCTTCTCTGAATTTAGCCAGCAAAAACACACAGAAGGATGCTGCTTTCTACCGGCGGTCTACTGGGAACACTCAAGTCAAAACCTGCAGCAAATGGCACAACCCGTTTCTTACAAACATGTGTCTTACAAAGTCCTCGTTAAAAAACATCAACGGCAGCATCCCCCTGACACGCTTTTAATAAGTGTATCCAACCACTTACTCAAGACTAATGAATGAATGAATGTATGAATGAATGTATAAATGAATGAATGAATGTATAAATGAATGAATGAAATGCGTAGGTGAGTGAGGTTCTAGACACTGAGCCGTACCCGGGAGTGGCTGTGATCTTGTACTTGACCACAGACGAAGCTCCTTTTTCCCCACTGATGAGAGCTTTGACAGGTTTGGGCGTCATCATTGGATTGTTGCTCTCCTCCGCCGTTTGCTCAGCTGTAGGAAGATGGTCCTCCTCACTCTCATTTTTTCCAGAAACTGCAAAAAAGAAAAAAAGACAAAGTTTCAACCTATATATATAGAGACGAGAGATAGAGATACGAGAAGAGACGAGAGAGAGATGACGAGAGAGAGATAGAGAGAGAGAGAGATATAGAGAGATGACGAGGAGCTAGATACATAGAGAGAGAGAGATAGACAGACATAAGATATATATATATATATACCGACTATATGATATATAGATCGATATATATATATATATATGTCTATATATAACATACACACACATATATATATATATATATATATATATATATATATATATATATATATATATATATATATATGTATATATATATATATATGTATATATATACATACACACATAGGGAGAGAGAGAGAGAGAGAGAGAGATATCCCTGTTGACCTGTAGGAAGAGGAACTAAGAGAATGTCGAGCCGCAGACGAGCTTAGACCGCTGCCCGCGCGACACGAACCTGGAAAATCCACTTGTGCTTCACAGCTTTCAAAAGGACAAAAACTCCACTGAGAGAGCTTAAAAACTTAAGATGCTTTCTAATTGTTTGGACAACATTAACTGATATAAGGGAGACATCTGAATTAAATAAAGTAGTAATAATCTGTGAACAGTAAAAATGAAAGAAAAGAAATTTCTGGTAAAATGAAATGTAGTTAACTTCCCTTTTACGGCCATTCTCAACGGTGCAGAACGTACCAAACCCAGCACAGCGGCGTGGGCTTTGTGCAGTGACTCTTACAGGAGTGTCCAAGAGCCGCTATTCAAAACAACCAAATAGTTTACTGCAAAGGGAACCAGGGTTTCGCCTCCATTCCTGTTCCACTGCACACTGTTTTAGATATATGCTGGTAGTACTGGTGTGGTCGGTGCTTTGCCTAGATCTTGGTTTCGGATTGGCAAGACTAGGCAAGTTTATTTGTAAAGCACAATTTGACAAGTGCTTTACAGAGAAATCAAAACATCATCCCAGCAGAAAATAAGCGTGCTTGGCTGTATGCTTGTCGAATGGCAGCAAGACACAGATTCTTCTCCGTCAGTTGGCACTGCCACCTGAGAATCAAAGCTGAATCCAGAAGAACCAGACTAATTATTTGCATCAAAGAGAAAAAGAACTGGCTGACCTGACTAAACTACAAAGTCTGTTAAAATATTGGAGAGACCAGTCTTGTGTAATAAAGCCATGTACAATCAACTGCACACAGTATGAGACCATCCTATTCACTCATTAGAATCCGTGCCAAACGAGTGCAGTACCGGTACTATCCTACAACACTGGCTGCTGGTAACCTTAATGCTGGAATACCAAGTGGCACAAAGAACTACCTTGGGTCTCGTCCTTTTTCTTCATTATGTCAAACACCACAGCTCGCAGCTCATCCACTGGCTGGAATGAAACAAATACAGAAAGTTAAAAGAACGCATGAGAAATGGTTTCTCCCACACATTTTATAATTCAAACACACATGAAAGGCATTATTTTAATTCTTTATTCTCTTCAACAGAGACTAATATGTACCATATTATTAAAATATATTTAAAATAAATAAGCACAGGACGGCATTAAAACTATACAATAACCAATCTGAGAAAGTTTACAGATGAGAAACACAAGTATTTTGTCTTTGCACAATATCTCCACTGCTTGTTTGATGAAAACATCCCATCATATTTGGCTCTCAGTAAATCCAACGTCTGAGGTCCAAACTGATATAAAGGTGTTAAATAAGAATACAGATTTGCTCTGTAGCTATTTGGTACCCAAACCATAAGGTCTGTCAGGTAAACGATGTCCGTTGTAACTCGTATCTGTGTAGACACGTGTCTAAATGCCGTCTGCGTACCCAACTCTCCTCCCCCGGGAGGCAGGGGGCTTTAATGACTCCACTCCACTCCCTCGCGTCTCTTTATCGATATCTTAGTGTACTTGGAGTCCAGTCTTTGGCCACCTTCGTTCGGCTTTTCGACACTCCCCATTTTCACTTCTTACTAGTGGTGCATTTTGTGTGAAGGTTTCAGTTGACTTGTCCTTAAAAAGACGTTCATTTTTTATGACTTCTCGTTGGCTACTTGAGTGGAACTGGTGCTGTCAAAAAACCCCAGAAAAGTGGTCAGACTGGGCCACATCAGGCACAGAGACCCTGGAACTGGTCAGACCCTTTCTGATAATTGTGTCCACAGTTGTGCGTTGCCTGTTTCACGCCTTGAGTCAAGCTAAAAGGTCGATGACATCACATAGTTCTTCAGCCCCTCTGTCTTGGGGCGGTCAGCTTGGATGTTAAAGTCTCCCACAATGATTAAAGAGTCGTAATCAACACGTATTACAGACAGCTTTGACGCCTGCAGACATTCACATTCAAGACGGACCCTTGAGCTGAACAGACAGATATTGAAGAGAGTCACATTTTCCTAAGAAGAGCTTTTTACTGTAGACTCTATTGTAGACTAACTGATTAGCAAAGCACATTTTGGTGAGTAGTACATGATGTCAGGATGTCAGCATGGCTATATTTCCTTAAAAAAAGACAAGGATAAGTTTTTGCAATGATCTGCATAAGCGTGTCTGAGCCTGAATATCAGCGATGACTGACCTCCAACACAACACGAACAGCCTCTTCAAACATTGGCAAGACATCCAGGTTCCCTTCCTGCTCCATAAGACGAGCTCGGCAGATCCAGTATTTGGCGAACTTCTGAGACACTGCAGGCAACCGCGAGACAACCTCCTTCACCTGGTCTGCAGGGCAGCCCTGTGGTCAGGAGCCAGACGAATAAACATGATTGACAGAAAACTGATTACTTTTTTTTGTTTCTAGTAATCCTTACACACATCAAGGAAACAGTAATGTTACTAAACAAGCGAGTGTGTAAAAGATCGAAAGACTTCCATGTTTATCACATCTCAGTCCTCGTGTGTGAATCCTTCACATTTCGACTTTTGTCGTCTTCCCAGCAGAGAGTCAGTTAAACAATATCCAAGTACGCGCCCCCTGTGTTCATTACACAGCTTCCAGTGACATATCTCCAAATCCTTACAACGCTCTAACATGACCACATTCCACCGACATACCTCAGCAAGTAATTTGATGCAGTCAGCGAGGGACCTGTCGACGGCACAGATGAGGGAGTGGGCATCATCTTCAGCCTTCATGGAGGCCCAGAAGGGCTGAGGCACAGACACCGTCCGCCTGACTGGAGGTTTCACCGGCATCGGAGGACGTTTGTAGGAAATACCCTTTGCTTCTCGCCATTCTTGCAGTTTTTTCCTGGAAACCAAATAGTCAAACGTGTGCTAGAAATCAGGTTAATAAAGTTTTAATTTTACTTACAATCTTTCCTGCTGAGCAGCGGTGAGGTTCTTTCCCTCTGTCTGGGGAACGGCCCTGACATTCGGTGCTGTTGTGTCTGTGGCTCGGCCCGTTAGCCTGACGGTCCTGGAAGGCTGTGGTACTGTTTGTGACATCATCACAGAGCCTGTTTTCCTTTTAGGGATGTTTGTTGAACTGTTTTCTTTCTTTGAAGGCATCTCTTTACTTGTCTTGGTTTTCCCTCCCTGCTGGGTTGAAACAGCCGAGACGGCTCTGGAACTGACCCTGTTTGCTGTCCTCAACGATGTTTGGGGAGCCACTTTGCATGCTGGGCCATTTCTATCTCCTTCAGCTCCAGATCTTGCCTTTCTTGACCTTTCTTGACCAAACTGACAAGATGGTTGATTGGTGAACACTCTTGCCTGTGGTTCTGTTTTGCCCTTGAAGGAGGAGGATGTTTGCCTCAGTCCGCTGGATACCCGACCCTTACAAGCTGACTGAGCATGTCTGACTGCCGGGGGCTTAGACTGTGACTTGTTCTGCACCTGAACTTTCTCCTCAGCTCTTCTGGTTGAAGAAACAACCAGAGCAGACTTCTGGGAAAAGGACACTGATGAAGAACTCTTGGGATGCATCTCCTTAGCAGCAACAGCAGCAACAGCAGCAGTAGTGGTCTTGGTGGCGCGAGCTGCTGATGCAGAGGGCTGTGTTAAATTGGACTTTGTGGTTCTTGGCTGGGTCACTGCAGGAATGAGCCCCGTTTTCGTTTTGACAAATGGACCAACACTCAACCTAGTACTTGCTGTTTTCACTGGACATAACTTTGCACTGTTGGAGTTGAGGCAGGATTTGGAGTTCAATTGTTCTCTGACTTTATGATTTGCATTTGTTGGAGCTTTGCCTGAAGTTTGAATTTGTGTGTTTGGCAGTTTTTTCAGATGGCTGGCTGCAGTCAAACTGGATTTGGAAGATGTGATTGAGTATGTTCTGGTAAGGACAGGGTTTCGATTAGGTTTTGTCTGCACTGGTGCGTTGCTTGAGGACGGAGGGATAGCATTCTTCTCTCCAGTCTGTGTGTTGCCTTTCATATTCATTTTCCTAGTGATACCAAATGCTCTTCTGGGAGGATTTTGGCCTGACTGGGCAGTCAGGGTTTGAACCTTGGGGTCAATACATCTGACTCTAACAGCTGGGGCTTTGTTCTCCTTTCCTGTAACAGCCTGTAAAAACAAAAGCAAATTCTTACCATTTATCACATTGCACACAGCTGAATATTGTCCCACCTGCCAGGTTAATTCCTGAGAAATGAAACATGAAGAAAACATCACAAGAAGTCAGGCTATTTGTCTGGTCCTCATCAAATCAAGTTAAAGGCCCCATTCACGCAACCAGTCCATGCCACCCCTGTATTGTGCACCCTTTTTCTGACCCTAGTCGCCGTCTTAACTACAGGGATGTGTGGACTTTCTTTCTGTCTGAGTTACGCCTCTGTTCTGTCTTGTGTCTAGTGAATGGAAAGAAAGTGGTACTCTAGTAGGTCTGTAGATATTTATTATGCATGGAAAGATAGTCTAATAGTGTATAAAAAAGCGCTTCGCAAAGCTAGAACAGCCTATTATTCAGTGTTAATAGAGGATAATAAAAATAACCCACGTTTTCTGTTCAGCACTGTAGCCAGGCTGACAAAGAGCCACAACTCTGTTGAGCCGTGCATCCCTGCAGCTCTCAGTAGTGAAGACTTTATGAGCTTCTTTAGCAATAAAATTGTCAGAATTAGAGAGGAAATCGGCCAGGCCCTCCCGGCAGTGGCTGTGGGAATTTCGTCAACCTCGGCGACCCCCTTATGCTCCGACCTGACTCAAGACTGTTTTGTTCCTGTTGACCTCTCTGAGCTGACCTCAGTCGTCAATGGATCTAAATCATCCACGTGTCTGTTAGACCCAATCCCTACTCGACTACTCAAAAATGTTTTCTCTCTTATTGGACCGACAATACTGGAACAGATCAACTTGTCCCTAGTCTTAGGATATGTACCACAGGCTTTTAAAGTCGCAGTAATCAAACCATTACTTAAAAAACCCTCTCTTGACCCAGACATTTTAGCTAACTATAGACCAATTTCCAACCTTCCATTTATCTCTAAAATTCTGGAAAGGGTAGTTGCAAGCCAGCTGTGTGAGCATTTGTATAGAAATGATCTATTTGAAATTTTTCAGTCAGGGTTCAGAATGCATCATAGCACAGAAACAGCACTGGTTCGAGTCTCGAATGACCTTCTTATGGCCTCAGATAATGGGTTAGTGTCCATAATGGTTCTGCTGGACCTCAGATAATGGGTTAGTGTCCATACTGGTTCTGCTGGACCTCAGCGCTGCTTTTGATACTATAGATCACAGCATTTTACTGCAGAGGCTAGAGTATGTTGTTGGGATTAAAGGGACAGCTCTAGATTGGTTTAAATCATATCTGTCTGATAGATTCCAGTTTGTTCATGTTCATGAGGTTTCTTCCGTACAGACGAGGGTCTGCTATGGTGTCCCGCAGGGTTCAGTGCTAGGGCCAATCCTGTTCAGTTTATACATGCAGCCCTTGGGAAGTATTATCCGGAACCACGGCATTAATTTTCATTGTTATGCTGATGATACGCAGCTGTATCTGTCTATGAAGCCAGATGAAACAGAACCATTAGACAAACTTCAGATGTGTCTTAAGGACATCAAGGACTGGATGTCCAGAAATTTTTTGCTACTAAATTCTGATAAAACAGAAGTTGTTGTTTGTGGTCCCAAACACCTCAGGAAGGGATTAGATGGTCTTGCGATGGCCTCCAGTAAAACTGTGCGAAACCTTGGCGTTATATTCGATCAGGATTTGTCATTTAAACAGCATATTAATCAGGTTTGTAAAACTGCGTTTTTCCACCTCCGTAATATCGCAAAGATCAGGAGCATCCTCTCGCAGAGTGATGCCGAAAAACTAATTCATGCGTTCGTATCTTCTAGACTAGATTACTGTAACGTGTTGTTGGCTGGATGTCCAAGTAATTCTCTTAACAGCCTCCAGCTGATCCAAAATGCAGCAGCGCGAGTGCTGACAGGAACCAACAAGAGAGACCACGTCTCTCCAGTTTAAGCTTCCCTCCATTGGCTCCCTGTAAAATTTAGAATCCAATTCAAAATTTTATTACTGGCATATAAAGTCCAAAATGGCCTAGCGCCGCGATATTTGCAAGACCTTATAGAACCGTACGTTCCTAATAGAGCTCTCCGTTCTCAGGGTGCAGGTTTACTCGTAGTTCCTAGAGTATCGAAATGTAGATTTGGAGGACGGGCTTTCTGTTATCAGGCACCATCACTCTGGAACCAACTTCCAGTTTGGGTTAAGGAGGCTGATACCACCTCCACCTTTAAAACTAAACTTAAAACATTTCTGTTTAATAAAGCATATAGTTAGTGTACATTCAGTACCTTAATGTGTCAGGGCCAGTAGTCAAAGCTGCAGCTACAGGACCAGATTAGAGCAGCTCATCTTGAACAGCTTCGGTGTAGATATGCTGTTATAGGCCTATGCTGCAGGGGGGCACCAACATGATCCACTGAGTGGTGCCTTTCACCTTCTCTGTTTCTCTTTGCCTTCTCTGTCTCTTCTTCAGCTCAACCCTCATTTATTAACAATATCCCATAAACTTAATTGTGGTCCATTGTTCTGGTAGTTTTTTGTGCTTGTCTGGCCCTTCTTTTCCTCTTCTTTGCATGTCCTGCGGACCAGAGCCTCAGGAGCTGCTTGCTGACCTGCAGTTCCACCTCTGACCATCCCAGTGTCTGCCTTCACCTGTCTGTGTGGATGTCTTTTGGATGCTTGCTGACACCCCGACCTGCAGTCCTCATCCCCTTCTATCACCGTCTATCCATATATCACCCATATTCACAGAAGTCTAATTGGACTACCAAGGACAGTTACTAATGTATCCTATCTTGTACCTTTGACGGTGTCTCTATGTCTCTGTTCTTTCTTATTTCTTGCTCTACCCGGCTGGCCTTCGGCAGGAGGGTCCCCCCTCATGAGCCAGGTCCTGCTCAAGGTTTCTTCCCTCTTAAAGGGGAGTTTTTCCTTGCCACTGTTTGGCTTAAGGTTTTTCTTCCACTAGGGGAGTTTTTACCTGCCGCTGTTTATGTAATAATTGCTCGGGGGTCATGTTCTGGGTCTCTGGAAAGCGCCTAGAGACAACTTGTGTTGTAATAGACGCTATATAAATAAAATTGAATTGAATTGAATTGAATTGACAGGACATGTCGGGGGCAAAATGAGCGCTAGGTGAGATGGCAGTGGGAAAAAGATTTGACTGAGGAAGAACGCGGTGGGCCTACGCACCGCTGTCAAAGCACCTAAACAAACGACAAACTAAAGATGCCATGGGAAAAAAACCTTCACAGATTTCCAACCACAGTGGTCAGAAAATCGGACATCGGTACGACAGTACGAGCTCTGTCCACCCAACTAGGGACACGAGTGTGAGAGAAATATTAGATTCACATAGTACTTGTTTGAATCACTTATTCTACTAAGCAGTTTAAACATTGTCTGAACTTAATCCGACCCTAAGTGAGTAAGCTTAAGTACAAGCCTGTTCTTTGTCTTTTGACTGTGTAGTCCGTTAATTTTATGACAGAGACAACAGACTTTTCTGTTTCCCATGCTCTTAGATTTAACACCTTGATAAGGTATCTACTTTCCTCCTCCTTATGTCTGATAAGCAGTAAGGGGGTCTTGCAGAAGTGTTTCCTGTGAGACAATCTGCTCTGCCATTTAGGGAGCCATGTAGTTGTAACTCATGTGACGTTTCCTGGTTCAGATCACATAAAAACTGGTCTCTTCTTCATCACGGCAGAACTCTCCAAGTGAGACTTCTCTGCACGTCTGATCAACATGTACTTTTCAAATAAACCTTTGTGTTAAACTTGAAACTGTTTGCTCTCTCATTTGGATTACAGTAAATTTCCACCACAACGAGCTACTCAGAAAACCCTGATGCTGTGTTTAGAAACCTGCAGGTTGGAGGCTGCTGCAGCCAGAACGGCGTCTCTGCGTCTGAAGTTCCTTCCTGCAGATGCACTTAAACACAATGCTAGTAGCACTACTCTGCATGTCCAACAGAACGACGTAGAAACGTTGACTACGTTCAACACCAGCCTTTCCTGGTTATACAGTTAACTACGTTTTATGGTCACTGTATGAGCAGTGAAAATTATTAACCCCTATACAGCTTACACAATATATGCCACAAAGCATTAGGAAAAGTGGCGTACAACCAGTGGCCACTTGTCAAGTATCCTTTTAACTTTTGATTACACGTTGAAGTTAGTTATATATTTAAAATGCTAAGAGCTTGATCATACCACCGGTGTCATCAAATGAAATATGAATCTAACAGCGACATGACAAAACAATAAAAAACCGAAGTTTCCTGATTATTTGTAAACCAGATTGTTGGATTATGAGGTTCTCCCAGAGGAAGTTGTTGTCTGACAGCAGTCTGATGGCTAAGAATTAGTGATTTATTCTAAATTAATGGGAAAAAAAATATTTTATTTAATTCTTGCAAACATTTCGCCCAAGTTGATGTCATTGTGTTAGTACAGCTGCATATTTAATTTCCCTGCCTCATACCTTATGCTCATAAAACCTCCTCTTTTAAGTAAAATGATTTTAATTACAGGCAGCACGGTGGCTTAGTGGTTAGCACTGTCGCCTCACAGCAAGTAGGTTCCTGGTTCGGTTCCCGGCCCGGTGGGTCTTTCTGTGTGGAGTTTACATGTTCTCCCCGTGCTTGCGTGGGTTCCCTCCGGGTACTCCGGCTTCCTCCCACAGTCCAAAAACATGCAGGTAGGTTAATTGATGATTCTAAATTGCCCGTAGGTGTGAATGTGAGTGTGCATGTTTGTCTTTCTATGTGGCTAAGTGAGATTGAATGTCGTACCTGCAGTTGCATAATAAAATAACAATTCTGCATCAGCTACCAGCACACCCTACCTCCTGAGGTTTCTGATCCTTCCAGCTGTCACCAAGATATGATCTGAAAGATAAGCAACAGTAGGATTGCCCCAGAGCATAATGAGTTATATTTGATAAACAATGCCATCACATTCTGAGCCGTTTTCTTACTTGGCACTTGGTGTTTTCATTTTTCCTTTTGCAGTCAAATACTCCATCAGCTTTTGTTTTCGCAGCTCTGTGACACAGAAATACAGGAATTCAACACTGGCTGAGATTTTCAATTGTAAATCTGCTGTAAAATTATGTTTAACATTCACTGAATAAACATATCTTCGTGAATAAGAGTTATTGCGCACAGAAAGGTGACAATAGCCCCTTTTAGGCCCGCGTTTACCACGCGGATCTCTGCGTTTCTACGTTGACTGGTGCGGGTGGCGCGTCGAGCGGCCCCGCGGGCAAACCGCCTCCGAGGGTTCACTTAACCGTCCCATGGACGGTTACAGGTCCCATGTAAACAGAACTAACACGAGGTGTCGGGATGTGGGATGGTTGATCACGTAACCCGAGTACAACCCGCCAGGGAAGATTTTTTTTAATAATAACTTGCTAAAAGAAGGAAACAGCTGATGACAGTATCAACAGCGGCAGGACGTCACAGACAAGGCTGCATTTGCAAACGAGTTAGTGGGGAGTCATTCCGATGTTCACCAATCCTAGTTTGGAAAATGACACCTCTGTATTACATTCTGCAGATGTAGAGAAAACTCGCACCCCACAAGCCCGCACTTCCTACGTTATGTAAGCGGATAACGCCTCGCCACCCGCAGTCGGGCGCCTGGCGGCGGTTCAACACCGGTTCATCAGCCGCAACTGCGGGACCGGATCTGAAGACGCCAAGAGAAATCAGGTTTTAAAATATCTCTTGAACTCTTTTGAAGAGAAAGAAAACGAAATCACCATAAGAAAGAACGTAAGCACGGGGAGGTTTACACCACAACCACTGATATGTGGTCATAAACCTTGAATCAAATTATAGCATTTGTCATCAAAACTTAAATTCTTTGTCCCGAATTCGCAGTAACCATTTCCTCTGAGACATGAAGATGCGCCCATAAAGCAGAGAAACTGCTGCCATCTAGCCGCAGGGGAAGATTATACTCTGTAGTGTAAAAAAAGTGAACATACTGATGTAAAACTCAAATAGTAAATAAAACTCATAACTTAATTATTATACAAATGGTTGTGCATAAGAATTGATGATTAAAAACTCGATATTTGCTGAACCATTACATACTAGAGAAGGAAAATATGGAAAGAAATCATATAATGGTGCGAGTATATGATAGAAATTTAAATTTCATATGGGACTATTGTCAATCCATGTGAGAATTGCTTAAATTGTACATTTTAACTTAGTGCCACACATGTTATGTTATAGGCACTTTTATTTAAAGGCTTTTACCTTCAAGCATTTATTTTTTATGCTCAAAAGTGTCAGATGTGCAAATAACAAATGTAGACAACACTGGCAACAAGTGTTCCTCATTTTTTTTACATAGTATAAATTAAAATAGTAAACTAAGAAGACAAAACAAAAAAATTAGCATATATATATAAATATATATATATATATATATATATATATATATATATATATATATATATATATATATATATATATATATATATATATATATATATATTTATATATATATATATTTATATATATATATATATATATATATATAAAGAATTGGACGCATCTACATTCCAAGAAAGAAATGTATTCTACACACAAATTTGGGAAAATGTGTAATATCCAATATCATTGTTGAAAATTGTAAATATATTTAATGACATACACAAAACAAATGCTCTTAATGTCATTCTGTCTTGCTGCTAACAATCACTTCAGACAGTAAATAGTTATAATTTTGACACAGAAAAAAAATCTAATGGCTCAGTTTGTTATATATATATTTTATAGTGGCTGTGACAATAAGAACTACGGCTGAATACCACCGTAACATGATGCCTGCCTCTGCATTAACCGCATTACCGTCATCACTGCAGCTATTTATTCAGTTAGTTTTCTACAGACAAACTACCAGAACATGGTGTAAAACATATACAACATCACTTATCAGCTATGCTCGCCCGTTATATTTTCAAGGTCTCTTAGTGACTCAAAGCTTTTTACAACTTGACAACTATGCTCCTTAAAACTAAGTATGTACTGTTATTAGTACCTGATCATTATTGTAGATAGATAGATAGATAGATAGATAGATAGATAGATAGATAGATAGATAGATAGATAGATAGATAGATAGACTGTATCTCTATTAAAACCTATTGTGACCAATATTATTGACAATTACAGGAAACAGTTGTTTTACAGCTGAAGTAACCAACTTCCCCCCACTTCATAAGATTAGCAAACACTTTATTTCACATGTTATTAGTTGTTTACTGAACTCACGTCACCTGCCTTGATATTGTCACAATTTGTCCAATAATACCAAACTAAATGTCATACTATTAGATGAATACTAAACGATTATTACTACGTTTATCACTTGTATTTGTACGATCTTAACGCTTTGACTCTAGTTATCGATTATCCACATTTACTCAAAACAAATGAACTTTATTGGTTCTCTTGACAGCTACTCTTGTTTGAATCCGTTGTTTGGAGTCTTCTTACAAAGAGGCCACACTCAAGGTTCTTACAACTAACGTGATTAAAACGTTTCCAATCATGTGTAAATCCTCGATTACAAAGTGGTAACAGTATTAGCATTAGCTCTAGCTGCAAACAAGCTACTTGTACCCGTCATTAAGCTCGCTAACCTTTTCGGGAAAGTATCGGTGCGGATACCTCCTCCTCCATTTCTAGTTATATTCACTGTCTTCTTTGCAGATATGTTATAAAGATGTTCTTGCTCTAGGACACAGTTTCAGACACCGTAACAACACGTTACAGTGGCTCCGTAACAACCGAGCTCGCGCAACAGATTTTTCAAATGGCCAACGGCCGGCCCCTGCGCTCTGATTGGACGGTTTAAAAAAAAAAAACAACAAAAAAACGGCAGTATTGGAGGGACATCCTGAGGCGCCAGAAGCATTGGGGGCGGGGCTTGAAGCTTCAAAAAACACATTTATGATTACGTAAAAAAAATTAAAAAAACTTTATGCAATATTCAGGGAATGATATGATAATGCCAGTTAATCATAATTGTAAAATAAGTTGTACAAAATGTAAATGTCACATAAATAAAGATGACTAAGAGCTGCAATATTTAAACAAAAATGGGTTGGAAGAGAGAAATAGATGTGACATTTCCACTTATTATAAGCAATTTTCAATTTGTTTGTTTTTTTGTTTGTGAAGTCGCTTCAAAATATCAGAAGAGATTTTGGTATTTTCAGAGCTGTGGGTTATTTTGTGCTGTGATGCCTCTGCTTTGCCTCGAGTAGCATCTGTAGGCAGAATCGGGCACTTTAAAACCCCCCAGCACACACACACACACATGCACACACACATGCACACACACACACATACAGACACACACACGTCTCTTCCATCCATCTTGCAGATCAATTTTCTGATCATGTCATACAAGATATCTTCATTAATTTTTGATTTGTCACAAATGTGCATAACTCCTGATGAAATTCTTTTCTTATTAGCCTACAGAGTTTATATTCAGTGTCAAGTGTTGGTTCGTCTTTGCAAGTTGACCAGTTCAAATTTATAAACTATATGAAATTGGAATAATTTTTAAATGTATCCCATAACTTTAATATCCGACAAGATGTTTAAAGTTTTGTGCGATGAGTAGGCAATTTATGCTGAAAGAGTAAATGAAATATAATAGATTATAAGTAGGCGTTTTGCGTTACTTGACGTTGTCGTATAATGAAGTAAAATTCCAACGTGGGAGTGCATTAGTTGATTCTCATAGGCTGGGTTGAGAGAACCGGACAAAGCCACTGTTACGTCAACCATAAACTTTCAAAAGAGTGCTTTTGAAACCTTTTTGAAGAACTCAGCACACTTTTGCAGTCTAGAAAAAAAAGAGAAGAATAAATAAAATATTTAATAATTAATAATATAGAAATAACTGATGAAAAGGCCATATCCTCAGAAATTCTTAAATTCTATAGCCAACTTTATCATTCCAAATTTTCTAAAAAAAAACACTGTAAGTTCTTCTTGACAAATATTAACCGGTATGTTTCCAAATTATATTAGAACTGTAAACAAATGTGTGACAATCTTAATCTCTTAATCTCTTAATGAACTTTGCCAAGTTCCTATCAAGTCGGAGAAACGATACCTTCGTATTCACTTAACAAAAGACCAAAAAAGTATTCAGTTACTCAGTGTTGAAAGGAAACATAATAACTGCAAACACAAAACTGAATAAATGCCTCCAAAGAGATCTATCAGTTTTAGGCAGAATATATAACAAAAATTGAAAGTTCATCAAGATGTATATACCCAATGTACTCAAATTCTGTTTTAAAAAAATAAAATAAAATGCTTCAATCAAATTAACCTACATTCATTCAGAAAAATAGACCAAATTATACATTTAAAAAAGTAGTATGGTCAAAGAAACAAGTGATGGTGGTCCTAAAGTTATAGATTTAGATTGCCTCAGTGGAACTTTAAAAATAAACTGGTTAAAATCTTGGATAAAATATCATAGTTTATTCTGCTACTGTATTCCTAACTTCATTGTCAACCAACTTGCTGGTTAAAACCTGTTGCTTAGCTCGAACTTTGATGTCATTAAGCTTCCTGTGTCACGGTCAGACTTCCATAAACAAGTATTATTATACTGAAAATTGCTATAAACACCCAATTTTACACCACACTCTAAACTAATCTGGAATAACCAAGATTGCTTTGAGAGATGATTTGGTTTGTAACACACCTACTGCATGATGATAGAAATTTACTGAAATATGAACCCTTTTGCATCAAATATTATTTTAACCCTCTCGTTTCAGACTTTTTGCATTTGCGTGTTGCGCTTCCCCAAATAACTTATATTTTTGACTAAAAACATCATGACTCACCAGTTTTTACAACCACAGCTACCCACTCTAACAAATAAGGAAATCCTATTTTTAGATTAAAAATAAAATGTAATTATTTCTTTAATAGAAAATTCTTAACAGACCATCTTTTCCTTGGGCAACAAAAATTACATTAAAAAAAATGTAAAACACAAAACTAAGAACATTGAATTTAACCTTCTCTGTAACTCCAAAAGCAAAAGAAATTCAATTTAACGTGACATTCATTCTCAGAATTCGGAGATTAAAGTCAGAATTGTGAATTTTTTTTCTCAGAATTGTATTTTATCTTCAGTGGCACTAATACTCTTCCACAGTTGTTGTTGCTGCAGACATTTTAACACAAAGGTCAGTGTAGATTGACTGTGTTCCCAAGTCGTCAGTCAAGGCGCTCCATTTTTGTGATCTTTGACTTTTTGAAGAAGTCCTAAAAGTTTGGGGCCATAGCTGGCACATGTATAAGCACCGCCATCTGATTAATCCAAGCAGAACACGTAAAAAGTTCATTTAAAATAATTTATTTGAGATTTGTCGCACAACATTTCAATAAAATTCAATTACAAGCAGATTTCCAAATAAATATAAATGTTAACTTGCGCATAAATATATAGATAAATAAACAGATACTCAAGAGCAATAATGTCAAGTCATTCAGACCAATAAATACACAACAAAATGCTGCCACCTTATGGCCAAATGTGACCACGTCAATACATTAGGCATTGTACTTTCTGTACTTGGTACATACGGTAAATACTCTGTGACACACATGTCTTTTTAAGAGGCATTGTTAGTTGAAATTTTTTTAAATATGAAGTGCAATTTTTCTTTTTCTTCTTCTTCTTTTTTAGTAGCCAAACTTCAGAAGGAGATCCAAATAACATTTGCGGTGCCTACTGCTGGTTTTAATTCTGGCGCTGGAAGCAGAAGGTCCTGTAGCGGCTGGCGCTCTCCTGACACATTTCCACCGGCTTGTTGTCTTGTGTGGCTGTGCTGATGTACCAGTTGGGGAACTGGGCAGACATGAGAGTGCTGATGTTCAGCCCTGTATCCCGCTTGTAGAAGAGAAATCGCTCCATCTCACTTCCTTTGCTGATAGTTGAGAGGCTTCGTTTGTCCTCCACAGCCTGAGGAGTGAAAAGATCAACGTCAAATGGTTTCATGCTGGATAAAACTATAACTAAAACCTCAAGAGTTAAGAAGTAGTCATTGTTGGAATTAAGTTAATCATCAACTCGAGGAAGCATGCATTATGTGATCCAGGAAAAGGCTTTACCTCCAGATGCAGAGTTGGTTTGTCTCCATCCATGTGGCAGGACAAGTAAAGATTTGTGTCTTTGATCCCCAAAGCGACAGGCTGGGCCTCAGCGCTGGGCGTTGGGTGTGCGTAGGTCGACATGTTCAGGTGAACTGAAGGCAGAAACAAGGATGCAGTCCAGTGACTCCTTCAGCTCCATTGATCAGACACATTCAAATAATCTCTGAAAATGTTGGTTGTATTTTCATCCTCTGATGAAAAGTTTAAAACGGAAAGCCTGTAAACTTCAGTCTGTTTACCTTTGCGGCTGTCGCTGCCTCCCTGCAGCATCATGGCGTGGAGCTCCATGCTGTTCTTGACCAGCACTAAGCTCCTCTTCTGGCCGTCAGTCACGCTGCACTGGTGCTCACTAATCAGCTGAGCAGATGGAGCCGAACTTCTTTCAAAAACAATTTGCTCTGAGAGGAAAGAAAGAGGCACACCTGGTTAGTTATGTCACTGTTGTCTTCACCTTCCTCAAGCTCACACCTGCCTTTGGCTCAACCTTGATGCCAGGCCCTGTTTACCTTCCACGATGCTCTCCAGCATGAAGCTGAGCAGGTTTTCGTCTCTGAAGTCAGTGCTGATGACGCTCTCTGTCTTGGGAGTCTTCAGCCTCTCCATGGTGATGATGAGGTTAACAACGCGCCTCATTGTGAGTGGATGACGTGAAATCTCCAGGTTCAGTCCCGCTGGCAGCACCTTACCCCACATGTCGCTCACGTCACAGGTCATCTTGGATTCCATCTTTGTTAGAAGAAAGTATGAAGCTGCAGGGAGACGGGAAACCGTTTCACAACATATTCAGTAAAATGCAGATGAATTAGTACCATTTATACTAGTTTGTTCAAAACCTTCCCACATCCCTTTAACCAAAAACCGCAGTTCTGGCCTATCTGCTGCTACATCAGCTTCACAGAAATGGTTTGAAAGAGTTCGAACGGCTGTCAGGGACAGATACTCTTGGTAAGAAAAGTCTCTTTACCTGTCAAGTCCTGAAGCTCAGAAGATTTGGTAGTGTTCTCTTGGTATCAGCTGTCCTGCTGTTCTGACTGCCTGTGTGTGCATGTCGGGCTTTTAAAGCCGTGCGGCAAGTGCTGACAGGAAGTGGGACGGTCTTTGCTGCTGCTCTCACGCTAATGATGAAATATTGGACTTACATGCTGTTGCTCAACTTTGAAGCTTTTCATGTGTACGATTACAATCTAGAGGCTCAGGTTAACATCCGGGATTTTACCGTTCAGGAATGCCCACCTGCTCCTGTTGGCGCGTCAGCTGCTTTACGCCATGTCATTATACAACACGGAAAAAAATAAAATCTACAAAATGGAAAGAGCGTTCTTTCAGAAAAAATTAAAACAGCTGTGGATTCTTTTTGATCCGTTTAAACGTGTTCTGGTTGATGTGAAGAACTTTTGGGTCTCGTGGCTCAGAGGCCAAATGTGCCCCAAAGTTCATGACCTGGGCCAAACTTAGGTTCTGACCGGTGTGAGCCAGGTGTGACCCAGAGGAGCCGAGATTACTGCAGGCTGGGACGGCACTGTTGGCGGGTCTTGCTCCGGTCAAAAGCTGATCAGTGAGTTTATTAATCCTCTGTTGGAGCGGACTTTCAGTCGGAATTCCTAAAATAACTGAATCTGAAGAAACATCTTCAGAAACCAAGAAAATGAAGTCCACTTTCTCTGAGATCCACATCATCAAAAATCGCGGTTTATCTTCAACGTTCAATCTTAATTCAGTCTTATCTTGAAGTATATTCAGTTTTTTTCCGTCATCAGAAAGCCTTTTCACATCTGGTCAGGAAACACTTGGATTTTTAACCATCACTTCAGAAGTTATGGTTAACTTTTCCTCAAAAAACACATTTCAGTCAAAGTCTTTGTCTCTGCCCCGAATAGAAACAAGAATCCTCAGAATAATGCTGCCATTACCGAGATGGTTATCACCGAGATGATGCGGTGATGTTCATGGGGGGCAAGGACCAGATCACTCCCCAGAGTCGTCATGTCTCCGTCGTGTCCCCGTCGTGTCCCCGTCGTGTCCCCGTCGTGTCTCCGTCGTGTCCCCGTCGTGTCCCTGTCATGTGGGAGCAAATGCTCACAGGTCAGTGGGTTCATTCCTAGTTCTAGATAAATTACGATGCTGTCACAGTGACAGCATCAGTCTACAGTCGGAGGCGTCCTCAGATCCGTTGGAACACAGACCGCTACAGTGGATCCTTCAGACCGCTACAGTGGATCCTTCAGACCGCTACAGGAGACCCTTCAGACCGCTACAGTGGATCCTTCAGACCGCTACAGGAGACCCTTCAGACCGCTACGGGAGACCCTTCAGATCGCTACGGGAGATCCTTGAGACCCCTACAGGAGACCCTTTAGACCGCTACGGGAGATCCTTGAGACCGCTACAGTGGATCCTTCAGACCGCTACAGGAGACCCTTCAGACCGCTACAGGAGACCCTTCAGACCGCTACAGGAGATCCCTCAGACCGCTACAGGAGACCCTTCAGACCGCTACAGGAGATCCCTCAGACCGCTACAGGAGACCCTTCAGACCGCTACAGTGGATCCTTTAGACCGCTACAGTGGATCCTTCAGACCGCTACAGGAGACCCTTCAGACCGCTACAGGAGACCCTTCAGACCGCTACGGGATATCCTTGAGACCCCTACAGGAGACCCTTTAGACCGCTACGGGAGATCCTTGAGACCGCTACAGTGGATCCTTCAGACCGCTACAGGAGATCCCTCAGACCGCTACAGGAGATCCTTCAGACCGCTACAGGAGACCCTTCAGACCGCTACAGGAGATCCCTCAGACCGCTACAGTGGATCCTTCAGACTGCTACAGTGGATCCCTCAAACCGCTACAGTGGATCCTTCAGACCGCTACAGTGGATCCCTCAGACTGCTACAGTCGATCCTTCAGACCGCTACAGTCGATCCTTCAGACTGCTACAGGAGACCCTTCAGACTGCTACAGGAGATCCCTCCTAACCTATACTATAATAAATAAATAATAAATCTGCAGCGGTGAAAGAAGTTGCTTCTTTTAACGAGGTGATGCCCAGAGAAAAACACGAAATACTTCAATTTTTGTTTCTTGTCATCTGAGAGTCGGTGAGTCTTTTGTTGGGCTTTCGTTAAGGTGGGGAAAGGCTTCAGTCGCAGCTCTCTGAAGGCCTATTTGGTGGAGTTGTTTTTTCTCTAAACTTGGACCAACTTGGATCCAATGAACAGATCTTGCAGACTGATGACTTCCACTTGAGAACGAGGAAGAGCACTGTGCTGTGGACCATTTTAGATGCTGAAGAAAAGGTCTTGTATCTCCCCACATAACCATGAGACCTTCAATGAACTCTAAAAACATCTGAAAATAGGACATTTTAAATTTTTTAATTTGTTTATTTATAAAAAACTGACAAAACACTCCAGAAACCTGTTTGCATTGTCTTTGGTTGTTTAATGACAAAAGACTCATTATTTTAATGAGTCAGGATCAAAACAAAATACAGGAAACTTGAGAGAGTCTTTACACTTCCTGCACACTTTTAATAAATGTGTGAAAAGTCCTCGTATGAAATGCAAAAATTTCTTCAGTGACATTTCTTAACCATCCCACGTCTTTGACTGACTCGCTGGAGTTTTGAGGTTCTTTTGTTGTGGTAAAAAGAATTTCCACCAGTCTGCTGCCCTTCACAGTTGCGTAACAGCAGCTGAATCTCGCATTACCTCACTTCCTTGTTGAGCTGCGGTGGAGAGGAACTGCGTCAAGCAGAGATATCAGGTGAGATGCAAAGTGCCTTGAGTGGACGAAAATTCCCACAGCTGCAGTCTGGTCCCCAGAAGAGACTAGTGGAGACTTGTGGAGACTTGGGATGAAGAAGCTTCCCAGGATTCCTTATGGATCTACAAGGAAAAGAGTTAAAACTTCATTTTTGTGTGACAGAAGGTAGTTTTAAAATGTTTTCAAGTGAAAGTATAGTTCTTCATACTTCAGATTTGGTCTTTGGCCTTTTTTAGTTTTTTTCCTATAACAAAAATTCAACTTTCTTTATAAAACATCTGACATACAAACCCATTAAACATCTTATAGATTCAGTGGTCGTTTCAGTGTCGCCTGCTGATGTTTCCCACCCAAACATCTGGAATAAACCCCTTCTGTAGCAGCGCTCAAGAGAAGTGTGTGAAGTCTATTTTTAGAAAGTTTTAAACTGAATTTAAAAAAAGTGTTTGTATGGTCATAAAGCAACACAACACAAAGTTGAACGCATTCACAAAGACAAAGGTTTAATAGTTAAAAAAAGAAAGACTTCCACATTAAAACTGAAGAAGGTTTTGAAGGAAAACAGAGCCGTTGGTGGTCCACGGTCCTCTGCAAAGTCCTGTGGATGCGTTAAAGTAACGGCGCGGTTCTGCGAATATGGGGAAGAACCCAGTTAGAAGGTTAAACCAGCTCCCACATTATAATGGTTTTGAGTTTATTTAGTTTATTAGTTTGTTTATTTTAGTTTAGCTTCACTAAGTTTAGCAAGCACATCAGTAGTTTTAATTTCAGTTTTAGTTTTGGAGGTTCGGACCTGCAGATATCGACTGTTTCTCTGCTTCTTCACAAAAGTCTAAAAGATGTTGATTTCTGTGCCGTTTTTCTTACTGGGAAAGGATCCAGTCATTTTACTCAATCAAAATAACATCCAGGATGAAAGACACCACATAGTTTTCCATTGTTAATTTTAGTTTTAATTCAGTTTTTGTTTTACAAAAATCTTAAGTTGTTTCATTTTTATATTAGTTGATGGGACTATTTTTTTGTTTTTAGATTCAGTCTGTCTTCAGCTTTCTTTAACTATGATAACTCGTGGTTCGAGTTGGTCAGAAAAAGAGCTAAATACAGGTGTTTAAGAGACACTATTTAAAAACCAACTCCGGCTGCAGAAATGCTAAAAACACAGTGGATGAACGAGTATTTCTTCCCTGCAGGACTGATGCTTTGAATGGTCGTGAGTCTGTGCAACGTTGTCTAGTTTCTTCTGCATTTGTCTGGAACTGAAAGAGGAATCCAGGGAAACAGGAATAATTCAAATATCCAATCGGAGAAGAACCAGGACGGCTGGACAGGCTACAAATTCACTGCCGTGCAGAGTTAAAAGGACAAGATGAGACTCGTACACAGTAGCAGTCTGAAAACATTTTTTTTTTTAATTTCACAAACTTATTTTGTCAGCAAACCTAGAGGACTGCTTTTCATTTAGAAATCAACTGGCTGGCTGTCAGACCAGATTCCTGCAGTTTGAGACTCGACAGTTGCTGAAATTGTTAAAGAAATAAATAAATAATGACTTTTCGGATGTCAACATGCACGTGCGTGTGTCCACAATAAAGCTGGATAGCTGCAGTTCAGACCACGTGTTACTTGCATGAGTCAGATGATAAACTTCCAGCCACGTTCCTGCTGGGATCAGAGACACGACACGGACTTCCTTCAGCGTTCGAGCCGCACTTTCACATCTCTACTTACTTCATGAAAGTTGAGAAAGCAGGAAACGACAGACGAGACAGAGAAGTGCTGATGAAATCCTAAAATATACAAAAATACTGAGCGAAGAAAGAAAAAAAACATAATTTTGTATTTTTACAGCTGTTGTAGAGAAGCTTAGTTGTGCCCACGTACAACTTTCTAGAAGTCAGTGGCTGGAGAGTCCGCTCAGATTTGACCAAATAACAAAGTCAACTTGTCCACAACAACCAAGAGGAAATGATATAACATCGTCTTCCTGTTACACAATATAAACATGTCATGATTTATTGTATCTGAAGCCAAGAAAAAGAAGATGTTAAGAAAGAAAAGGAACTAGTGATTTATGTCATCATGAAGCGTAACGGACTAAAGTTATCAAAGCGTGTCACAAACTAAAAATAGTTAGTGATTTTCAACAGTCATTAAACTGTTGTTTAGATGTTTCGGGTGTCAATGAAACCAAATCAAAATGGTCTTTACGTTTTTATTTGTTGTTGTTTTTGTTGTTTTTTTACATTATTTCCTCATCTTAGTGGTCAGCACTGTTGGCTCACAGCAAGAAGGTTCCTGGTTCGATTCCCGGCCCGGTGGGTCTTTCTGTGTGGAGTTTGCATGTTCTCCCCGTGCTTGTGTGGGTTCCCTCCGGGTTCTCCGGCTTCCTCCCACAGTCCAAACACATGCAGGGTAGGTTGAGTGATACGTCTAAACTGCCCGTAGATTGGTTGTCTGTCTCTGTATGTGGCCCTGCGATGGACTGGCGACCTGTCCAGGTGGACTGAGCCATATATTTGTGCATGAAAAAAATGTTTATGACATTCAAAGGTTCATTCAAACCTTCTGCACATGTGTGTATGTGTGTACGGGCGAGCCTGTCCAGCCAGGCTGCTGGGTTCTGGTTCTGGTTCTGGTTCCAGAGTCTCCTTCTCCCTCCGACATTCCCCCTCCGTACATGAGGCCTCAGAGATGAATAGTAGACACAGAAAGATGCTGGTGACTTTTGGGAGTTTTTACCTTAAACCAAATTCATAAGGATTCTGATAGAGTTTGTTTTAAACATTTTGAACATTTTTGAACATTTTGAACGACGACGACACAGTTGCAGTGGTTAAACCTAACTGCAGGTTTCTATACACCCTACTGGCCCTAGTGTCACACAAAACAGGAAATCCCACACATTCGATCCATCAACCTGTAGATCTGGTTTCACAAACAAAATCCCCGGTGACGCCAAGAGGATTTTACAAACTCTGGATTCAGATGGCTGTGCATTATTGAATATTGAATTTCACTTCCTCCTCCACACCCATCCCTATCAGCAGGTCCCTCCCAGCGCGCCTGGCGTGCTGCAATAAGGGAAAGTTTCATCATCCAATACTGTACACGCCAGTCACAGAAACTGAACCTCATTCTAATTCCTTTGTTTTATAAATGCTTTATGTTTTATAAATCGACACGACAACGTGTTGGTAAAAGACGCGCTGGACCTTTACTACTCGTTACCAGGGTATGGTCAGTGACGTTATATGCCCCCAGGTGGTCAGAAGTGGTACTTCTATAGAGAGTGGCTTTTAAGTTTAAACGTGAACTAGTATCCCTAGCTGATGCTTCCTAAGGTGATGCTTTTTTTATTCAATATGTGTTTTCCAGTGCTCGCTCCTGAGAGCCAGCCTGAGAGAAAACAGCGTGTTTTCAAGATCGATTTGAAGATATCGCTGAAAATACAGAATTCTTATTGGCCGGTCAGATTCTTACTGTCAATCATCCACAAGGATTCTTGTTGCACCCCTCTCGTTCACCGGGTTAACACATGGCGGCTGAGCTGGGGGCCTATAAGCAGGCCTACACCAGCTTGTCGCCGGTAGGGAATAAGGGGGTTCGCGCCTTACTTCAGAACCTGTCAAAGTGCAAAGTCTCTGTAGATCCTGAACACCCTGAGCAACTCCAGAGTAGAGGAGTGTCCAAGCCCCGTTTAAGGAGCTGTGTTCCAGAGCCCAAGCCCGTAACGACGTAACGGTCCTTGATGTTGGTGTATTCATAAGGGGGTAGGGAACTGGTGCTAGTCTTGGCCCGTCACCCAGGACCTGTTTAGGGAGACCCTAGCAGAGGCATCACTTTTGTCTTTTACTGCATCAGGTTAATTGTTCTCAGTAAATATTTATCATGGACTTTGTTTTATCTGTGCAACTGTACAGAACATGAGTCAACTCCTTGCCTTAACTGTGCTATAGAAAAAATTATTGACTTGACTTATGGACACTTGGGGGCAGAGACTTAAACGCTTAAACGCTGAAACGCTTATGTAAGAATGCTTTTCATCGACTTCAGTTCAGCATTCAACACCATCATCCCCCAGCAGCTCGTTCACAAACTGGACCAGCTGGGGATCAGCACCTCGCTGTGCAACTGGCTGTTGGACTTCCTGACTGGGAGACCACAGGCAGTACGGGTCGGCAGCAACACATCCAGCACCATCACACTGAGCACAGGGGCCCCCCAGGGATGTGTGCTGAGCCCCCTCCTCTTCACCCTGCTGACCCACGACTGCACACCGATGCACAGCTCCAACCTCTTCGTAAAGTTTGCGGACGACACGACTGTGGTGGGTCTCATCAACAACAACGATGAGTCAAACTACAGGAGCGAAGTGAGCCGCCTGGCTGAGTGGTGCAGCGACAACAATCTCTCCCTGAACGTGGAGAAGACCAAGGAGATTGTTGCTGACTTCAGGAGACAACACCCCCAGCATGCTCCTCTGACCATCAACGGTGCTGCTGTGGAGAGGGTGAGCAGCATCAAGTTCCTGGGTGTCCACATCTCAGAGGACCTCTCCTGGACTGTTAACACCGCATCACTCGCCAAGAAGGCACAGCAGCGCCTCTACTTCCTCCGCAAACTGCGAAGAGCCAGAGCCCCGGCCCCCATCAGGTACACCTTCTACAGAGGCACCATCGAGAGCATCCTGACCAGCTGCATCACCGTGTGGTACGGATCCTGCACCGCAACCTGCCGCAAGTCTCTCCAACGCGTCGTGAGAGCAGCTGAGAAGATTGTTGGTGTCTCTCTCCCCTCACTTCAGGACATTTACAGACCCGTCTGACTCGCAAAGCCCTCAGCATTGTGAGAGACCCCACCCACCCGTCACACAGCCTCTTCAGTCTGCCTTCAGGGAGGAGGTTGCGGACCCTCCGGGCCAGAACCAGCCGACTGAAGGACAGCTTCGTCCACCAGGCCGTCAGGACACTTAACACTCTCCCTGGTCTTCCACTGTTTCCCGCCTTGCCCCCCCCCTCACTCACTCTGATCTCAGTATCTGCACCAGGCACTTTTGGCAGAACTGGACCGCCTGCTTTGCACCATGTCACTTTAATCAAACCGAAAAACTGTTGTTGTCATGTCACAACTTGTTTCTTGTCTCCTTTTAACTTGCACTTTGTGTTTAAAATGTATTTATTGTGTAGCACCGAGGGTTTGAGGGTAACGCAATTTCGATTCTCTGTATGTATCTCACATGTAGTAGAATTGACAATAAACTTGACTCTGACTCTGACTCTGACTTAATTGGCGGTGGAGCTGGTAACCATTGCTGACTGTGATTGACATAAAGTGGGTGTGTTTAGCCAACTTGTTCGCTCTGAACATTTGGTGACGTCACTGAGGGCTTGTTCGGTAATTACAGTCTGGGGTTTCAACCTTTACTGCCAGGCTTGTTTCTTTTGCCCAGAGGTTGGGCAGACTCAGCTCCTCCCCAGTGTGACACCAAGCAGAACGCCACAAAGAGGCTCAAAGCGTTTTTCTGAAGTGTGTAGGTGATGTCACAGAGCCGTTGAGGTTTGCCTCATTCAGTTTTCCCCACACATCCACACCCACTAACCCACTACAGCCTCAGGCCTCGTTTATAAAATACTAAGACTTTCTGGAAAATCCAAAGCTTTGCAACTAAACTGGAAACATCTGCACACAAACCAAACTTCTGATTTGAGTAGAAGTCCAATTTAACTGCTTTTAATCAAAATTCTTCAAATGCAAAGATCTATAACTGACTTCTGAATCTCTGCAATGTTTAGTTATGCCATTGAATTGATCCAAAATTTAAAAAAGAACACAATCACAAAGCGCCATATAGAGAAAAATATCTCATGTTTATTAATAACTTTCTTCATCTTCAAAACTCATTAAGACAGAAATTATAAAACAGTATTTACATCCTTTTTCTCTTAAATTAAAGCATGCCAGAGAGAATTAAGGACAATCAGTTTAATCTTCCCCAAATGCCACTCGCTCCATTTGTCGTGTTCCCAAATTCAACTCAGAACAGGAAAAAAAGATTGTCATTTAACACAATTACTGACAGTGTTTCTGAGGTACAAAAACAAAAACTAGAATTGGTTCACTGACACTTTCACTCTCTCACACACACACACACACACACACACACACACACACACACACACACACACACACACACACACACACACACACACACACACACACCTTGATGAACCCAAACCCAGCACAGTTTAAAGCAGGCGGGAGGAATCCCAACATGTACGCAGGCACCAACAAAATACACACACTTCAACATCAGCCACAGAAAACTGTTAAAAAAAACAACAATAACAGTCGATTTAAATGGGAGTGTGTGTTTGTGGGAGAGAACGTTGGATGAAATAATTAAGGAATGAACAGAAAAGTTCCAGAAAATATCCAGAGCAATCATTAAAAAACTGTGAAGGCAACGGAAGTGTGAATCAGTGAGCTACTTCTGTTTTTTTAGCACAAAAATAAAAAAAAAAAAAAAAAAAAAAAAAAAAACAAGAAAAAAACATGCAGTGTCATGTTACCGACATGGAGAACCAACGATTTCGAAATCCTGGTCAGTAACAATGTCGTGACACAGTCACTGAATCTTTGGCAAAACTGGCAAATTTCCATTTTGGGAAAATACAGATGTCTGCTAAAGTGCTTCCATATTTCAGAACATATGGGACTGAGGTGCCTTTGTCTTATTTTTCTTTTGTCTGTCCTCTACACCGCGGTGCGTTCCTGCTCCAGACGTCGACACAAATGTTCTCAGCAGCTGGACTTTGGGTTAAACCTCAGAGTCAAAATGAAGCTCACTCACGTCACTGGGATTTCCTGGTAAAAAGGCCGGTTCTTCTCAGCAGATGTTTGTAGAGTTTTCTGTAAAACATTTAAAGCCACTTTATGTAGCAAAACCCCTCCAGACCACTTGGGGGCAGCGTAACAAAGTCCTTGTTTGAGTCTCTGGCATAAAACATTACAAAATGCCGGACCATATCCACTCCTTACCAGGATATGGTCAGTGACGTATAAGATGAAGTTCAGAGTCATGGAAGGCGCAGAAAGTCAAGCACGCTCCACGAACGTTCTGGGACCTCTGATTCACAGGTATCTGATGAAGTGGTTTCAGGACACACCGGGAACTGTAGGAGTTTCTGCTCACACGTTTAGTTCGAGGCTGTACCGAGACTAGTAAAACAAAGAAATCAGACCAAAGACGAGCAGAGCGGCTGAAGGGTTTTCAGTGGTCAGGGAGGGAGCCCAGCCTTCGGTGATCTCGGTGGGTTCGCGCCGTACTTCAGAACCTGTCAAAGTGCAACATCTCTGTAGATCCTGAACAGTCTGAATTTTGCATGAAAGCTGAAAGTCTTCAAGCACATCTGGACTGCTGCGTCTCCGCTCCACCGCGGTCGACGCGGCTGTCCGGATTCGTTTCCATGTGGAAACATAAAGTCCAGTTTGGAAATAAAAGCTGCTGATGGAGGACAGCGAATTCAAACGTGATGATTATTTCCATCAATTTACTGGAGACGTCTCATTTTGTTTATCAAAATAAAAGATGTTGAAGGAACTTCAGATTCAAACAATCTTTTGTCATTTGTATTTTACTTCCATCACGAGATTCAAAAATACAGATAAACCTATAAAAAAAGAAAAGAAAAGCCGTCTCTGTGTAGCTCCGACGCTGGTCATCAAACAGAGCTGATGATGTCACTCAGGGGAAAAAAAAAAAAAAAAAAAATCAGCCCTCTTGTCACCGAACTCCAGGAGGAAATTCCCACATAAAATCCACACTGAATCAAAGCACGAGCTAAACTGGACAGACGGACACCAGGGAGTTTAAGGACTCGCTGCAGCTCAACCCAGCAAGCGCCGAACCTCGTGGCAGACCAGGACTTCTGAAGAAGATGCAGCACATCACAACACACTTGTTTCTTTGGCAGAAATTCATCTACTACTCAAACACATGACTTAAAAGGAAACTGTAACCATTCATAACTTTCAAACTGTGTCTTCATGTGTCGCTGATCAAAACTGCACCAGGAAAATGTCCACTATGTCTTACAACACTTGTAAGATTTCCAAAGTTTAAACACCTCAAAGTGAGATTCCTTAAAAGGCTCAAGAAAAAAACAACCAAAAACAGGTGATTTCACTAAGATCAAAAGGAAACATCATCTCTTTATTCCCATACTTTGGTTTCAGATTCAGTCTAAAAGCGGAAGTTAAAGTGCTTCGTATTTCCTCTTTCCAACCGGAGCAGCTTGGTTTTGACTGGAGCGCGGTGACGAGGAGGTGACCTACAGTTCAGCCGCAGCCACAACAACGGCGCCGTCAGCACTGGAGCAAACGCCGCGGTTGTGTTCCCTGTCGGGGGCTGACTCAAGGGATTTGAAGATTGTAACATGAGAAGACCAGAATGTTCGAAAGAAATATCCGCTTTAGTGAAGCACATTTTGCCTCAACGACGTGCAAGTTTTAGATCATTTATTGAGAAGTCGGATGAAGCGGTGGAAGTCGCTCCAGAGCTGCAGGAATTCGATTTCCAGGTGGCGTTGCCATCAGAAGCGGGAGAAACGTCCTCTGGACGCCGCTGGACAGACAGAAATGAAACGTGTAGCGCTGTGTTGGTTGTTTTTTGGGGTTTTTTGTGGATGTTCCTGCACGAGCCACTGCATGAAGCCTTGTTGGTCCGGTACGTTCTGTACCGGGGAATGGCCCATTTTAGCAAAGAGACTTTTGCTGCGTCAATGGCTGCAGCAAAGAAAATGATTAGTGAGTTTTCTGTAAAGTGAAAACCAAGTTCCAGCAGGGAAGTCTCATAATCAGCTCGATTTACTTTTCACGCTGCCACATGCGTGGGTCAACTCTGCGGCTGAACCTGAGGTTACAGAAAGAAAATCCATCCCAACAAAGAAGAATTCATGAGCTTTAGGTCAGGTTTTTCTCGTTACAACCTCTCGGGGTACAGTAAAGCGAATGGAGTGCCTACGGTTTGGGTTAAAAATGCACTGATGAGGATCACAGAGTCCAGAACAGGTTTTCCATAAAAATGACAGAAGGTGGCGGATGCGTTTCATTAAAGAATAGCTCACAATAAACGTGTGCGTCCTCTTTCCCAGATTAAAAAAAAAAGGACACAGGCAAAGAACTGATGAAATCTCCCGACGAGGCCAAGTGAAATTACACTTCTCAGCCTCCATCACAAAATACAGGTACAAACATCAAATGAATAAATAAACGCATTTCTTATAGTATGTTCTAGTGAGGAGGTGAGCGAGCTCCCCTCTTTTGGTTTCGGTTCCCACCCAGTCAGGTGATGGCCATTTTTGGTCACATAAACACAAACACAAATACAAAAAAACCCAGAAGAGCCACCCTCTCTTATAAAGGAGGACGGGACTCGTCAAGTCTCTTCGCTCTCAAACACCTTCGTCTGTGTCCAGACTGATCCCGACACGACCAGATGAGACTAAGACCGCTCCGCGTGAAGTTTCGGGTCACAAAAAAGAAACCGACAGAGAAAAAAGGCAGTTTGAGAGCACGGCGGCCAGTTAACGTACCCTACACATTTGGTTCAACACATTCAGAAAATTCATATTGATTGTCGTGATCACAAAACAGTGGTGGGGGTGAAGCGGTCTTCTGCTACTTGCTGTTTCTAAGCAGGAGACTAGAAGAACGTGGACAGAGACCCAACTCCCACCGTCAACAGAGGCCCGTCTCACGCACAACTCATCAATAAATATCCCCCCAAAGTTTCTACAACATATATGACCTTGTTTGAACTCTGACGGGCCCTTCGCCGTCTAGCTGTACGGATGCTGGAGGATGTGGGGGAGGGGCCTGCAGGCTGCTACACATCCCGTCGGCCCTGAGGGTTTGGTTGACGGGTTTCGACCACGCTTACATGTTTGAACATCAAGGAGACAGCGTGGGGGAGGACAGGAGGGCAGAGTGTCCCTGAGTCTCTGAATTAGAAGCAAAAACATAAAGGAAGAAACTCGGCGGTCCTTCACTGACGGTCGTCAGTAAACATTACAAGGAGTTGTCTCTGTTTTCCGTTTTGTTTTTATCAAGCACACATGTACACACAGATGCCTGCTGGGTAATTTACGCGTCTGTTAATGAAGGAAGTTGTTGTGGCACGATGCACTTCTGGTATTCACACGATGAGCCAAAACATCAGCGCAGAAGACGAAGCTCAAATTCAGCGGCGACCTCGTCCTCGCAGGCCAAGGCGGGAAGACGCCCGTGGAGACAGTCACGGGTTTCGAAACATACCGGTGCAGCTTGAAGACGCCAAAATGAGGCAGCAGCTTCCGCCTCCTCCTTGTAAAGAGTTCATTTCTCTCAGTGGAGAGTGGTGGTTTTGAGAGAAAAGGAGGGATTTACATTCCAGATATACAGTAAGGTACACTTAACGACTTATACGGTGACTAAAAAAGGCGACAGTTACTCGCGTTGTCTGGTGCAGATTAACGGTGACTGATGATGACGTCACATTATCGTCCCTCAAAGGTCACGTCCTCCAGACCACTGACGTCATCATCGATGCTTTAAACTTCTTTCAAACGGGTCTTAATGTTTTGGCTCATCAGTGTGTTTTGATGAATCGTTGCATATTTACACATCTCGGGTGCACGTGGCTCGTCTCTTTGGGGTTTTGTCGGTTCTGCTGAGGCAGGTGATCCTCCGCTGTCCGGCACTAATCGAAGCGCAGCGGTGCACAGACGGGGCGGGCGTTTGGGGGGTCAGATGCTGTTTTCCAGCTGGCTGTGGTGGTTGGCCGCGTGCGGTGAGTTCTGCTCGTTCAGGAGGAGAAGCGTCATCTCGTCAGGGCCGTTCTCCACGGGGGCGGAGTCTGCTCCCAGGTCTGTGATGGTGATGTTGGTGGTGGCGACGGCGGGGGGAGTCGTCTGCTCCAGGCGAGTCGAGTTGTGGCCGCTCTCGGGAGACTGAGGCGTGCTGTCCAAACGGGACGTCATGAGGCCGTTCTGGTACTGAGCCCGTGTGATCTGAGGGAGGGACAGAGATGGACCGCCATTACTCATGGAATGACAACATCCAGCTGCACTGCGGTCTGCGATGTCAGCTGTTATCAGTTTGAGTAAACATGATCTCTGAGCTGTGAATAAAAACCTAAAAGAAAATAATCAAAATTGTACCACCAGACCACCAGCCCACTCTGACACTGGGCTGGAAGAGTCCAGAGGTAAAGCTGCTTTACTGCCGCCACTTTACTCCAACAATTAATGAATTAATCTTCAGTCAAACATCTGCAGAAGTTTGGTTTTCCTTCGTTCCCGCGTTGAACCTACCTTGACAAACTGCAGGTCGGTGAGGGCTCGGACGTAGAAGTCGGGGGTGTACTGCTGCGAGGGGATGCTGCTGTTGAGCTGGCTGTTGCTGCCGCTGACGGACAGAGACTCGGTCCGGTCGGTTCCGCTCAGAGAGGCCGTCCGGTTCAGCCCGCTGAGGTGCGACGGCGAACGGAACTCTGCAAACATGTGCAGGAAAAGCGATGAGTCGGCTCCCGTCGGCCGCGCAGCCAACACGCCGTACGAAAGAAAACTGCTGCTACGTGCAGTTCACGTCACTCAGGACAAGTGAAACGATGCAAACACGGATCGATGGAGACGTTCAGAGAACACGATGCAGCTGCATCAGAGTGCAGGTTACTGTTAATGACACGAATGAAGGAAACACACGGGACGTGGTGAGTGCACAACGCCGCGGCGGCGACCACAAATCCAACACTAAAGCGCGCAAGTGAAAGTTGATTTATTTTCTCCTTTCACGTTCAAAGTCAGTGACGCACATTTTCCAACCGTGTGAGCGACGGCGACTCGGTGCGGGTTGCTCCGGGTCGGTCACACTAACTCCATCTTACCGTTTACTCATTTACAAAGCCAAACATTCTTTCTTTAAATGCTCAGAGGTTTACGATCCAAACTCTACACTTTATGTGAATAAAAGTACATTAAAATACATTTATCTAAACATCACTAATGTATTATAAAAAAAATAGCAAAAAGAGGAAGAAATAAATCAGACTCCAGTCATTGTGTAGCAGTACCACTTCAGGTCACATGGGGGCAGCACAAAGTTGCATTGCCAGACTTGCCGGACCGTCCTCACTCATTAGAGAAGCATCATCAGTGTCAACGCAGCAGCTCTTGATGTCCCCACGTGGTCAGACGTGGTATTGCTACATACTGTGGCTTTAAAGGCTTCAAAGACAACATGAATGCGAGCATGTTTCGAGTTAAAGATTCGACTCTTGTCGTGTCGGTTAGTCCAGTTAATAGTAAACATAGTTTAAACAGCAGAGCCAAAGAAACCAAAGAAAATAGTTTGGCATCATTTTATCTCCCAGATATTTACTTGAGTAATAATTATAGAAATTAAAAAAAGTACCAGTTACAATATCATCTAGGCCATAGTTTTAAACTTAAATTGACCAAAGGTCCTATTTCAAAAATATTTGACTCATAATTATGCCAAATTGAGAAAACAATTAAAAAAATACAGTAAGTGATTATTAAGCGATGTTCATGAACATACTTTATTTTAAACTCAAATCAGACCAGATCTTCTATTTCATAGCTGTTAATAGTTCCTCCTTAACAATTTGTTTCAAAATTGTCTTTAACATAAAATATTCACTGAGACAATTTCATTGCATTTGAATAAAGCTCCAAATCCACACCGTTTTACTTTTAAGCTAAGCTTCAAAACTACTACTATTTTTTTTTTTTTTTTTTTTTTTTTTTTACATTTTAACCACTGATTTTATCTATTGGTCTCTGTCTGTCTGTCTGTCTGTCTGTGTGTGTAAAGCACTTTGAATCACCTTGTTGTTGAATTACAACTACTATTACTGTACAAATAAACTTGCCTTACAATTTAAAAGAAAGCCAACCTTCCCAAGCGTTGTTATTTTCCAGCTTTGCCCCCACATACTGAAACCACAGTGACTAACATTCATGTGGGTCAACCAGCTGACGAGTGAGGTTTCATCAACATGCTGATTTCATTCAGACAAACAGGTTCTCCTAAATGTGTCACTCACTCACTCACTCACTCACTCACTCACTCACTCACTCACTCACTCACTCACTCACTCACTCACTCACTCACTCACTCACTCACACTCCACACGCGAGGCCATTACCATGTAGGTTTATTATTACCGGTCGGAGTGAGTCGTCCAGCAGGAGGCCTCAGTGATTCATAGGAAACTGTTTTACCTGGACACGTCAACTGCATTAGATTTCAAGATATTAAGCTGGCTAGTTACTGCTACCCTGCTATTTTACCAGTTAGTTGTCATAGTTCACAGCATTAACTGTGTTAGAACTTTTACAATCCAGTAGGGCACTTTCCTTTAGTAGGATCCTTTATACAGCTATGTCAAGTGCAGAAAAAAAAACTTTAAGTTTTACTTACAACGGGTTGGAAAAACTAGTAAAAGTGATTTTGTTCATGCCACATCCTTCAGACCTGGCACTGAAGAAAAAAAAAACATTTGCGATCCAGTGACTCACAAAGAGCCACTGACGATGACTGGACGGTGTGTGACAGATTTTAGTTATTACCGGCTTATTCTATAGTTATGGGATTTTTTTTATTTGACACCACTCATCCTTTTTAGATGTATTACAGGAAAAAAAAAGCAGTAAACTGCTTGTTTGAAGTTTACTAGTGAGGGGATACTGAAGGTGACAAAAAAGTGTTTTGGGTAGAAATTCCTTACCCTACCTTTAATTGAAATTATGCTCCATTTAACAGTTAATCACATTCTTCAAAAAGATTAATTAAGATAAATTTCACTGTGAATTACAGAACTGTTTCAAGCAAACTCTTAATATTTATTGCACATATTGCACACTTGATACACATTGTATTTGTATATATCAGGACACAACGTGACGTGTGCGTTACTCAGATGTGAAACAGCTGTCAGACACTTTGTTTTTTCACATTGCCAAACACGAAGTGAGGCAGACGCAAGTTTAAGTTGCAAAGGTGTGACCTCACTGAGGCTTTTTGAAATATGGCACACAGCCACAGGTTTTGAAGTTTCATGTTGCATAATTTACCAAATACCTCTCGGGCATTTTTCAGAAACATAGATTTAATTTGCAGCAAACTGATGTTAAAGGATCCTGAAAAATCCCCTACTGGATCGTTAAGAAGGGTAATCAATGACGGCTTACGGGGGACTCATCTGTTTTTGTTACCAGCTGTTTGTAGAGTTGAATTAGTGTTTTTAAAAATGAAGTCAATGAGAGACAAAGCCAGTTCCAAACAACAACCTAAACACAAAGATATAGAGTTTACATTTGGAAGTGGGCGTTTGTCATTTCTGAATGATTCTTTCACCTCCACCATGACTACAATCTAATGTCCTCTACTCCAATCAAAGCTGGGGTTTCCACTACATGGTCTGAAGTGACAGAAAGCAAAACAACCGAGAAACAAAATCACAGGCTGCATCTGGAAAGCTCCGTCCCCCTCCTTCATTTATCTTCACCTCAGCAGCTCCAGGTAAAGATACCGTGGAAGAAAGCGCCCGGAGCTATGACGACGCATCCAGGGCAGAGGTGGGCCACATCTGGATGTCTCAGGATGTTCTTACCCTCTTATCAGTTTTCTCACTTGTGATTTTTTTTCCCAGCCAGCTGACGAACAGTGTTTACATTTTGGCAGAAAAACTCTTTGATCAGTTTTCTTAAGAAGGAAGACTGTTGGATTCACTTCATTTGATCTTATTCAGGCTCAAGGCTCACCAGTTCCTCTGCTGCGGAGGATGTGAAATACCGAGGTGTGACTCAGCAGATGTGTTTGATAAACTTATGTCACAAGAGCAGACGATGTTGGCTCATAAAGGCGCAGAAACGAGAGGTTGACTAATGTTCCTGTCTCTTAAAGAAGAAAAGAAATACTCATGCAAATCACCAAGTTACCACAAGAGAAGAAGTTTTTTTCGTCTCAAGATAGCAGATACAAGTAAACCAAGGTATGAAGATAAAGACCGCGAGCATCAAGTTCAGGCACGTTTGTGCATCTGCAGGTGAAACTCACTCCTGAAATGATACACATCTAAAAGACTTAATTACACAATAAAAACATCCCAAAGCCTTTTTATGAGTCCAGCTCTAAGTTAACTAATTTTTGAAAGAAACTAAATTAGGAGGGCATCTAGTACTACTGTGAGGGACCTCGAGACCTAAAATGAGTCTGAACTAACCCAAGCTGATTCAAAATTTCAAAAATTCAAAAAGTTCTGATGAGGATTAGTAGGAGAGATCAAGTGAGTCCATCTTCGCTTCCCTTCGTCGGCTTCCTGTTAAATCCAGGACGGGATCTACAGTCCTACCTCTCTCTAACCTTACATAGCTCATAGTTCCTCAACAGAGCGCTTGGCCTCCAGATTTGGACTGAATCAAACTTGTTTGCTGTTTAGAGATGAATCAGTGCTACAAAAATAAAAGTGTACTAAATTAAATAAAGATTAAAAAAATGATTTTATTCTCAGAGGTAAAAAAAAAAAAAAAAAAAAAAGAGGCATTTGTTGATTGAAGAGTTTATCTGCCAAAAACCATTTGTCATCCTTTAACTCTTTGCCATCCTCGAGGTATAAATCTTTATTCAAACACATGGACATAAAAAGCTCTGTCCTCAACTACCTGCTGCAGTACAGCAGGTAGTTGAGGACAATTGGCATCTTTGACTGTAAGTATCAGTAATCCATTACTTCTTACCACGAGGGGCAGCTCAAGAGCCAGAGTTTTTGCATTTGAATGGGCATTTATTTAACCAATATGGTTAACAAAAACCCTCCCACTCAAGCTCCACCCACCCCACCTGTGCTCCGCCTGTCCTCGTTGTTAAAGGACCCAGACATGCCGGCGTTTACCTGGCAACCGAGAGAACAGAGAAAACCTCTTAAAGGAGAGGAGGCGGGGCCGAGGCACAGCCACTGAGAGGACAGGAGAGAAAGGGGAGGAGGGAGGAGGAGGTGATTGATGGGACAACGGGATGAAAAGGAATAAAAAGGAGGAGAGAGTCAGTGAGACACAGGGAGGCGGGTACGGCCACAGACTGGGAGAAGACATGGACACATCCTGCTTTTCCAGTGGCGATGACTGTCCTCCTCCTCAAAATCTTTGACATAGTTTTCAAACTTTGATCAATCAGAAGTTCACTGGTAGGGAGGAAGGAACAAAACAAACACGCCGCTGCTCCATAACACCTTTTTACTCTTTATCTCGCCATAAAGCACCTGAAAGAGTAGTTAAGTTTTATATCAGAGCACAACATTCATAAAAAAGCAACCTACACTAAAGTGCTGGGATCTTTCTATTCATGTTTTAGCAGACATTTATGTTATTGAATCTTTTTTTATTGGCATTTTGTGTCCCGGATGTGGGGATAGTCAAGCAGAAGTGGGAGAGTTTCAGGAACCGTTTAATAGCGTCTCTGCTCTCCGACTCGTCGAGTCAACGAGTCAAAATCTGCAGTTTCAGAGCCACAAACAGCGTAGAAGCTCAGTGGGTCACAAAACATTTCCTCATCTATATCTGTAAACAAAAGTTCACATAACAATTCCATTTCCTTTATATCTTTTTGTGCAACATGATTGTTTTTCATATTTTTGCACAGATGCATAAATCCTTTTTTTTTTTTAGTTAATCTGGCAGCTTGACTTCACTCAGGCACTTGGTTTCAAACTACACACCAAGTTCATAGGAGTACAGCGGACATCATGGCAGAGGCGACTAACGCCGTGTTTACACCTGGTAACAAAGTCAGTCCTGAGACATCCCATAACAGACGAGCAGCCTTAAAGCACAGGTGTAAACGCACCCTGGTCCCTCAAACCACAACGGCCCCATTGAAACTCTCAGCTTCGAGTTCACTCCTGGTATTAAAATGTGCACCCAAACGTCTTTGGTGTTTAAAAATAACACCACCGTTATTTGCAAATAGATCCAATCCCTCAAGACACGTTAGGGCACACATTTTAAAGAAGGTGTAAACACACAAGCCAAGAACTGGCAGCCTGAGAAAAGATGATTATGCATTCAGTTTTCCTAAAAGCTCCTTAAGTTGTACTGAGGGAAAAGCTTTGAACATTTTGAATGTTCAGACCCAGATTCAGCAGAGTCCTACGACTGCAATAGAAATATACTAAGATTAAAAACTCCACATTATTAGATTTGTTTGACTGTTTAACCCTCTGGAGTCTTGGCTATAATTGGCCTTTTTTGTCTACTTTTGAATTTAGTTGACCTGAATTTACAGCTATTTTCTTTTCATATTGACAAACTATTTACCGTACATATTAGACCTTAAAAAAAAAATTAATTAAAAATGAAGACATAAATGGTAAATTTCAAAAGCGTATGTGCAAACTTAGTAAACAACAATGTTAAATATGCTTTTCACATTAAAATGCAGGCTACGTCTCACACAGTTTTTCAGGATTTAAAAAAAAAAAAGACAGATTGGAGGATGTTTCTGTTTAAACTGAATCATGTCTACAAGCAGCAGGGCCGGCTCCACACAATCTCCGTTTAGAGTTCAGATTACAATCTGCAGATCCAAATCACGCTTGCAAAAGCAAACGGTTGGTTTGAGGGTGGAGAAAATAAACCTCTGGAAACGTTCATGTGTTGCTCAATCACTCTTTCGCCTCTTCAGATGGTGACTAGATGGCCTCAAAACAGTGCAGATTGCCATTTATGACAATTGTGAACCTTTAACAGTCAGGAACAGCACAATATGTGCTCTCTTTAAGAGCAGGATGATCTGATCGGGACAAGAAAGAACAGAATCTGCTCCAGAAAGTGCTGTCTGAGCAGCATGACTGACCCAACCGCGAGAAGCCACTGCACTTTAGATCTCAGTAGAAATGCAAAAAAGCACGACTGACGCATAAATGTTTTAACTCCTCTAAAACTATCTGTGGGCCGTTTTAATTTCTAGGTGTGGTAGTTTCTAAATCATCTTTTTCCATTCTCCGTCTCCTGTCCCCGTAATGTTTAGTGTTTCATCTGCTGCTGATCCTTCCTTTTACACGTTGAAAGAAACGGTGAAATTAACTTTAAATTCCTCCTTCTAGTTATTCCTCCTGGAATAACTAGAACTGAAAGAAATTATTTTAAAACCATGACAAAACATGTTCAATCCCCATTTAGCATCATTAGATCATGGTCTTGTAAACTCCAACACCACCTTTTGCTCCTTATAATGGTATATTGAAAATCTGCTTACAGAAAGTTTGGTCACAATTATTGGCTAAAGATGATTAAACTATTATTCCGCCACAGGGTGGCGGTAGAGAGACTTTTAGCTTGAGTCAAATAGAGATGAACTTTCAGAAATATAACAGTTAGGGCATCAATAAATAGATTGTGTGTACGTCTGAGGACAGGAAGGGGGAGACGGGGGACGGGGAGGTCAACTCACCCAGCGTGGGAGCACTGAGCGCCATGACGCCGTAGTAAGAGAACGGTCCCGTCTCAAACTTCATGTTCTCGTTTCCGGCCTCCACCTCCACTCGACCCTGACAGATTCAACACACACAGGAATGTAGTTGCATTAAAGTTGTGAAAACAACAACAACACTGACAGAACTGTGATAAAACAAAGACCTCACGAACAACGAACAGCAGCCAGACAAGTTTATTTGAGCTTTAACTAAAAACATACGTTACTTTGACTTTACACGTATTTTCTGTTCCTTTCTATTTAAATATCAGTTCGTATCTGAGGAGTCATCAACACTGTTCAGCTGTCAGGCTCAACAGAACCAAGGAAGAGACAGTTATCAGACATTTATAAACTTTCACTTTTTTAACTTCAGTCAAAATCTAAAATTAACTAAGTAAAGGTTCCAGGAAAATTACTTGCTCTGAAAAAAAGATTATGAATCACCATAAACTTAAAAAATTAAAAAACAAGAGGTCATTTTTATACTCAGGTCCCAACCAAGGAAGTAAGGTCACATCAAATCATTTATCCTAACAGAGCCTCACTTCAGTGTTGTGGATTAACAGAAACCTGAGATATTCGAGACTCTGGACCTGTCTGGACCTGTCAACAAGAGCAGTAATTGTTCTCTACAGAAATCATCATCACCTGCATGGCTGCTAAGTTTTTAGAAGATGACACCATATGGCCACTAGAGGGGGGTACAACCACACGTGAAGCCAGATGACACGGTGCTGGCTGGAGTTGTTCTCTGGAGAGCTTTTGCATCATTTGCGGGAGGAAACATATTTATGTTGGCTGTGATTAGACAACAGTAAGAACTCAATGAAATGGACTTCGCATCTGGCAGAAGCTGTGTCTGTAAGGGGATGAGGCAATGCGGTGAAGAGAGGCGGGACGTGGGCTCGCTGCAGTCCTCTGCAACGTAAAAATCAGAGGGAGATGGAGGGATGAGAGGACGTGGGGGGGGGGGGGGGGGGGGGGGGGGGTTAAGGAGGCCTCTGTGTTGGCAGAGAGAGTTGGCCCTGTTTGGTCTGCAGGAATGTGTGAACTGCAGCAACAACAAGGCACAGTTAATCCACGCTGCCAATAGGACAAGGCACGGACCTCTCAGTATCCGACAGCCACCGCAATTTAGGACCACTTTAATTAAGGTTCTATTTTGAATGTATCTCTGAATAAATTTGATTTGTGGGATTATAACCCTGCTGATGAAGTCACGCTGCACTGCCAGGTGTTTACCACACCGATATTCCAGCATGTCGACGCTTCCAGACACATTAATATGTCAAGTATGTCTTAACCAAATCTCATTACAATAACAGTCCAAGAATAGTACAATGCTTTCATAAAAATCCTTCACTAAGAAGTGCAAGAAGAAATTCTGTTGTGTCATAGATGAAATTTAAACTTGAAAAAGTCCCTTTATGTATCAATACGAGACTAATCACAAGACCACGTTCACGTCACACAAAAGACACGATAAATGACCTCTAATGCGCCATGGCGGTATCACAAGACACGCCAGACCGTCTCTTGTTAGCAAATACCGCCAGTGGCTCTTTTGTCAATGCAGCAGGTCTTTATACCACCTGTGTGGTCAGAAACGACGTTGAGTGGCAAAACCGTATTATGAAGACGCAAATTCTGCAGGAATTAATAAAATGGTTCTGACGGCGTCGGACAAAATCAAGCGGTCTTGTCGTGATGCCAACGCAGAAGTCCCAAAACGGGCAGTTCCTTGATGGACCACTAGGAGCTGGCTAGAAAAGTCCGCTGCATCCAAGAAAAACAAATAGGAAAAAACAGTTTTAGTCTCAACTGTGACAAATTTATGGTTGGGTATGGAGGCCTCAACAGCAGCGCCATGGCAACTGTCGCTCGCGAGTGCTTTCTGATGCGTCTTCGTCATACCATTAACCAGCTATTTTTTTCTGCTCGTGACACGAGTAAACCGCTTTAAACAGTCCAGCCAAGATTGTGTGAGGCCAGAGTTTTTGATCTTGTACTCACTTTAGACGCTGAAACGAATGCACTTATTTATCTAAGTAGGAATGTTTCTCTAAATAATTCCGTAAAATCCTGGAAAAAAACAGAAATAAAATGGTTCAATATCTCCACACTGAAAGTAAAAGGAAAAAATGATTGTTGTTCCTTAGCTGTGGGTAAAACTTTCAGGCCACCTGGATCAGCAGGTTCAACCCAAAACTAACCAAAATAAAGAGCAGATGTTGTCATTTCTGCACTGAATCAACCTGAACAAAACCCTCAGTGAAGACAGCAGCAGCGAGACGAGTTTGGGATGCCCGGGATGCCCGGGATGCCCGGGATGCCCGGGATGCTTTAGGGGCTGCTGCAAAGGGTGTCGGATTGTGTTTGTCCAGGTAAAAATGTGCACCGTCATGCCTTTAGGCCTGCAGTTGATGTGTGATGTGCACAGCCTCTCAGCATCGTTGGCTGTCTTTTCCTCGTGCTTCATGACAATATTAGGACAATTGAACTTTGCAACCGTTAAATCACTTTCTATGCATAATGGAGAACTTTAAGTTTATCTTGTGTCCTGTTTTGGGTGCTGAAACCAAACAAATGTGAACTTGTCCAGTTTTGGGTCAAATGAAATGTAGCGTTCAAGTCAAATTACACGTTTTGAATAAATTATTTTTAATTCTACATTTTTACGTGGTATGTAGTGTAGGACTATACGTTTTGGATAAATTATGATACATATACTTTCTGCTCACTTTCACAAAACCCCTGCCAAAAAAACAACTTAAACTTTGAATTAAAACAGGGATAAAATAGGTAAAAATGTTTCAAATCAGTGAAACACCTCAATAGGTTTACTGTTTTCTCTCATGTTAGAAGGTAAAAATCAAAGGTTCCCCTAATTAAACTTGATGTAGTACAGAAGAAAGAAATCACCCAGCAGTCAAGGATGTGAAATCCAGCTGTGGCGATCAAAGTCGTTCCTTGGTCAAGGCTGTAAATGTGTTTATTTCTGCAGCAAATTTGGACACTTTAACACGGAAGTTAATGGAGACTGACTCGCCGAGTCTAGTTCAGATTTTACACCTGCTAAGTTGACTTGCAGGCTTCTACGAATGTCTGCGGTGTCTTCAGAGGTTAAAGGCTTTGATCAGGGAAACACTGCTGCTGAAAGAGGAGCTCAGGTGGTCTGCAGACCATCTGCAGAGTCCTCCGCTTTATTACCAGGACACAGAGAGGCAAACAAACAAGGAGGACGACAACCAGAACAATCACACGTCCCTGCCGACAGCTCCTCACAACATATCAGCGTGTCTGGAAAGTGGCTCGTCACCCAAGTACGCCCAACTCTGCGTACATGAGTGTCGGCTGCTACGCTACACGTGCACTCAAAACTCATACAGGCCTGCAAGCGTGCCGGAGGCCGGCTCCAGGCGCTCCTCAGGAGTTCACGCTGGTGCACGCCCAATGTTCCATTTACTGACAGAGGGAGGAGAAGAAGAAACAGAGTGACGAGGGAGGACGGGAGTAGATGGTGGTTAATCTGATGGTGGTCTGGTCTGACCAGTTTCACCGGAGCTGCAAAGACTAAACATCCCTGCAGCATTTCAACATATTGCACCAAAAGAGAGCTTTTACTGGGGAGGAGTACCTGCTCCATCTGCTGTCTGAGAATCAAAACCCAGCATCTGTTCCGTTATGGTGTTCTGGTCCTCATGAACAAACTGCTCCAGCTTTCTCCGGTTTGATCAGGATGTAGATCAGGACTCGTAGAAGGACACTTCAGAATAGTCCAGTGATTGGTTCTTCGTCAGTCACAACCTGCAACTGAGACTGAGCTTTGAGGCACTGAGCAGCATGTCTGTCTCCAGAACGTCCTGATGGTCTTCAGATTTTCACTGTACCTGCACAGACTCAAGATATCCTGAACCAGACGCAGCGAAGCAGCTCCAGAACAGAGCCGAGCCTCCTCATGCGTCACAGGAGATACAGTCTTCTTTTCTTTGAGGGCTTCATTCTTCATTCTTTCTTTAATGGAAGTACCAGCAAATCTATCCACATGTCCAAGTTGTCAGAGTGACAGCGTGGAGCGTCAAACCCAAGTTACCCACAATTCCACATGAAGTGACGTCATCTTGACATTCGCTACTCTATGAAAGTTGTATGCAAAGCAGATGGTTACCAATATCTGCAGGTACGCAGGTTCAGGCCCCTCAGCTGAGCAAGTTTGCATGTTTGCATGTGCACAACAAAAACAATGCAACGCAGTACGTCTGTTTTTCTGAACAGACCACTTCTGATTGGATTTTAAAGGTTCGTCTCAATGTTAATGTTTCCACCAGGGCTGCTCATGTTAGATTCTGGTATTTAAATAAAAAAAGAAAAAAAAAAAAGCGTAATTTTATTTGACTGCAGGGATTTTGCTATTGCGGCTTTTAGTTTTCTGGTTCGTTTTTACACTATAAGCAAACGTCACGCCCATATTTACAGATAAAGTTAAGTGAATAATCTCCTGGTTATTTTACAAACAGGCGAGTGATCTATTATAATTAAAACCTCATTGACCTCAGAAGAAAAGATCGTTTCACGTCATCACATCAGATTCCAGCGTTGACTCGTCTCCAACATACTGCAGAGATTCAGCTTAACGTTCGGCGGCGTGTGTGTTCCTGAGCCATGTGTGGGTCTTCAACGGTAGGTGGGTCGTAGCCAAAGTTCGGGTTTGAGCATAGTGACTCATAAACTACCCAAGCGAGAAGTTTGTGCCCCCGCTGAAGCTCCCAGCCATCAAAGCAGATTACAGCAGACGCCAACGTCCTGACAGCTTTTACAGCACTGATCTCTTTGTGACCATGTGGGACCAACTTTTGAGGAGTTTTTCTACTTCAGTGACAAAACAAATCAAGGTGGGAGAAGGAAGAAAAGAAAGGAAATAAAAACAGGGTTGAAAGAAGGTGAACCACAAAAGTAATTACTGCAGAACCGTAAGGGATCATCGTCCTCCAGTGCTGAAACGATGAGGACTGTGTGTCTACAAAGCAAAAGTTTTAGGTCCCAAGAGAACTAAAAGTGCTCATAAAGAGTTTTTATTAAGTATAATCCAAATTTATTAAAACCAGGATTTATTTTAAAAGCTTGTCCTTCATCTCTCTCAGTCAGAAGACATGCTGGAGCAACGTGAGCAACGTGAGCAACCTGCGGTCCGGGGTCCGGCCCAGAGACACTCGACAGGCACGTTGCAGGTCCTGGGATCAAAGTTGTAACCAACCGATTGGAGGCCACTGACTCCGCCTCCTCAAAGATGGTGAACTCAAAGTTCATTATCTCCACAAACAAAATACACATTACTTTAAAGCAGTTTTCAGTTAAATGAAATGTCACTGGTGATAAAAATAGTTATAGTTTCCATAAGCATTCAGCAAATTTAAATACCAACGATAAGACACACAACACAACCACAGTTGGTCCTTTCCAAGAGAAGAAGGGAATATGTCAAGATTCATTCAACTGGACGCAGGTCACACGTATTATTACCAGATAAGCAGCAAATAAAGAAATCAAGCTGCTTGTACACAAGCGATCACTTCATTAAGTGAAGCTTTTTATTTTTTCTAAACGTTCTCAGAGAATCAGCACAATGGAAAACAGCACAGAGGATATGAAAGCAACACGTCTGTTTTGTGTTTTCCTTCTCATATACAGCCGTTTTAAGCTTCAGGGTAACGCCGCCAAGTTGTTAACTGATACTTTTTGAAGAACTGTCACATCTAAACATCAGTCAAAGGTTGTGTAGATGTTCCCGTCCACATACATGTGCAAATCGATTCATGCAAACGCACAACTCCTCCAACTGTGCGACAATCGTGCCACGAAACAGAGCCCTTACACGTACTAAACAAACCAGACTCCAGGGGCTGATCTTGCTCGGGCCCAGTACAGATGGCCCAGTTCACCCCAACTCGCTAACAGGACAAAGTCTAAGATCTAATCTTTCGTGGTTTCTTCCTCTGGTCTCAAACGTCTTCTGTCGCATCGTCCACAGCTGCTCTGTGAATTTTCACGTTGGTAATGTGTGACATGGTCCTGCAAATCCAGTTATTGTACAAGACAACAGGAGTTCAAAGTTACTGCGGCAGGATTTTCATGATCGGAAAAAAAAAAAAATCACGTTTTTATTTGGTTTTAGTTGTGAAGCACTTTGGTCGACCCCGGTTGATTAAAGAGCTATACAAATGTTGGTTGGTGGGAATGTAGGAACAATAAAGGTAGATGAAGTTGCCTTAAAGTACCCAAGTACTACCTAAATTAGTAATAGAATTAATATGTTAAAATATAGAAATAAACTTATTTGTGCTGCTTGAGTTTATATCAATAATGTTTTCAAACAAGATATAAAATAAAGGAAAAACATGTAATTTTCTTCTGCACCCATGACCTGCAGACTCACTCCACTGGAGATTTAAAGACATTAACTGTCTGTTCATCTGATTCACATGAGCTGCAATTCTGCAACTAAACTGGACACTTTCTCTTTTTTCATCACTGAAAATATGTAACTGGTAAAGAAAATGTTTTAACCTGTAACTGTTATACATGGGCTTTAAAGAAAACTCCCATTAGTGAAACAGGGTCAGTCTTAAGCGTTACAGTCTTACAGACAACCAGTGAGGAGGGATGATGAGCACTGGAGTGGATCTGCTCCTTGAGAGCAGGCAAAAGCTGTCTTTTGTGTGCATCATGAAGGTCAAACACACAGTTCGGGCTACAATACAGCAGTATGGACCTAAGCTGCCCTGTGTGTGTGTGTGTGCGTGTGTGTGTGTGTGTGTGTGTGTGTGTGAAGCCGAGGTGAAAACCTGCAGAGCTCTGAGGATTCAATGTCGCGGGTTTGTTAATAACTTATAACAAAGTCAGCAGGGGGCCTGGGTGAAACTATGCAAACATCCTGGCAGTGTGTGTGTGCGAGTGTGTGTGTGCGTGTGTGTGTCACATGATGTTTTCATGCATGTGTGCGGTTGAGTGTGTCCTAGTGGTGCAGTGGTGTGTCACCGTGTCACAAAATAAACAGCTGAAGTCGCGCTCGAAGCAGTCTGGTCAAAGTCACTGAGTCACAAACGTTCAGTTTTTACTGCGGCAGACCGAGTCAACCTCAGAGCACCAAAAAGAACCCAAATGTGACCCCGAGGTGTGGACCCACACCCACGCACACACACACACACACACACACACACACACACACACACACACACACACACACACACACACACACACACACACACACACACACACACACACACTGGAGCCGCCTCCTTCAAGTAGGGAGTATTTCCTTTTCTCACAGGACCTCAGCAGGAAGAGCTGCTCTTAAATGCTGCTCTGATGTAATTATTGTGGAATGTGAGGCTTCCTAAATAAAAACTTTTGTAAAATAACCCAAACATAAAATAATAGTTGACACAGCTGATAGATGACATCGAACCACGGAGCGAATAAGAAGAGCAGGACAGTTAGTCGTCTTATCTAGGCTGATTTAACTTCTGCTAATCTATGATGCTAATTAATATTTTTTTGACTTCATCGTCTTCATATCTGTCCAAACATCCATCCATCCATCCATTATATATACCCGCTTTATCCGTATCCGAGTCACGGGGGTCTGTCAGAGCCTATCCCGACGCATATCAGGCGAAAGGCAGGGGTCCAAACATCCTCACGTCAAGTGTCGCTACTGAAATGACATTTAAAACGAGGACTAGCAGAACGCCTCCGTAACCGCATCAGTCAGCTCAACACTCGCAGGGTTAAACGCGCAGCCGTTAAACGCGCCGCCGTTAAACGCGCCGCCGTTAAACCCGCCGCCGTTAAACCCGCCGCCGTTAAACGCGCGGCCGTTAAACCCGCGGCCGTTAAACGCGCTGCCGTTAAACGCGCGGCCGTTAAACTCGCAGCCGTTAAACTCGCAGCCGTTAACCCCGCAGCCGTTAACCCCGCAGCCGTTAAACGCGCAGCCGTTAACCCCGCAGCCGTTAAACTCACAGCCGTTAAACTCACAGCCGTTAAACTCGCAGCCGTTAAACTCGCAGCCGTTAAACGCACAGCCGTTAACCCCGCAGCCGTTAAACGCGCAGCCGTTAACCCCGCAGCCGTTAAACTCACAGCCGTTAAACGCGCAGCCGTTAACCCCGCAGCCGTTAAACTCACAGCCGTTAAACGCGCAGCCGTTAAACTCACAGCCGTTAAACGCGCAGCCGTTAAACTCACAGCCGTTAAACTCACAGCCGTTAAACGCGCAGCCGTTAAACGCGCAGCCGTTAACCCCGCAGCCGTTAAACTCACAGCCGTTAAACGCGCGGCCGTTAAACGCGCAGCCGTTAAACGCGCAGCCGTTAAACCCGCCGCCGTTAAACCCGCCGCCGTTAAACGCGCCGCCGTTAAACCCGCCGCCGTTAAACGCGCCGCCGTTAAACGCGCCGCCGTTAAACTCGCGGCCGTTAAACCCGCGGCCGTTAACCGCGCTGCCGTTAAACGCGCAGCCGTTAACCCCGCAGCCGTTAAACGCGCAGCCGTTAAACCCGCAGCCGTTAAACGTGCAGCCGTTAAACGCGCAGCCGTTAAACGCGCAGCCGTTAACCCCGCAGCCGTTAAACGTGCAGCCGTTAAACGCGCAGCCGTTAACCGCGCAGCCGTTAACCGCGCAGCCGTTAAACGCGCAGCCGTTAACCGCGCAGCCGTTAAACGCGCAGCCGTTAAACGCGCTGCCGTTAAACGTGCAGCCGTTAACCCCGCAGCCGTTAAACGCGCAGCCGTTAAACGCGCAGCCGTTAAACTCACAGCCGTTAAACAAGCCCACAGCAGCTTTAAAAACAAAAAAGAAACGATGCAGATGTCACAGATGTGAAGCCCAGGTATACAGACCAAAGTTGTCGTTTCTTTTGGGCCAGACTACAAAGGTTTACATCTGCAGTGCAAATCCCAGATGCAGTCCCTAGTGGCCAGTCAGGGAACTGCGCCTTTTCTTAGTCCTGGCTTCAGTAAGTGTGTCCCACATACGCGTATCTAAACCAAACCAAAACCCCAATTTAAAGAAGTCCATGAGAGCGAATGGATTTTTGTTGTGTGTGAAACACAATTTACACTTTACAAACAAATATCTGGGTTTTCCTTGCCGGCAAAGTTATCCAGGAAAAAAAGGCTTACACAACATAATAACAGTGAAGCAACTCAACAGTGAGGAGAACCTGACTAAAACATGAAGCCTGTCTATTAACTTACACAAGTTTTTTAATAACATTAAAAGGTCGATAAAATACATAATAAAACAAAAAAACACAAATATGAAACTGTTGAGAGGGCTTTTGTGGAGGCTGAATGAATCCTGTGTGGAGCGGCTGCTCTGTGAGAACCACAGAGCATCTTTATAAGCACATGAATCGCTGTGGTCATAAACAAACAGCCAGTCTGCTGACAGTGATGATCACTACCAGTAAAGCACACACACGCGAATCGTTCACATGGGCACTATAAAAGGAGTGGAACAAGGACACGTTCTCCTGTATCTGAGGTTTTTCTGTTCTCATGAGTCAGCCAGACCGCCAGATTAACATAAACTCATAAAATAAAAAACAGACACGTAAATGTTGACATGCAGACCCAAGTTTCTGCTTCTTTCGGTCGATGTGAAGAGATTCCACTGAGTTTTTTTACAGGTCAAGCATCTCTGCCTACAGTTCCCACAATGCAACTCTACAACATAAATAAACGGTAAAACCTGGAACTATGTATCAGCCCAGACATTTTAATGGAAAGGACAGCTCAAAGAGCACTTGAATAAAAACAGAACTCATAAAAAAAAATTTTTTAAAAATCTCATATTGACACGACTCTAAATGCCATCCGCTCCAGAGAAGATATGGTGGATTTTTCCACGTGTGGGGTCCACGACGTCATCGATATCCGGCCTCCCACCAGGAAAATCTCACAGAGGAGGGTTGGCACAGAGACGCTGCATAATGACTGTTTGGGAGCACTGACACAACTGAGTTGTGGGAAATAAACGTGTGTGAATGAATGAGAAGATGAAGAAGTGTAATTTTCCCACCGAGTGGGATTTGAAAGCTCATGTAGTGGATACAGACTGATGTGCTGGTGACGTTTTTCTGTGTCCACGATGCGTAAACGATGCTGAATGACTGCCGAGTCTCAGGTTAACGAGTGAGACTGTGTGTGTGTGTGTGTGTGTGTGTGTGTGTGTGGGATTAGGTTATTGACAGCTGAATGACAGCAGGTGTGTGATGTAATGGAAATCAATCGGAGCAGATCATCTCGGATAGGGGATGTGACCCGGATCACAGCCATCTGAAACCACTCTGTCTTTCCAAAGCTAACGGGTGCACGTAACTGTGTGATATGCTCAGATATAATTTTATTTCAAATAAATTTCAAATAATATCAATTAACAAAAAAAACTAACAAAGACGATATTAACACTGTTGAGCAATTTGGCAACAAGTAATTTCAACTCAGTTTTAAGCCTCAAACACGTGTTTTTCTGTATAAAAAACTGAAAATAGACACGTTCACCTACAGCACCTGACCTGGAACCACCGATGTACACAAAGGTCCTTCCTGTCATGCATTCATGATCTAACACGATTAATCCTTGAGCACAGCAGCAAAAGACAGTTATTTTCATGTTAGTTTCATATCGTCTTGTAGGACCGAGACGGGAGGGACGGGGAAGACACCGGTAGACGGATGTTGGAGATGGAGCTCCCTAGGCAGGAGACTAAATAGGAAGAGCAAAGAGATTTGTGGATGAGGTGAAAGAGGGAGCTGCAGACGACAGGATAAGGTGGGAAGAGATGATACGTCTTGCCTCGTGACCAAACTGTTGGACAATTGTTTTTTTTAATTAGTTTCTGTTCGGCCAGAATAACCTCCAACATCTAGCCCTGGTGTATCATTTCAAATCATTTCAAATGGTGTCAGCAAATTGACTTTGCTATGACCGTTGTGATGCGCTTCAGATGCGAGTGCAAGTGCCATGATCAATCAGGAAACTATGTACGAGGTTCTGCTGTGACTTGTTCACGTTGTTTGTGCCACAGGTCTGAAAACGCAGCTGCTTCTAGTGAACAAACCAAGAAAACGGCTTCAGTCGGAGTGTTGTGGCTGCAGGCAGTCACAGAAAGCTGAGCCCGCATCTGCCTGCCTGCTCGAGGACATATCTTGCTGCAGATATGCGAAGTTAAAGACCTGGGGTTCAGTCCTGGACAGCTCCAGCCCAGTTTAACCAGTTTACAACCCATCTGTCTGTTTTTCACTAGAACAGCTTGTGAACGTGGTCCGAGCAGACTTTTTGTCTTTGGCTCAGGAGTATGAGAAACATGTCCATTTGTGTCTGACAGAAAACAGCACACGCACGCGCGCACGCACATGCACGCACACATACGCACGTGCGCACACGCACGCACACACGCCAACCAATCAGATCATTTCCTTTGCTGACTACAGATAAACTCATCCAGACTGACAAGTGCAGAGCCCCTCACAGCAACAGAAAGATGAGATTGTGTTGCTGGAACCATCGAGATAATTCTGTTTCTGTTTCACACACAGATACTCTTTGCTCCATGAACAATTTTAGGACCCCTGTCGGGCGGGCGCCGTGTACGACCATCTGTCACGAGCTGCTGCTCAAAGACGCATTTAACTACAGCAGACCGGTTGTCCACGCCCCCGAGTGGCAGATGCATTTTGTGACCGTTTGACTTGACTGGACTGGAGGAGAAAAAACGAGGTTCAGACGTGGGTCACAGAAAGCGAGGGGAGCGGCTGTGGAAGGTCGGCCTCATAATTTAGGGATCATGGCTTCCAGCCAGGCTGCAGCAGTAAGAATGTGGCTTTCAGAGGCCAGATTGTGTTGATCGCCATGCATCAGCATCTGTACACACCAGGTCTTTTAGAAGAGTTCACATGTCAGACATTAAATCACCGCATTTCCATGCTACGACAAAAAAAAATCTTAAAATAAACCTATAAAGAGGTCATCCATTCATCCATCCTCTATACCCCGTTATTCCTCTTTAGGGTGAAGGAGGTCTGCTGGAGTCTATCCCAGCTCTCTTCAGGTAAACGGCAGGTCACCTGTCCATCTCAGGGCCATAAAGAAGTCACATCTGTAAACTTGTAAACTGTAAACGCAACGACTTAAAGCCGACTCCTTATCACCAACATGCCACTGACGCATCTTGAGGTCTTCAACAAGGAAATCAGACCTAAAATCATCTAATCTGAAAAAGTGTTTAAAGATGATCAGAGCACGTAAACCTTTTCACGCTGAAGTCTTAAAATGAAAAAAAGAAATTGCAAAATATGGTTCCTTTAATAGATAAAAGCAAATAATTGTATTTTAAAAGTTAAAATATGCTTTTCAATATTGATATTTCAATGAGATGGGGCGAAATGCCATGTGTTCACGTGGATTATGTCATATGATCCAAAGCAAAACAGCTTCCAAAGTAATGCAGAGTAAATACTCTTATCAGCTGCTAGTCAGAGGTCAAGTATTTATTGTGTCACTAAAGACAGACAGGAATGACAACAGACGGGCAAAACAAGACCTAGTTTTTGCACTTGAGAAGAAGAGAAAAATCCAAAGAAGAGATAAATATCATTATCCCCAAACTCATTCGGCTGCTTCACCCAACCTGAAGTAGTGTCAGGTTGCATCACGCTCTCGTCCCCAAACCACTGTTTACCTGCAGAATGAGAATGAAGTAGTCCACGGGCTTCCCTCTCTGGTAGATGAAGTGATGGGTTGATCGCTTTTCGCTCTCGTTAAACTTAATCTCCTGGATCACATCAGGATGACGCAAGATCCGCAGCAGCACCTTTTCTGAGATCTGAGTCGGGCTGAACAAGCTCACCTCTGCAGGAGTAGAGACAAAAATCAAAACAGCACTGAAGATTAAACCGGGTACACAGAAACAATCTAGTTGGGCTAAAATGAGCAAACTTTACATGATCTGTGAGTCCAAACTGCGTCCAGTCAAGTTCAATTCAGTTCAGTTAAACGCACACAGGTGTTTCATCATTTCATGTCTGATTTCAGCAGTGCAGTTGATGCATAATTACTGCAAACTGGCCAAAGTCCAGTTATGAACCCGTCTTTCTGGAAATCTGTGGTATAACATGTAATTAAACCATGTCTATAGCTGGTCATGTGCATGTGCATTAGAAGGACTGTTCACCAGAATTTGTTCTCAGCTCATGCTTAAGTGATCTGAAATGGGCGGGGCTTGCATTATCATCACGTAAACCTGCCATATTTAGAGAAAAGATTATTATTTTAACGCGCTTTTCTGCACTCATGTGATGCTTCCAGAGGTTCATTCATTCCTCCAGTAACTCTGACGTCTTTGCAAAACTCCTCCCGGTTTATTTTTGGATCATTTGAACTTGCAGTAGATTTAGAAGAGAACATGTTGTTATCCACCGCTAGAAGGCACAGAGCAAATATCTAATAGGCTTTTGAATAAAAACTACTTTTAAACTACTTTTGATTGACAACAAGGAAACATTAAGTCACGTGACCGGCTTGTTTCCGAAGCTGTTGGGGACACGCCCACTATGCATGTCAATCAGAGAGATCCATCGAGAGCCGATGGAGGATTGCTGCAGATGTGGGTGGTAAATGGACTGTGTGGGCCCATCCAAGTGGGGTGCAGAGGCTTTGCAGGCAAGGTCTACAGCACCCTTGCTTTCACCTCGCCAAAGGAAAGCCATCAGTACGGCTTCAGAAGCTGCAGAAACGGTCTCAAGGTGGCTGTGGATCATGGGGGCAAACAGCGAGCTAATGCCACTTGGATGCAACCTGGGAATTGTTCACTCGGGTCGCCTGGGGAAGACCCGAAACCTCTCATGACATCGAGTACTTCACTGAAGATGTATTCGAGTGCATAAACAGACGTGGGGGGAAGAAAATGAACCCAACAGCTGATGATTCCAAGATCTCCGGTTCTGGTGCGTCATGTAGCTTTACAGTAAAAGACAGCAGCAGTTTTGGACTAATGATTAAATATATTTTTGGGGACTTACATCAGGCAATGCTGTTTACAACACTTGAATATTTTCAGAACACTACAGGTAATGACGTCGCAGTGAAGGAACCTGCAGCTGTTGGGTCACATCGTCGCCGCGGCCGGTTTTCCCACGACAGTTTTCACTGTGGTAACGAAGGAAAACACGTGCAACATCACTGCTGCAAAGTGACTCTGCGCTCTGCTGTTGTACCTTTGATTTTTCTGTGCTGGTCTTTTCCTTTCACTTAACCTCAGAGTAAAATTATATTTAACAGCTTTTAAGCATGAAAAGCTGAATTTTATTTTGTTTCAAACGTTTATATGAGACTTTGATTCTCATTTTTTTTTTTTATTATTTTGCTGAATGAGGAAAAACAGCAGCCAAACAAATCATTAAAAATGATTGTGCATTTGGCCTCTATTAGAGGTGTGAGGAGGCAGAGACTTCGGACTGGACGTTAAGTTAAAGCCTAGAGCAACAATTGTTAACTTGTCACTTTCACATCTTGTGACCATTTTCTCATATTTTCTAGTGATGGTGATTAAATTCAGTGAAAAATTAATGATTTACAAACTAGAGCTGCAGGTTTGACCTCTCTTCAGTTTTCATTTCACATCTGCAGGTTAAAACAGTCTAGAAATAAAAAGGTGTTATTGTTATTGGGTTATTTTTCTTCAAACAATATTTGCTTTTAACAGCATATTTTATCAAGTGTTTTTGGCCACAACTGGAATTGAAATTGGGAACAACAATTATTAATTACACTGAAAGTTGAAATTAAATTGGATTTAATAACTGAAAATAGATTTTAACTGAACTGCAAATGGAAATAATTTGAATGTGAATTGAATTGTGAATCAGAAATTAGATTAATCTGAATTGAAACAGGAACTGGATCTGGGACTAAATTTAAACTGGATTTAATTAGAGGTGGAAATGAATTGAATCAAACTCATTTAGAAACTGAATTAACTGGAACTGGAACTGAAGTTAAGTGAATTGATTTTAATTAAATTGACCTAAATTGAATTAAATTCTACCATCTCTTTTCACATAATCCAATGACACCATTTTCAGTTTTATCTATTTTTCTTTGGATTTTTGAGAAAAAAGTCCAGCTGGGGGCTTCACTGTGAGCTCTGTGAAATGGGAAGGTGCAAAAACAAAACAAAACACAACACAATCTTATACGAGATGATAGCCAACAGCATCATCAGACTCCAAAGATAGATAGTCAAAATCGTTGCAGATCTACAGATTAGTTATGTGAGGTGGAGTGATTCAGTTAAGAAGCAGGAGCTAAAGAATCATCACTTCTGTTTGCACGAACTTCTCAGTCGTCTCAAGACAAGAGTTTGCAATCAAGTTCGGCTATAATGTTGGTTCCCACCCAAACACAGAACAAAGGAACCGTTTGCCGTGCAAACAAAGCTGCATGCAGCACATGGAGAGAGGTGTGGCGTTTACAGCCCGACGTTGGACTTCAAACAAACTCTTCCATTCTGCTTTACATACAAGGTCAACCTGCTCGCTGTGAGCTCAGATGTCAATGATTTCCTTCTGCTCAGACTGCTTATACGTTTCAAATCTCCCTGGTGTGTTAATATTTATTCAGCTCAGACAATATTCAACATACTGGCTTGAGTCTATGCACTGAAGCACAAAGAGCTTCAACGCAGTTTCCTGGCTTTCTCTGCTATCAGATACATTTGACAACTCGTGAAATGAGACCTGACAAATTCACTATCACTACATACCTAAACAGAACCAGTGAGATGGCGATTTAAACGAAAGAGAATTGGTGCCATAAAATGCAGAATTTAAGTCAGGAATCACCAACGTTACGCAGGCAGACTGCTGAGAAGAGGAAGTGACGATGTGTGTGGTTAACTGGTTTGGACAGAGCGAATCAAGTGACACAGACTCTTTACATGATGGACAGAAACTTTCAAGACAGATCTGATGGCGTCGCATCAGCAGCCTGGTCTGTGGCCAGCTGAAACACTCGGCCAGACAACCTGCTCGACAGGCAGGCAGGCAGGCAGGCAGGCAGGCAGGCAGGCAGACAGACAGACAGACAGACAGACAGACAGACAGACAGACAGACAGACAGACAGACAGACAGACAGAATGCCCCCATACAGTTGGATTTAAAGCTAAGGAGACTAAAACCACATTTTAAACCAGGCTGTACTTCCTGGATGGCATCAATCTGGGAGTTAAGATCTCGGAGCTCGGTCAGGATCTGGTGAATGGCAGTGTGTGTCTGTGCGCGTTTTCAACGGTCTGGTCCTCACCTGTGGCCAGGAAGCGGTGCGCGGCCAGCAGCAGCTGTGGGGAGATCTTCACCTTTGACTCACTTTCATGTTTGAAGGCAGAGAAGTCTCTCTTGTTCTTGCTTGGCGCCACTTTTTTCCTGGTGCGGTTATCAGCTGGGAAATCAAAAACACAAGAGACAAGCTTCAACTGAACGGAAAACTGCAATATTGAACCCTAACGGCGAAAATATACTTCTGCATTGTACAGTTGTTGAAAAAATACAGAATGTCGTTTTGTTTTTTGTTTTTTTCCAGCCCGTCATTTTGACTCACCGTTCTGTGAATGCTTCTCCAGCAGATACCGGAGACAGGGATCAGGTCTGAACTCAGTGGTGGCCGGTACACACATGATCGATGGGACTCGTGAAGTTAGCTGAGCCCATTTTGTGGCAAACAAACAGTTGCTGAACATGATCAACCAAAGTGATCCCAGATCATGACACCGCCACCACAGAAGGTGCATCCCTCATGCACCCATCATGGCTCGCGTAAGTCTAGACTCATCAGACCACATTAACTTTTTCCATTGCTCCAGAATCCAATCTTTGTCTTTGGTAGAAAGTGTGAAACGCAAGCCCCCCCAAATTAACTTCTCAGATATGCAGTTTTTTTTTGTTTTGTTTTTTTAAAGGAGCAATGTGTAAGATTTAAGATTAAAATCTTCCAAAATAACCTAGAAACGGCACGACAGTGAGAAGAGATCAGTGCAGTGGCGCCTATGTATTTGCAGAGTTGGCGTGCTAAATAACGAGCGCTGGGGCGTCCAGTCTGGTAATACCAGTTTCTGCCATGTGTGGCAGTAGGAAACAACATAGCGGCCTAAAACCGCGAGCGTACTTGAACTTGTTGTCATTCATGTAGGTACCGCCCCCAAGCTACCATTTTAGGATAAGTAAACAGAAACGGCGAGGATGGCTGAAGGTCTGCGGAACGTTTCCACCATCAAACCCCCCAGTAGACGGAAAAAAACTCGTTTGGAAGCAAAAAAAGAGCAGATTCTTCTGAAGCATCTCGACGGCTCTTGAATCCAGATGGTGGCTTTTTTCAGTCCAGGTGGTGAATGATGAAAAACCAATTACCAGGAATCAAAACAATTAGCACTTCAACAAAAAAAGCTTTACTTGCTCTGAAAGTAAAAATAAGCTAAATGATTTAATTACATGAGATGACATTAAACCACACTCACTGTAAAGGTCCGACTCATCCAGAATCTCTGATTTAATTATCTCCTCGATCACGTCTTCGAGGGTGACCAAGCCCAGCACTTCATAGAAAGGATCTCCCTCACCCTCGTTGTTCACCTTCTGGACGATGGCCAGGTGAGACTTTCCTAAACAAGATAAACAGAGTTATCAGCAGATCCGCTTCACGAGCGCATGCAGTCAAACACAGAAGAAGCTGCAAACCTGGAGGTGAAACGTTCTCTCGTTTGGAGTGTTTGTGTGAATGACCAGAGACGCTAAAAACGGTGAACGTATCGGTACAGAGACGTGGGAAATCTGTCCCCTGCACACTTTCTTCTAAAGTTTAAACAGGTTGAGGTAATTCATCACGCAGGAACACAACACTGCTTCTGATTTTGCTCAGTATCAAAAATCAATAACTGTTTTTATTGAAATACTTCAATTCATCTCCTCTGTATAATCTCTTTTTGTTTATTTGCAGTGTAGCAAATGGTTATCAGTCATTTATGATATAATATTTCTATAAAAAAAGTGAATTAGTAAATGCCATTACATACCACAATACCTAAACAGTCCTGATTAGACACTAATATTCGGTACGATAGCTGTCATGGTCATGATCGCCCATCCGCACTGGAGTCCTGCGTTTGACTCCGTCATGCTTGTACCTGCCCTGAACTCGTCTGCCCACACCCCCTCCTCTCCTTCCACCACAAATAGCCTGTTAATTTGTCCAGGTCGTGACCGTTGGGTCTGAACTTTGGCCACAAGTGTTACTAAACAACACAAGAGCACAAAAGGTACACAAACTCACATGCACGCCCTGCTGAAATCATTCTGAGAGAACTTTTGTCCAAGTGCAGATGGACACCGGTGCAATGGTGCAATGGTGCAAATGGTGCAACTGGAGCAACGCTGTGGGCGTCGGCAGGCTGGGATACCAGTAGGCTTGCCTGCCTACAACGGTCTAATCCTGGAAGCAGCAGCCCAAGTAACCATCGGGTCAAGTGACGCCCTAACACTGAAATATAGATGTTTCTACTAATTTTATCAGAATCAATCTAAATTAACATTAATTAGCACCATTAGTTAGCATAAGCCGGTCAGTCAAGCTGAAATGGCTTTTTTTGATTGACATAAGGTGGGCGTGTCCTAGCAGGCTTCCTTGCCTGTTTGCGTACATGGAAAGCTTCTAAACTACTGTTTGGAAAACCTGTGGATGCCGTCACAGAGGGTTTATCCAGTTCTTATTATACAGTCTGTAGTCCAAACTTATCTTGAGAAACAAAAGCGCCAGAGCGAAAAATCAGACATCTGCCGCTTGCTCCCCACGTGGATCAATTCCTGAGTCATGGTTTCACGCACATGCACGTGAGAAAGCAGATCCTGTGGTCAACGTCAGACAACTTTCATTCACATGCTTCATGAATCCATGTGATCTCAAGTCACAATGAAGGATAAGCTACAAGAGAGGAAAAGGCAGAGCGACTGAGAAATCAGAGAGGTCCAGCACCTGTCACTGTTTCCAAAATAAAAGCACCAGATCAATGGGACTTACAAAGAGCTCATGTAACAGCAGCTAAGTGGAGCTCAAAGGACAAAACTGTTTTTGCTTTGTTTGAACATGTCCTTGTCAGCCAGTGTGTCCTGGAAAAGTGGACGCCACTGGGGGATGACACGAGCACACTCCACACATTCTCAGCCTTGACCTTGCTTGGTTTGACGACATAAATAGACTTCAGGGATTCTGAGGAACCCGTTTCCCACTAGGAAAGCTTTACAGCCAGAGTTCGCTCTACGATGATGGGGTGTCAGCGGTGGTGGACGATGTGTTGTATATTTAGTTTGGATGTCTCAAAGAAAGCAGGACATTCACGTCCAATAACAACGGACAAACCCTTCCCATCAGGACACGAGGACCAACTGAACATCTTGAATCCAGGTTCAATCATTTAACAGGAAAATGTTTCTGTATCAGATGTAATCCAATAACAGTCAGGTTTTGCTTTTTGCTTAAAGGCACTTTTTGAAGTTAAATTGAACCACAAATACATTTGAAAGAAAATTCACTCTGCGTTGTGCGTGGTTATCAGTTAGAGATATAGAAGCAGCATAACTAAACTCCCACAATGTTATATTATATGCATGAAACATCTTTGTACCCCTCTTTTCAAACAAGTGTCTTGTAACATACCAAATCTCCATCTCATGAAGGATGAGATTACATCATGTACCAATGGAGAACATTTGTCATCAGTGTCCCACGGTAAGAAAGTGACTAAGAGGATTCATTAGCTGATAGATGTTCATTCCACACAAATCACTGTAGCAACAAAAACAGAGACGTCGTGTGATGGAAAATGCAATCTGTGCGTGTGACCTCTTCCTGTAGATCCGAGTCCATGTTTTAAAGGAAGCAGGACCCCAGGGGACATACTTATCCCAAGTTACTTAGAAGCCGCTGAGTCTATTGACTTCTTCAGAGCTCACATACACACATTTAGAAGGGACTTCATCCAAAAACAGACTCATGGTCGGGTCTTTCAGGCGCAAGGCGTCTTATCGTTTTCAAAGCATCTCTGGTTGGTACAAAAGGAATGGGAACCAATCACTGCAGCGCACTCCCCTCAGGCTCGCACGCACACCTGTCACTTATCAACCCTGAATCTGACGCCACAGCCAAGTCTTTTTGGTTTTATAATAATCCACCAATCACTCGTCATTTAGCAAGAATATGCTGTGAAGCGGAGAGACAGAGAACGCTGTTGGTGCCCCTCGACTCTGGGAGATGTTCGACTGGTCAACCCTGGAGCTACTCGTGTACGAGCTCCTCTTTACTGTAAAACTTCACCGAAAAACAATCCTGAAAAATGACATGTTCATATTGGAATTCTACATTTATTTGCAGCTGAAGGAAAAGTGTTGTCCAGCTAAAAACCAAATCTTCCTGTCTGATACTAGAAAACAATCCCAGATTGTTGACCCCCATTTCCCTCTTCAGTCCAAACTGTACCAGCTTTTATTTTTATCTAACCAATCTCTAAAGAGGAAAAAGTATGAATCTGCATGTAATGTCCTTTTAAGTTAATTTAAATAAAAATGTATCAAGAAATGGAGCGAAGTGAAAACTGTTCAACATATTTCACCATCTTTCACCATCTTTATTAAGCATCCTTTAAATCCTTAATGAGCTGAAAAAAAGGTCTTTTTAAAAATATCTGCATCACTTCACACGGCTGAACAAAGCTCGGCAACAGCTTGATCAACCATGATGCCGATTTTCAATCTGACCTGAGCAGAATTTGGAGACTGGGAAGAGAAACGCTTGTTCTCCCTTCGCCTCTGGGTGACCACGCCCCCTTTAGGGAGAAGAATCAACCAACTTTCTTTGTGCAATTAACACAAGTTAGCTGAGTGCTTTGATACACTCTTGACGGAAAAGTTGAACTTTTCTCCTGGAAGTAATGTTTCCACCACTAACAACAAACCTACATCTAACTTGCTGGTAAGCTCCGCCCTCAAGCACTGATGGGCCAATGGCTAATGGGTATCCGTTCCACAGGAAAAATCCTGAACTCTCATCTGTTTTATGAAGTTTATACAAACGAAAAACAAAACAACAACTTTAAACCAATGTGCCTAGGGTACAAGTATCCAGAGAGGATGGGTAAAAGGAGTTTTATTTTTAACTGATTTCCTAAATCCAAACGGGGAATCTTTTTAACTCTGGGCATGAATGGGGTTCACTTGGGTCTTTGTGAACACAGCATCTGAACCCCGGTGAGCACCTAAAACAGTCGTATCCAGACCGCTCTGATAAGGCGGTCTCAGCCCGGCTATCTCCGGCAAGGCCCATGAGTGCACGCCAACATATTGGAATACAATCTTTGTTGTAAAAGTGCTATACCAGCCCTGTAAGACACAGGCTTGAACATATGAACACCATTAAATCCATTTTAGTTTGGGGTTCAAAGATACTCAGAGAAACCTTCAGGTGAGCAGGCAGAGATTAGCTGAATTAAAGAAACAAGATTCAACACATCAGAAAATAGTAAGGACATCTTATATCTGACCTGCAGAACAAAATCAAAGGAATTCAGTTTATTGTCACTAAACAAAGTTGCCAGTAATGACTGTGACTGAGAAGCCTTTTTAAACAGAAATGTGTTATTAAAAATAATGTTGAGATTCTTTGTTTTAAATTGACTCAACTGACTGAAACAACTAAGTCATCATTTCACCTCAAAACCTGTCAAAAACGCAGTCTGGTCAACCATCTTTCTTACTCATTTGCTTTCCTCACACAGTTACAAGAGTGTTTATTATTTGCAGGACAAGTAATTAAACTGTTGCAGTACAAAGACCAAAATATCTAAAAACCATTATTAAAACAAGAAAAACATTTAAAAAAAAAAAAAATCAACTGTAAGTTGTCGCTATTTGAAGATGAGAAAAGAAGCAAATGTGACTTTAAAGTTTCTGTCAACTTGAAGTATTTGTCCCCAACCAGCTCAGTGAGTTGTACAAGATCACAAATTTTTCCAAAACAAAAGATGAAGCCAAGAATGATGGAAAAGAAGAAGAGCGCCTGCCAAAACAGGAACAGAAACAAACACTTAGACTTTTGTCTCCCAATGTACAACTTTGTTTTCTCTGTGTACTTCCACTGTGTTTTTCAAATCAAATGAACAATGACACTTCTCAAATACAAATTCCCAAACATTTCAGGCTTCAGTTCTCCGCTTCAACTTGCGCTTTTCTGTCTAAACTAGTAGCTCATATTCCCAGCAGGTCGGTTGACCTCGCAGTCTGTTTCTCTACCCCCTGACTCTTCTGTCACCGGCCAGCAAGCCGGCCTGTTTGTTGACATGAAACGTCGGCGACAAAGAGATGAGGAGGGGGGACCGACGAGTCTTTATGGGAAAGGAATGCCAAACGCATTCCCCCCACGCACAAAAACACAACTGGCCGGCTGCATATCAGCGGCAGTGACCACAATCCCAAAATTAAACACATAGATGCTGAGAGGGGGTGAAACAGTGTCAGTGTTGCAGTGTCACTGCATGCTCATACACACACATACTTGCATAATAACTGTATACTAATGAAAAAAAGGCTTGCTGGCTGGGATAGGGCACGTCCATCTAACACGTTTTTCCAGTTAAAACTGGAGGCCCCCAGCAGGGCAGCGAAGTAGTGAAGAGCAGAGAAAGGAAAACTTCTCTGAACACTCACAACTTTGGTACTTGTGGCTAAAATTCAGCCTTTATTCTTTAAAAAAAAACAAACAAAAAAAAAATAAAGTTTGGCATAAAAGAGGAAATTCAAGCAGGTGCGTTGGTGTGGACAGACTGCAGAAGACTTGCAGAGAAGTACGTTTTTTTGTGTTAAAACACATTATGTCTTTGAAAAGAAATGAAAACAGTTTTCCTCAGGGAAATCCACCTACACCAAAATTAAGTGTTTTAAGTGACCTACAGTCAGTGGACATGACAGCAGCAGAGTTCGTGGTCTGGACCACTCGCTGCAAGCCCAGCCCATAAACTCTCAGAAGCTAAAGCAAAATTACTTTTATTTTATTTATTTTTGTAACCTTCTCAGAGGCTTTAAATAGCAATTTATTTTGACATAAGACAACCGTCCCAAGTGCGAACTCATCATCTTTGAACCCACGGTTCAGGTCCATATGTGAAGGCAGGAATCTAGTTCTACCGGTTTATAGAGCTCTGCCTTCACAACAGACCAGTAGTGTCTGGTCACCGACCTGCACGCCCCCCCACTCCATTCCTCCCTCTCTTGTGAACACGCCCCTGAGATACTTAAACACCTCCAGATTGGACACCACCTCATCCTAAACCTGGAGAGGCGATTTCACCCTTTTCCAACTAAGACTTGGAGGTGTCGATTCTCATCCCTGTCCGAATAAGAAATAAAAATCTCAGCTCCAGGAAGCCAAAAGCACCATATCATCTGCATAAAGTAGAGATGTAATCCTGAGGCCACCAAACCAGATCCCCTGTGGCTAGTGAGTTACAGGTGGGAAGTGACTGCAACCTCCCACCTAGGATAGCAGTTGCTGCTTGAGAGCTGACATCAACACGGCCAACATAGGCCCTGTGTGGCTATATTTAGCGAGCTTTTAACCCCTGTTTCTTAATTCTCTTTTTACCATAACTTTATTGCTCTCTCCTACAGCGTGCATTACACTTGTATACAAACTGTGAAGCCAAAACTTTCCTTACTGAGGAGTTGGCAACTCTGGCTGACATAAACGTAGAGCTCCTCTGCATTTCAGAAATATCTGCAATTTGGAAATAGATAATTGGTCTAATCGAGTATGAAAAATCCTCAATCGCTGGAATGATCAGCATCAGCTTATATAAAAAGCACAAAGATGTCACAGATGCGCAGGTCTGTTTTTTATCGCCCTGACAGGAATATTTAACACACCAAAGAAATCACATATTAGTCAGCAATTCATAAAAGTAATCGACACATGAGGCAACAACCAAAATAGACGTTAGTTTCCACCCTACATGCGATAGCTGATCAAGCTTTTTCCTGAAGTCACCTAAAGAAAGACCCTTTCTTTAATGCCTTATTAAAGAAATGTACTTATCATTAAGATATATATATATATATATATATATATATATATATATATATATATATATATATATATATATATATATATATATATATATATATATATATATATATATATATATATATATATATATATATATATATATATATACACAAATTGTAAGCATGTAAAGTAAAACTATACACATTCTTAGCAGACATGAATGCACCAATTACAAATTTTATTTTAATTCCAATCATCAGTCAATCAGTTCTTTTTTCCAGTTCATCCCTGCATATTTTTGGTGCCTCTTCAAAGGTTGTGGTACCGTGCAATCAAAATAAGATATCAGCTGAGACCCAAATATGTCACAAAGGTTCTTATCTTCCACAAAAGAAACCTGGACACTGAAAAGAGGAGTGTCAGCTGACATGAGTGTGAGTGATGAATGAAGATGCATCTGAGTGAGTGAGTGAGTGAGTGAGTGAGTGAGTGAGTGAGTGAGTGAGTGAGTGAGTGCCTGAGAAGCTGCTTTCTGAAAATAGAATGACAAATATTTGCTGACAGACGCACAACCACAAATGCCTGCAGAAAAACCACTTTGGTAAAGAATGTGTTTGAGAAACAGTTGAGCAGTTAATTGGTACACACCCTACAATAAACGTTTCCATCCTGATGGGACTGGTCTTCTGATAATACCTCCGTCAACAGGGAGAACAAGGAAAATAAACCACATGACAACTATAAAACAACATGGATCATATGCTCTGCCATTGGTTAGATCTCAACTGCTCAAATATGGGACATTTAGGAACCACTCTCCACCCCCATCGTTAGGATTTCAAATGAGGGAAAGAAAACTGAACTATACTCTTCTCCAGCTGAAGAACAGTATAGTTGTCAAAGTGCAGTAAGACGTGCAGGCTCCGTATGTTCCCAATATCATATTCACTCGGGACGAGTATTACTCCGGGACCTGCAGTAACCTAAAAAAATGACAACCCATCAGCTATATTTTGTGCAGCGCATTCACACAGGATGAGCAAAGTGTGTGTTTTACTCTAATTTCATATTGATCCCTAAAAGTCATCATCTTGCATTTTGGTAAACAATTACCATTTCATTAAACTTTGAATATATTACTGGACTACAGCACAGCATGGCACGTTTTAAGAGGTCGGGAGAAAAGAAGAAAAGAAAAAACAAACTGAAAATTACATTAAGGATTATGTGCTTGTGTTGCCATGGTAACAGTAAACCGAACTGTTTTGATAACTTTCTATGTGAAACTTATTGCTGGCCAATTTATTTATTATGGTAACCAAACATACCACGTCATTAGGATTTATATGGAATGCACAGACCAATACCTTTATATAATGACCATATCTGCTACAGGTGCTACAATTACACCTGGAAAGAGGCAGGAAGGGAGATTAGAGGACATATTTCCAAAGATTCCCATCCACAGAATTTAAATTATCTCATGACCTTTGAGATTGCTAAAAAAGGATAGGTATTTAATCTGCTGTAGAATTTTTACTTCACAAAATGGATTAAAATCACGATCATCCTCCTTTATTACAAAATACCACAGGTCCTCAGATAATAATAGTCCCGTGCAAAAAGGTGCATAAAACTGGCGCTGGCGCTGCAGTCAAAACCCTGATAATGACAGATGGATGACAATAACACCGGGACATAATAAATATTGATATATAAAACCAGTGTCCACTAAAATGTCACAATCCACAGAATTATGATTGGACGACACTCTTCCACATCAGTTACAGTCGCAGGTCGCAGATCCCATTCCTACGGTGAGCAACAGTAGCTATAATGTCCTTGGCAGACAATATGACAAAACAACAGAGGGACACAAACAGGACAAGTGGATAGAGAGACGGAGGACACAGACAGAAACAGCCAGACACACCCATCATGAAAAACAAGGAGCGGTGACTCAAGTTCACCATGCAGCAGCCCTGTCGTGTAGACTCTGGGTAATCTTTCACCCAGAGTCATAAAACTCTGCTCATTTGTGCATTAAAAAAAAGCAAACAGAGCAGTTCCAGCCTTTTTAGGACCACAGTTTGTATTGTGGTTGAGAATCACATCTATCAGGATTCAGATTTATACTGAAGGTGCTTTGATGTGAGGCTCAGCAGATGTGTCAATGTGCAAGGTGTACCAAAAGCTTCTTTTTTTGTTGTTCTTTTCTTTTTGGGAAGAAAAGTGTTGAAGTACGTGAAGCTTTTTGCAAGATTCAAAGGCCAGCAGGCCAAGACATGTGACAAAGCGATTGGTCAAGTTTGCTCAGACAAAAACGGGACAAGAATCACAGAACCGCGACTGTACAACCTCCAGCCAATCAAGCCTGCATTCATGTTCGTCCACACTCGTACTGTAATACAGTTTTAACTTTGAACAAAAGCACAAAAATGGGGATATTTGTGAGACGGCCTCAATCTGATAGCACAAAAAAAATCCATTCAACAACTCAATCCACATGTCTGTCGCTGCATGTTGCAGTTGGTTGCAGAACATCTGCGGAGGATTTGTACACATGTGGAGTAACGGTTTTAGTGACCTCAACTGCAGGTCCTACGCTGCCCTTTTTTCTACCTCAGACTGAACTTTACTGCTTCCCTCCAACGTGAGCGATGCTCTGAATTATTTAAAGATGTAAGTTGTTGTTTTCCCTCTCCTCTCATTGCCTCTGTACACCACCAACACACCAACAGCGTCTTCAACTTCATGGTTTTGAACCATTTTTAAGATTTGACTCTTATTTTATGAGATACTGTAATTCATCCAACTATGCTGAGTTTATTTTGTATTATTATTATTTTGTAATTATCTCTCAATTTGGGATGATTAGTCCATCATCCGCAGTTACAAGACTGGATTGCTTGGAAACACTCGGTTTCTTAAATGTTGCATGTGTGGAAAAAGGAGAACCACACTGCTACACTACTTGACTATGAAGAGTCCAAATGATTTATTTATCAAATTATACGTGCATTCAAAAAGAAAAGAAAATAAGACAGCTGTCAAATGCGATAGAATAGTTAAGATTTCCTGCATCACTGCTGCAGCCTGTCTGTGAGCCACGCATGTCCATTTGAACTTTCTTAGACTTGTTTTAAAGAATAATACAACCAAGATCTCAACACAAATCATGTTAAAGGTGATTCTATCACTGTTTTGTGAAATCAGAGACTGTTTGGTGTTAACACGCGTGACTTCAGTCATCATTTCTGACTCACTGCGTTGCCCTGTAACAGAGACTAGTAAAACATTGGCTCTTTTTTTATTTAATGCCTGAAAAAGTTGAGACATGGATAAGAAAAAGCTGGAAAACTAATTGGTACCAAGAGAAAACAAAAACCCAGGGAAACATCCGGCAGCGAATTCGATCAACTGCCCGGTGTAAAAAGAGCATCTTGGACCGCAGCGATTCTCCATGTCTGTCTACAAATTATGAAGGAATGTCCAAATATTGTTCCTGAGCTTAGACGTGCACAGATCTTGAATATTTGATCATCTAAAATTCTTATTCTTAATATCAGGATATATATTTTCGGAAATCTGGAGGAATCTCAAGGGGACAAGGAAAATGAAATCATTATTGGAGATTTGAGCTCTCGGGCTACACCGAAGTCGGCTGCGGTGATGTAACTGAGATCACTGCGTGGGCGCCGGAACACGGGTTTCCATGTCCTCCACAAATGCAGGTTAAAGCTCCATCATGCAAAGGAGAAGCCATACGTGAAGATGATCCAGAAGAAATGATGCCGTCTTTCTGGGCCAAAGCCAATTAAAAAAAATAAATAAAATTAATAATTAATTGTCCTGTGGTCAAAATATGGCGGTTGAGTCCGGGGATGTATTATTGACTCTGAAATGGGAAAACTGGCACATCTAGAAAGGAAACCTTGATGCTGAAAAGACATCTGCAGATTTGAGAAAACCGCATGCGTGTTCCTCTCAAATCTGCGATCAGACCTTCCTTACATCACACATGTACAGCTGTTAAAGGGTCACAGTGGTAAATATTGTCCTGTCCAAACTGGTTTTAAGATACTTCGCTGCTATCAAATTCAAAATGAACTGTTTTCCCTTAATTTGGCACATTTTCTTTAAACATTTCACATGTTTTCTATGTTCAACTATGAGTAAAATGCAGATTTATATAATTTGTCATTCCAGTCTCCTTTTATTTACATCCTTCACAGCAACTCAACTGTTTTCGTGCAGGAACTGGGGTTGTAGAAGATGCTGCTCTGTGCTGGGGCGGTCATAATGTTTTATTTTCTTCACAATATCAGAGCGCTCCAGTCTTAACGTAGCGTGGCAAATCCCTCCGCAGACATCACAGATCTACTTGTTGGTGCATGAATCCTCATTTAATCTGTTTTGGAGATATTCAGCTACCAAACAGACAAACTGTCATTAAACGGTCAAACACGTCAGGTCCTTCGGGCTCTGGTGGGGAGGCCAGATAAGCGCCGCGCACCGATAAACTGCTGGACGTCTTTACTGTCGACCACAAACGCAACACAAGCTGGTCGACTTCCTGAACGGCTCAAAGCTTTTTAAGATTTTAACAGGAATGTTGTTTAGTTGTGAAGGTCTAGACCTATCCACTCAAATCCACGCAGACTATCCACTAAATTACAGTATCCATGCAATTAATGACTAAATATTTACATTAGAAGGACTTAGATGTGAGACATAAAATGCAAGATGGATAATTTTTCCTGCAGTTTCAGTTAAATTTCATTCAGGTCAAAAATTCATACCTAAAAAAGGGCATTTGTCATGTACAGAAAAGTAATTTTAGTGGAAAAAGATTAAAATCGCAAGAAAATATTTAGATTTTTTCCCCCTCCTCGGACCTTCACCAGCTGTATGAAAGAAAGACTTGTCCTGAGGGTTAAAACGCAGTCCAATATAAGGCAGAAGCAGCAGGTAGGACATGTGTCGGTCTGTTGACAGAGTGCAGGACGCCTCCAGGAACTTCACGGTTCAGTTGCGTTTGTGTGTTTTCTAAATGATGCCCAATGTCCAGTGTATATAAAATCAAGCCTCATAAGCAACGCGGAACAACACGAGAGGCACGAATGAGCCCCATCTACACTTTAAAACTAATTTTTAGTTAATATGTCATTTAACTAAGTCTTAGTACAGTCTTCACTGTGTTTCCACTGGTTCTGGATTGATGTAAATAACTGAACTGATTGCTTTTTATTTCTTGTTCTTTTAAGCATGCAGTAACTTCCAGCAATAACACATCATTAAAATGTTATATTTTCTAATAAGGTCTTTGGCCATCTGAAAGGTCATGTCCACTTTACTGGACCCGCAGACAGACATGCACGTAGAGCATTACCTTATGTATGTCTGCTCGCCATTAACTCGAAGCTGCAGTCGATACGGCATCTGAAACTCACCGAGTGCATTTTATCATACGGGGCTAATGAAGAAGAGTTTGAAAGAACACACACACCGACGCTGTTGGATGTCATCGCCGTGGTAACCGAAGCCAAGCAGCAAGCAAAAGGAACTTGAGATGCAAGCGGGGAGTCGGGTTCAGAGCAGAAGCAGGGGTTCGGCAGGAAATAAAACCTCGACATAATCACGTCAAAGCAATCCAGGAGGACCTGACCGCGGGCTGTACAGTCACAGCACGACGTGCTAGAAACAATATTATGAAGTCTTTGGAAAGAAATACCCAGCGCTGTTATTATTATTGCTGAACTTTAAAGATACTCAGCGAGCAAAGGCTGTGTTTCAGTTTACAATCCAAAATCCTGCTGCTGTATTCATCATCTTGGCTTTTACTGGTAGAATCAACTCCCCTTGTAATTAAAACTAAATAAATATTTCTCAAACTTAAGGAAACATCTGCAAGAGAGTTTTAAAAAATGTGTACATGAAGATTGGCAGGAAACAGATAACATCTGTTCTCATAGGAAGACAGCTAAAAGGCCTCAGATACTAATAATCCCATTATTCCCTAGACGTACCACGCAGTTTTCAGTTTAATGCAAGACGCCCCAAAAATAAAATGCTGGCTTCTGTCATTAAAGCATTTTTTAGAAATAATGCATCAATTTCAAGGGCTTGAAAGATTTTTGGATAAACTGACGGGGAGAACTGGTTGGGTTTGTTTCATTTTCTTCTCATTGAAAGAGAAAATAAATCTGAAAAATGTTTGAAGTTGATAACAGGAACTGAATTTGTATTTGGCTGAAGTTGAAGATGTCTGAAGTTGACTGTGTGTTTAAGTCCAAGCAGATCTCAGTGCAAGTGAAGGAGGCCATCAGTATGATGGGAAAGAAATCTAATCTATAAGAGTGAAAACAAAAATCTTAGGAGTGGCAAAATTCCAAAAAACATCTAAAAAGTCTCCCATGTGCTGGAATCAGGTTGCGTGGACAGATGACACCAAGATAAACGTGCATCTGTATGATAGAAAGAGAAAAGACTGGAAAAGGAACGAAGCAGCTCCAAAGCAGACAACAACATGTGTCAAACACGGTGGAGGTGTGTCATGGTACGGTACAACGCCGCCTAATCTAGACTGGTGATGTAACTGCTGATGCAAGTATCCAGATACAGTACGATCTGAGGTGTACGAGGCCATACTCTGTTTATATCCAGCCAACTACTATAAAGCTGATATTTTTGGATGGACAATTATCTGAAACAACATGTGGAAGAACCGCAAGTCTTTCTGAATGTAACCAATCTTAACCCAACAGGGTATGTATTTCATTTACTAAAAACAACACACACACACGTTCACAAAAACAGCAAACTGAAAGCGGCTGCAGTGACGGTTACAGGAACTTCTGCTTAAGTCCACGGACTCCAGACAGTCACTACAAAGGATTTTAATCCAGGTGCTAAACATCACATCCCCTGAAAAATGGAGATACCTTTTCATTAAAATGTATTCTGAATTTAGTAGACGCCACATTTTTGTGAAACCTCTTAAATTAAGGCTAAAAGGCTACACTTTGCTCATATCTCTATGTTTTATTTCAAATTCATTATAGGTGTGTAAAGAAAATTTTAAAAACATAACAGCTCAAATATTTCTGGACCAGAGTTTATAATCATACTGACTGATGGAGTTGAGAACATCTCAATGACATCATCTAGAATATTAAACATTAATCTGTAATAAACCCCCACTGTGTTACCAGTCATTCAGGCAGTTTTAAAAACAAACGTTTATTGTTCACTCGTAGATTTGAAATGTTGCATGTAAGTGAGTCAGAAGTGCTTGAGAGGAAAGCTGTTCAGGTTCCTCTTTAACAGCCGGCTTCTCTATTCAGCATCGCGTTGCACGACAAGTGTGTCATCAGGCTGCTGCTGAGCTCAAATATTTATATGATGCAAAAAACCTGTGTTAGTCACAATAACCCGTTAATATGGTCACTACAACTCAACTACCACACCAATACGTGCAGCTGACATCACTTCAGAAACGATGATAACTTGGTGCATAAAAGACATCATAATGTTAGATTATTTAAATTACCCCCCCAGTGTCTCAAAAACTCAAAATGTTTCTGTAACTAAAACTAGAGAGGTACTGAAAACTACGTCAGCCTTCAAATACATGAATACATCACCTTAAACCTCAGCCGAGCTCGGAGCCAGCATCGATGAGTTTCAAGCTTCTGCAGATTTGTGTGTGTGTGCGTGTGTGTGTGTGTGTGTATTCATTTCAGCGTGTTGCCAAAGCATCCCACCTTGCCAGCCGGGGCCCACAAAAGCTCTTTTCAGCCACAAGATGCATAACATTAATATCTTCACCGGTCCACTCAAGCAGTGGCATTTATTCATCAAAACGTTAGTCACTCGTTCATTAATCTTCCTGACGTTTCATTCAGACATGCCTGTGAAAACAACAGAGAGCCATGCTGAGATGGCACCATTTTCTATTTACACAAGATTGGACCGTAAATCAAGTGTTGGAGGGTCCAGAAGTCCTCCTGAATCATGTTGTACTGGTGCTCAATCTGCAGGTCCCAGTTAAATTAAAAGGAACCGTCTGGGCCTACAACAACGCTATCAGTTAAAGGTAGGGGAAGGGATTTCTGGATTACAACCCGTCTGCTGATATCACAGACTGTATAAGAAGAACGGGACTGACCCTCCTGGACCTTTGCCTGGAAGGGTCCAGAAATGCTCCGCCTCCTCCAGCCGAACCACACTGGAGGAGCTGCGAAGCACATTAGGCAGGACTGATATTTTAAACTAAAGAACAACTAAACAGGAGGGCTAGCTCCGCCCTCCCCCACGCTCCAGTGTCCTGAGAAAACATGTCCCATCATGAACTCTTCCAAGCCTCCCATCATGTGCAAGAGTACAAACCTTCCTTTGATGTTTGATTTGTTCTGACTTTTGAATGGGTTTATGTAGTGACAATGTAGCAACTCGGAGACTCATCGAAGACTTGTAGACTCTAACTTGAGGGCTCGTATTATTCTCACTCTTCTCAGCAAGCAGACCGTGCTGCCGTGGGCCCCTCCCCCATTCAAAATCGCTCTTAGGCAGCTCAGTTGTCCAGCAGCCGTCGCTCAGCTGCAGTCACAGCTGGAGACGTTCCCCGCCACGTCCAGACAGCAAATTCATTGTGCATCCACTAATCTAAAGATGGTCGTTGGCCCGGTGACATTGAATAATAACTCATTATTATAATCCATAAAAAAATCTAATGAATTAAATAACTTCATTAGCTTGCCCTGCCTTTAATCACCATGAGAAGCAACCGCAGAAGTTGTGAATTTGAAACAATCATTTCATTACACCGTATTTGGTAACATGTAGAGCCGAGACTGGTCAGATTACAAACGATGAAATAATGAATGGACGGTCTGCGTGTGGCTCGTACAGCCTTGACCAGAGATGATCAGGAGGGAGACGGTTCGAGCTGCACGTTGGCTGTTTTTGAAAACAGCATTTGGGCTCTAAAATGACACATGAGCCAAATGTCATCTTGTTTCAACGACTTCTAAACACGTGTTCTCCGCTTAAAATCTGTTGGAAAAAAAAAAAAAAAAAAAACATCACATCGGACATCTCTGGAGCAGCGATCCTGATAAATTATTTATAGCACCAACAATCAAATAGCAGCATGTTATACATGTGATGAAAAAAAGTCAAATATTGTCACTTTTGTGTTGTCGTCTGTTTTGTTTTTATCTTAAATTTGTCATCTTTTTGTTCTTCCATTTTCACATCTCCATAATAACAGCCAAAACCATGCACATGCTGCCTGGGGGAGTGCAATATTCTCATTGCATAATTCTGTCCTTGAAATACCCGTTTATGTGTAGGAAAAGCTTTATGCTTGGTTTTAGTCAGCATGTCTCATTTATGCATCTGGCCAAGGAAGCATATTTGGAAGTTAATCAGCGACCTTGAGGCTCAATGACTCACAAAAAATAAATATATGCGAGAGATGTCATCAGTGTGTGTAACCTCTCGCCCGTGAGGGTTCAGAAACTTAAACTGTGTGTCTCTGCAAAGCAAAGATAAAGAAGTAAACCAGGCAGAGCCACAGACCTGACATAAATGTTAGGTGCTCAGCAGAATCATTATGACTTTGCACACAGCTTTGGCTGAACACTGCGTGCCCTTCCTTTGCTAATTGCTGTTTCTACTTTAACCTTAATTCCCGTTTCTGTTTGGTGACTTTCCACTGGCTGAATACAGTAAATGACAGAAACAGCAGCTAAACCGACTCTGAGAAACTACTACTGCTCTGTTATGCTTCTGACATCAAACACTCAAGACGTGAGAGGCAACACGAAGCCGGTGTCATGACGAGACGCTCCACGCTCACAGCAACGCCGACCAGGACACGTCAGTGCATCTGCGTGGCAACAAAACAACTGCTACCAGTTTGTGTGTTCGGCTTTGTTGTGAGCAGAGTAAATCCGTGTCTTTATCCCAAACTCCTCTTTAAACGCTACGTGTCTGCTCACTAAACAGGAAAGAACAAACAATACTATTAATCATGATGCTGTCTGAAGTCACCAAAATTATCTCTTGTTCGGTCAAAGAATCTGACAATACACTTCGCAGTGACGCCTGGATCTGCGGGTACAAAAACCTCTGTTGGAAAACCACAGAAATGACTCAGAACTTCACCGTCGCTCTTTTCTACTATAGGAAGCGCCGATCTGCAGCCCGACTGCCATTCTAACCCTTTTACACTTTCATATAAATAATTTGGTTTCAATGAATCTGACTGATTTCCAGGAGACAGTACCAGCTGATGCAGAAGAAAACGCCTCTGGATAGACGTACAACCAGTCAGACTAGACGTCCAAAGTGGCGTGCAGAGGACTAGGAGCGCCAGTGATGGACTGCAGTTGGTTCTGAAGTAAAAAGCTGCGGATCCCAGGTCTCACTAGTAGTTCTGCAGTCGTAGAATCAGGTGTGTAGAAGCAGGGAAACATCTAAAACATGCAGGACAGTGGTTCTCGGGGACCAGGAATGAAGATCACTGTTTTAAATAGAGGCGCTTGGACACGCCTGTATGTGTCATTGCATAAAACCGGACTCATTGCAATTAGTTTGGTACATTCTGTACCGGTGGAAGATGCCCAAAGTGGACTGATACTAGACCTATTTGATAGTAAAGAATATTGGGTAGTGAATGGATACAGCCAGTCAGGCTACTGATCCGGTATCGATATTGTCCCCAGCACGGACTTAATACCTGGATCAGGTATCAGATAACAGGCGGACTCACAAGGCAGATTTAGCCACTTTAATTGTATGTGACTGACATCACACCATTTGCCACCAGACAGCCAAAAAGTATGTGATCCCATCTGAGATTGTGGTTTTTCCGCAATAATTTACCCGAAAAAGGGATCCAATCTTCACCTGAGCTGATCACACACTGCCTGTCATCATTTCTAGTGTCTTTCCTAAACACAGCACTTTGAAAATCTACCTAACTTGTTCAAACATGCACTAACTACTTCTTTGTTTTTTAGCTCAGGGTCCACCTGTCAGCATGAAGGTCAGGTGTTTATTGCATTTTCTTATGGTTAACTTTGATTCAGGGTCTTGCTTTGCCTCATTCTTTATGTCTTCCAGCATTAACACTGAAAGTACTGATTACAGCGTTATATTTGCATTAACACTGATTACCAGCTGCAGGTTCAACGTGAAAGGTGGAGGTTTTGGCTACTGGCCCTTATAAAATTAGGCAGCAAGGGAAATAAATCTGGTGCTATTTTCAATCAGTGCAGCTCAAACGATGTACACGGACTTATTTCTGTGACCACACTGGCACATGTCCTTAGCGTTCAACTGTGTGCTTTTAAACATTCATATTATTGTGTTGTCAGTTTGTTTAGTAAAACTTTAAAGCGACAACAGAAGTGTTGAGTCTGCCTCTTTACTCCTGAAATGGTGACAGACACAACAGGAGATATGCTTTCAAAAGCATTCTCAGAGGTCAGCATCTGCGTTTGCACCAGCGGCCTGCAGTTTAATGCATCTTTAGTCGCACCTGCCAGCTCCGTGACTGGTTGATGCGTGACATAGTGCCATAAGGTGACACGTCAAGATGAGAGTTTAACGTTACTTTGGATGTTTTTGCCAACAAAAATTGAGAGACAAGACAAGAGCTAGATGAACTACAACTGACATTTTAACAGAAAACAAGCCTTTGGCTGCTGCAAGTGAGAAATGTGACGTCAACCCGGATGCCTTCACACTGATGGTAGCTCTGACTCATTATAAGGTCAATAACTGATTGATAGATTGATTGATAGACCGCACTGCATCAGTATCAGTTAATAAACAAACCTTTCTTAAACTCCTCCAGCATGGAGTCCAGCTTAGTGTCGTGGAAGACGAAGTGGACCGGGTGGTTGTAGAACTTGGTGATGGTCTTCAGGGTGGTGCAGTCGTCCGGGTCCACGAAGGCCAGGTCCTTGACGTAAAGGATGTCCACAATGTTGGAGCGCTCGTCCTCATACACAGGTATTCTGGTGTATCCGCTCTCCATGATCTCGGACATGGTGTTGAAGTCCAGCACAGCATCGCTGTGGATCATGAAGCAATCATTGAGTGGAGTCATGACATCCTCCACTGTTTTGGTCCTGAGCTCCAAGGCACCTTGAATCATATTGAGCTCCTCTTTCACCAGGTCGTTGTAGGGCTCTGTGACCTTTAACATCTCCACCAGCTTCTCTCGGTTGTACACAGTCCCGATCTCCTGGCCCAGGACGCAGTCCAGGATCTTGCTGATGGGCCAGGACAGAGGGAAAGTCAACAACATGAACAGCTTTGTGAGGAGGATGGTGTTTGCCCCGACTGCCAAGCCGTGTCTGGAGCACAGCGCCTGAGGGGCGATCTCACCGAAAATCACGATGCCGATGGTGGAGGCGACCACGGCGCCCACCCCGGACATGGTGAGGTCGTCCAGGAGGATGGTGAGGGTGGTGTTGACGAGGACGTTACCGAGAAGCAGCGAGCACAGCAGGTAGTTGCCCTTCCTGCGGATGGGCTCGATCTTCCGCGCGTACTTCTTCTCCTTCTCGGTGCCGCAGCTCTGCACGATGCGCAGCTCCATCGGGTCCAGCGCCATCAGCCCCAGGTTCAGCCCGCTGAACATCCCGGACAGCACCAGCAGGAAGGAAATGAGGATAATCTGCAGCCAAATGGGAAGAAGGGACTTCTTCTCCTCCACAACCCTCAACCTGCCATCGTCCACGTCCAACAGGTACCACTCCTGGTCCTGGACGTCCTGGACGCACAAGCCGAACACTTTGACCGCTTCACTTTTCCGGAGCTTTTTGATGCTGAGGCTGACCACTCCGGACGTGCTCGCGCTGCTCACGTTCATCAGCCCCTTCACTAAAATATCCTCCGTGTGTTTGGGACAAGTCCTATTGATCCACGACGCCATGGGCCCGTCGTCCTCACTGTCTTTATCGCTGCAATAAAGTTCAGTGAACCTGATGAGCTTCGAGCTGTTTGGGAGCAAGTGGAGCCCGTAAAACCTGAAGAGGATGTCGCTGCCCTCGGTCACCTGAATGGCTCCGGTCTTGGTGGTCTCGGCGGGCATGTCGCTCTTCTCCAGCCTCATGCCGAGTATCCGAGTGGCGTCCCTCGAGTCCGAAGCCGCCGCTTCCGCCTCACAGCCCACAAAAACGCCAAAAAACACGAATAAAGTCAGCGTACACCCAAGCCCACTCGAGTCTGTCGCCATGTTTATTCCGCTCTCTGCCAACTGGGGAACTGACGTCACCTAGCCGTTTCCATGAGCCCGCCTTCTCATTTGCATAAAATAACCCAGCCAATCAGCAGGGAAGACGTCACCCAAACCCTTGGACCGAGCCCCCTTCGTTTTAGTTTTTTTAAGGTCCACAGATCGCTTTCGCTCTTAAGGTCGACAGTGCATATGTGTGCGTGTGTGCGCGTGCGCGTGTGTGCGTGGGGGGACTTTAGGTAGTAAGTGTAAAACTTGTTCATTCATCAAAGTTACTGATACAACTTGTTAGTATTTCCCTTTCACATCAGATTAGGATATTAGGATCGAAATTATTATTTAAAAAGAGGGGAAATTAAAAAAAATGTATGGCTGTCTCAAGTAATACAAATGAAATAAGTCAAAGAGATTCAACATAAACGTGATAACAGAAAGATAAATAGCTCCAATCACAGCAGATACTTAATGAACTGAGAGTTTCAGGACTCACTTACTGCCATCGTATGAAGAGTTCCAACGGGCTTGGAGGAAACAACATTTATAAACTTAACGCTTTTCTGCTTGACTGCAGTGAACTATTCAAGTTAACAGAATCGCGCGTGTTTAACTGTAACGATTTCGTTCAAGACACCGTATTTTGACGTTAATGTGTAACGTCTTTGTTGGCGTACAGCGTCATCTTGTGGTCAGACGTGGACGGTGCCTCTTCAAAGGCCCCCGTCTGCAGAATATTGTGAATGAGCCTCACACGTTTTGCCATATATGGTTTGTTGTATATTTGTATATGTTTTTTGTTGTATAATTTTACCACAAAGTAAAAGAGGCCAGATTGAGATCATTCAGACACAAAAACAGGACGGATTTTTTAAAATATTAGTCAATGTCAACAGATGGACCTGCTAGACAGAGGAAAACAGGGAAGAAAAAGAGAAGAGACGATTTTTGGATGTCAATGAAAGAGGAAATGCAAGTGGTTGGTGTGACAGCGAAAGACGGAGGGAGTTGGAAACGGTTGATCCACCGTGGAGACCAACTGAAGCTGAAGGCTGCTGTGAAACCAGATATTAAAAAAGCCTATTTTAACTCCGGTTGTGATTAGTGCTGGTTTTATCAAGACTGTTTACTCTGGATAGTTATGAAATCAAGCCTTTACATTCTAAAGCTCCTGTATTGAGTGTCCATTTTATCATGTGAATTAATGAGCTGGGTCATAACATTCAGTTACTGGGCAGGTTAAACGGGATCGTCATCATCTCCACCCACCCAGAATCGGTACCAGGCCCCATCAACATGCCCTGATAACCTGACCTGAGAAACAGGCTCATAACTACGCTAGATGGCACAAACGGCAGCATTAAAGTCTGGAAGAAGATCAGAATGTGAGCAGGATCCTAAAGATGATTGGCCAACAACACGGAGTCCTGCGTGGACGGAGGCTGGAAGCAAGCTCACGGCTGCATGATGACAGGTAAACGGTCGTCTGAACAGCTGAAAGGTGCCTAACAAATATCACAAACTCAAATATATTAACTCATGAAAACCAGGCATGGCTTTTAAATTATGATAACTGCTTTAATTGGCCTTTACAAATTACTGAGTTAATATTTAGTCGCACAGCCTTTCGAGTCAGTTCCAACAATCAATTTATTTGTGTAACTGTCGGGGGGACATGTGCACCTCTGGTCCTCATGGACAAACTGCTCCAGCTGGCTCAGGTTTGAAGGGTTTCTTCTCCAGACTGCATGTTTCAGTTCTTTTAGTTCAACAGGGTCTAGATCAGGACTCTCAGAAGGACACTTCAGAATAGTCCAGTGTTTTGTTCTTGGCCAGTCCTTTGTGTTTTGGGTCGTTATCCTGTTGGAGGACTCACGACCCGGGACTGACCGAGCTTTCTGACACTGAGCAGCACATTTGTCTCCAGAATCTCTTGATATTTTCTTTGTAGCTGCACAGATTCAGACATCCTGAACCAGACGCAGAAGAGCAGCTCCAGAACAGAACTGAGCCTCTTTCATGGTTCACAATAGCTCTTGTTTTCTTTGAAGGTTTTACTTTTGCATCTGTGATCATAGAGCTGATGTGACTTGACAAAAAGCTTCCAGTTTTTTATCATCTCTCCAAAGAACATTCCCCCAGAAGATCTGTAGTTCATCAATATGCATTTATACAACTTACAGTCTGGCTTTTTCTGATGTTCTTCGAACAGGGGAGCCCTCCTCAGTCCTGCAAACAGTGATGGATGGTGTGATCTGACACGGATGGGCCTTGATCTTGAAGTTCACTTTGAATCTCTTTGGAGGTTTTTCTGGACTCTGGTTTCTGTTCATATCATCTGTCTCTTCACTTTATCATCAGTCCAATCAGACCACGAGGTCGGCTACAGTCGTGTGAATCCTAAACTTCACAATGGACTTTCCAGCTGTAGTCACAGGGAAACCACGCTGCTTGGACATGGTCTTCTAACCTTTGTCTTGACCATGCTGGTCTAGGATGTTTTGTTGGGCTCCTCAGACAACTGTCTCCTCTGCCTTCTCTGCTCCATGTTCACGTTGGTGAACACCGTGATACATAGTCAGACTGACTGACGATTAAAGACACCAGAGATGAGAATTACCAAACACACTTTAGTTTATCATGTCTTTTCTAGAAGTGCCAAATAATTTATCTGTACCAATTTAATTTATTTAACAATTCTGTTTAATTATAGCTCAAAAACATTGCCTGATTTTCACAGATCATTTGTCAGTAAATTATTAGTCATTATTAGTTTTGTCACCTTCAAGTTATTTCCGTGTTTTTTGTGAGTTTTTCTTTGTTAAATTGCAGAGTTTCAGAGTATTATACTTGTCCAGGCGTGTAAGAGTGGAGGAACATTATCTCTCATCGTGGCCACTTTCCGACAGAAATATCAGTTGTCATGTTTCATGTTTTCCAGCTAGAGGTCACAGTTTCTCTGAATGTGTTGCTGAGACCGTCGCTTCCTCCCTCTTACTTCGCATCTGCGAGTCTTTTCCTTGTTTTGAAGCGCGTTTGGAGGGGAGTGGAGACACGAGGAGGGAGGAGAAACCAGAAGAGGAGAGAGCCTGGGAGAGGGAGGGGAATGAAGCACGGCCGAGAGAACCCGGAGGAGGAAAACACTAGACCCCTTCCTGCTCGTAGTCTGGAGATTTTGTTCATTTTTACGTCCTCAACCCCCCCGAAGAACTGGCGTAATTCAGGCGGCACAGCGCGACGCCCGGACGCGTGAAGGTAAGAAGACGCGGGTTTTAACTGCTGCCAGAGGGGCCAAGGTGAAGTGGAGATGAGGGATTGTCGTGTTTGGGGTGGAACTGGGAAGAAAGGGAAAGAGATGGAGAAGAAAGAGTTGAACGGGAAGTTGCAGTGAATGAGCAAGCGCGTTTTTGTCCTCCTCCAGGGAGAAGGGAGCTCACGAAGTAACGGAAAGAATGAAAAGGGGCCGGAGAGTTGGCCAGGCTGGGTTTGGGAAAGTGGAAAACTTCATGTAGACCAGCAACAACAGCGGGGTCCTTGTTAAAAAAAAAAAAAGAAAATCCTGCGAGTGGTTCGTTGTTTTTAGATGGTGTCTGACATCTCAAAACGTAACTTTGGGTTGGTGTTCAGAAAGAAAGACGACACCGTTTTCTTAAGCGAAATATAATGACAGCCGTGATGGTGAAATCTTTCTTTTTTCTTTAGTCACTTATTGTCAGGAAACCTCCAATCAGCTGTGAGGTCAGAGATGAGTTCTGTCTACATCCCCTGGAGCAGAAAGTCATCAGAGGTGCAGAAGCAAGAAAGACTTGGCCGTAACTTGAACAGGAGATGAATCAAAACACAGGGGTGTAGAAGAGACGCAAGAGGTTGGATTTGGGAGATGATGGCTTTACCTAAACCTTTTCAGTCTGCTTGTTTAAAGACAGCACTTTGTTGGAGGCGTACCCACTAAAGTGGCTGGCGAATGCTTTTCTCACCACGTCTTCTTCATTCTGCTATTTCACACGATGAATGGTGTTAAGTAAAATGCACTTTTCTACGTCTGAACTGAACTCCTTCTTGTACGTGGTTCCGATCTCTTTAAAACCCTCCGGATCGCAGGGTCACATATCGACAAACAACCACACACACGCTCAAACACTCCCACAGGCAATCCTCAGTCCTCAGTCGACCTAAGACGTGTTTTTGGACTGTGGAAGAAAACCAGAGTACCTGGAGAAAACCCTCGCAAGCACAAGGGGGAGCATGCAAACGCCACACAGAAACACTCCTGCCAGGACTCGAACCAGGAACCTTCTTGCCACCTTCACTACAGCGATGCCCCTCTTGGTGTTTTATTTTGGAGAATTTCATATACAATTCTCACGTTTGACTTCCTGCCAACTCGGTCTGCAGATCAGACTGGACGCGTTGTCTTCGTGGAGCAGAGTGAGGTCTCTTTCTCAGACTCGTAAACTGCTCCACGGCGCCATCATACTCATTGGCTGGAATTGCAGCGATTGTTTCATGGCTGTTTCTGTTCTACTCGATCCTAACCCGTCCTAACTATAGCTATTTCAGAGCAAGTCTATCTCTGCAGCTGCTGGGTGCATTTGAAATAGTTTGACATCAAAATAAAGACGGTACATACAAGATTACAGCAGAAGTGTAAAATATGTACAATTATTACTAGTCCAGAGCAAATGAACAAAGCAAAAATAAAAGTTTCAAGATGGGCTTCTAGTTGTTCACAGACAACACATCTGCTGCGTTTGGTGAAATCAGCAGTAATAGTACGCAGTCCTGAAGAAACTTACAAACACTCAAAGACTAACAAGAACCAGGTGCTTCTGACAATCAGCACAGAGGACCAACAAAAGGAGGCAAAACAGAGAAAAACACAAGGTATAACCCTTTCAAAATAAACCAGGAACTCAAGCAAACCAGCCTAACACTAACAGGAGGACTGAGGTCCGTTTCTCAAAGCGGCTCATGTTGAAACTCTGAGTATGTTCGGCCTGAACTCAGGGAAAGTCTGAGTTTTCCAAAGTTTTCTGCGGCTAGTTGACCCTGACTAAGGTGGATCAGTTGAGCCGGTTTCTGAAATCGAGGTAACTGATACTTGGAGACTGTTACCACGGTAACCGACTCCATAAAGTAGGCCTGGTCAAGAGCAGATTTACCTCAACGTACCCCAACTTTCTTTGTGGGTTCAGTTCCATCAGAAGATCGATCATGTAACGTGTATTTGAGAGACGTCTGAGCGATGACACGTGTGTCAGAAAAGTGTTTTGAGGATCTGAATAGTTTAAAGTGGTCAAATGAACCGCAGCTTTTTTGAAGAATGGTGGGTCCTTTGTTTTTATTCCAGCCAACATGACAAATATCACCCTCAGGATGTCCACACTAACACAAAATACCTTCGGTTTTTCATTTTATTGGCTATTATATAATTACAAATGTCTGTTTTATCAATAACAACTGAACATAGTTTATTTTATTAGAAAATGAATGATGCAGAACTGTGGGAAACGCGTCCGACTCATAAACGCCCCAATGTCATCTTCAACTGTTTCAAGGTTGTTGGGTCTGTTTTTCTGCTCCCAGGACCGACATGACAGCGATTATTGGAAACATCTACGATTTTATGAACAGTCTGAGGTTGTGGTTATATTCAGTACTAACATGTCCAGTTCTAGAAAACATGAATGGGAAGATCACTTTAACTCACTTTATTTATTTATTTTTTCCTTTCTTTCCTGTCAGTGTGGACATCGTGCACACGCTGTATGTACGATGCATCGAAATCAGTCTCTGCTTTTAACCCATCAACTAGTTTCACTAGTGAGCAGTGGGGCTGCTAGAACCAGCGCCCCGGGGAGCAACTGGGAGTTAAGGGCCTTGCTCAGGGGCCCCCAGTGATTTACCATTATAGTTATAAGTTTCAAAAACGGTGAAATATCCTCGTGCTCCGTTACAGTTGCACCAAAGACTGAAGTGACGTAACAGCCGGGAGGTGGTCGTACGGCTCCGACCAGTCCTGGACTTGAACATCCGTTCGCCTGGATGAACCGTGTCTGCTTTGAAGTTTGTGAGTTGAGATGTTCTGATATCATTCCCTTCATGACTCTGATGTTTGGGTTTTGGCTTTTTGGCTGAGTCCAGATACGCGTGAGCTTCCACTCCTCCACCTTCACAGTCACAGTCACAGTTTTTGTAAAGAAAAGAAGAAGTGGGATCCTGTTGGTGTAAATGACGTAAGCGCTCGACAGAATGGGTGAGCGTTTCCGACTGGTTCCAGAAAAACTGTTTCAATTCAGTCTTATTGGATTGTATTTGTATCTATTACAATCCAAGCTGCTGCAGCGGCCGGAGCGTTGTGTGGTGGACGTTTACAACAGTTTCAAAGCTTCTGTGCGTCCAGTCTAACTAACTGGGAAAACGCAAACCCTTCAACTTCCTGCATTTGTTGAGCATAAACATTTTAGTTTGTGTTCAATTTTAAAGTTGATTATTAGATATTTGAGTTTTACCCTGCACAGAGAGGATTATTAAGCTGAGGTCAGTCCAAAGGTCAGTGTTTTATCAGGTAAGATGAGAAGAAGAGTGGCCTGAGAGGTCAAGTGAATAATTCAGAGGTTAATTGTTTATGGCTTATAGCTGCGGCGTTCAGGACTCAATGCTGTATTGTGTATTATGTCAAAACAGCGCCTCACTTTCCCATCTGTACTCTAATGTTTGTCATCAGTGAGGAAGCGGCTCTTCATCCGGCTGGGACCTGATGCGTCAATGCAAAAAGATTCTTGCGCCACGTCTGCAGATGCACTGGGGTCACGCTTCAGCTTCTCTGATGACCGGTAGTGGAGGTCTTTGAGAGGAGAAGTCTTGTTTAGGGGGTTTCTTCCTCTCTTCCGGAGGCGACGCAGACACAAAGGAGACTTCTGAATGACCGCAAATTCAGTTACTCATTTACAAATACTGAGGGCGATGATATTAATCAGTAACACACCGCAACTTAATTGAAAAAGATCACTAACAGCTCACTACGTTTCCTTTTTATTCACTTGAAGAGTGCAGACACATTTGGGCTGAATCTGGGCTACTTTTGGCACTTATGTCTTAGTAAAACATCAGAAAGTGCTATGTGGGCCAGAACCGGCCCAACGTTCATGGCCTGTCCCAGACTTGGGTTTTGGCTCGTGATGTATTTCACATCTCACATGCTTGTTTTGACGTGTGGTCTGGCAAATGTAGTGAGAGCCAGACGTGGCCTGAAGGACCAGATAACAGGAAGATTTGGGCCACGTCTGGCAGATCCGTGGCTGAGCACAGGCAGCCGCAGTCGCATCGAGTCAGCGCGCCAGTCGGAGTCAAACAGGGGTCAAAGAAAACGGGTGTTACCTGGCGTCTAGTTGCAGCGGCAGCTTAATGGGTTTTTTTCTCAGCGAACGTCATTATATGAGGCACAGCTCTGAGAGGAAAAGCAGCTGTGCTTCATACATGTTTTTTTAACTGAAAGATGTTTTCTGTAACAACAACACCAACATTAGTCACAGAAACTTCCCACCAGCTTGTTAGAACCGAAGAAGGTTTTCAGACAGGACATGAAACGTATTGATTTTTTGAGAACTTGGGACTTATTTTGATTGTTTCTGTACGTGACCGGCAGCATGCTCGGTTATGGGATTAAGTGATGCCTGTTTTTGATCCATCAGATTCGGGCTGATCGAGACACAGCTGAAGGTATGGATGAGGAGGGGGCCTTGGTTCAGTTCTGGCCTGCCTGGTTTTACAGTGCACCGCAGCTAACAGAAACCCACCTTCACCTTGGTTTTGTTTCATAAACGCCACCGGCGCCCCCCAAGACGGCGCAGGCTTTACAGCTGACTGTTGACAGCAACAGCAACATCAAGAGACCTGCACGCAGTTTGACTCGTATAATAATAATCTGATGTACCACATTTAGAGAAATACGTGCAGACTCTTTGCAAGCTTTTTGAATGAAGACAAGTTCAGACTGAAGCGCGGCAGAAATGTTCACCTTGCACTTTTTAAAGACGTGCTCAACCGTGTCTTGCTGTGACATCACTGAGAAATTACTCGCATCAGAATAGACGGCCAGTTTAGGACCCAAAAAGGATTCGGTGCCTTTTGTTTTATTGAGGTTGATATTCTTTCTTTTTTTAAATGTAGGATAAATCTTTTTTCACTCATCAGGATGAAAACGCACCGCCCTTCCTGCTGCTCTGCAGGATAAGGCGCTATCTCGCTGTTGTTTTACACGCAGGATATTTACCTTCCTTTGTGGTGGATTTATCAGCATTTCTAGGTAAATGCGTAATCACAGGATGAATATAAAGAAACTTTGTGTAAGCTTAGTTTATTATCAGTGACACACAAATGATGTCTGTAGAGATGTGAAGATATGATCAGTAATTAACACTAATGTGTGTTCGTACAGCTGTTTGAAAGCCTCACCTCCCACACTGGTACGACTTATCAGAGCTGGCTCTCAGTGCATGAACAATGGATTAAAAAATGAACCAAAGTTACTGGTAATGGCAATTATCAAGAACGTTCTTTCATTGCTGCTTCCTGTTATTGTTGGGTTACCTTAATAGATTTGTGGGTGGAAACATCCAAGAAGAGACGGCGCGTCGCCACACAGGAGCCTCCTCCGAGCGGCGTGAACAGCTGAGCGTTGCAGGAGCAGTTTTTACAAACATGTAGGTGTGACGGCTGTCTGTGTCATGTGTTTCAACGACAGAAAGTGTCTTATTTGCGAGAACTTGTTGGACGCAACACAAGCACGCCAGAGCAGAAGCGCTTGCAGCGACTGATGTCGTCATGTCAGTTTCTTCATGTGTGTGGTGAAACGCACCGACAGTCATGCGACACAAAATCCTCAGGAATTCAGTTTCAAGTCACATGACCACACGTTGGTGTGACTAATCTGTTAATATGAGGAGTTATTTGGTAAAAGAAATCAGTGGATGGACTCAGGAAACCTCTGGAAATGACAGGACACAGCTCCCCGAGCTCGTCGCGAGTGACGGTGAGCGGCCTGGAAAAGCAGAAGCCACGTACGAACATGGTCTAGAAACACCAGCGTGGTTCCTGGGCCAGAGCTCGGGTCAAATGATCTGGAGCGTTGTGGGAGACCGTTAAAACACGGAAAACGTGGCTTCGCATCAGCAGAGTTCAGCTGTGCATCATGATGCGTCTTGAATAGAAAACCTACCACATGACGTCATTTAATGCCTTATTTTACACTCCAAAACAAGGAAAGGCCGTTAAGTAAACTTGATTACTTGATTTCTACACTTATTCCCAAACAACATGACACAGATCAGTTAGTTAAGCTTACAGCTTCCTGCAGCTTGAGGGGCTCTGAAACACGTTTACTCAACTTATAATTAGCAAGAACTCTGATAAGACAAGTACTCGCTGGTAGACGTGCAGGAGATAATGTGGCGGCTGGTTTGGGTCGACGTGCTCGACATCAAGATGCAAACCAGAAATCTGTCCGGGGCAGCCTCCAAACAGAGGCTTTGAATCTCAGACGGTTCTTTCTCCGCAACATGAAGGGTAATAATAAAATCAACCACGGAGAGAAGCTCAACCCGTCTGAGATGTAAAACGAGCTCAGAGACACGAACACCATAAACGGAAACATCCACAAACGGATTTTCCAGCGATCCGCCGGCTAATTTGTCAGATAGTTATTGGACGTGCAGACAAAGGAACAGCAAATATCAGCTTATCAAACTCTGTGATTGATAGAAAGTGATGTAATTCCCAGCATGTCTTAAATAAAACGCCGTTGACATGTTTCTGGTTTCCCACTCCACCCGTGCCCCGTCCGCCCGCTCCTCCGCTCACCGCCCACTTCTGCGTTTGCTTTTACACAAAAACACACAGATGGAGAGGAAGATGCTGAAAACTCTGCAGCTGTGCTCTTCGGCTTATCTTTCCTGCAAGTCACTGGGTGATTGCTGAACTACCAGAAACCATTACACAACTGTCCTGCTGATTTTGAGTAATTGAAGAGACTTCTGCGTGGATGGATGTGAGTACAGAGCTCGCGTTTATCGCTGTGACACACCTGACCGCCTCGACCAGCAGAGAAGGTCACCTTTAGCAGAAATGAGTCACCTGGCTACTGCTTACCCTCTGAATTACAACACAGCTGTTAGTATTTGTTCCTTTTAAACTAAAAATGACTTGGTGAGAATATTTACCTCATTTTTTTTCTTTTTTAATTTTACGATTCTTTGATACCTAAAGCTTACGAACTGGAAAATGGTTTACATGACTAAACACAAAAGGCCTCTTCAGTCATTCAGAGCCACACACACACACACACACACACACACACACACACACACACACACACACACACACACACACACACACACACACTCTCGTAGGTAAAGGTTCTTTCTCTCAGCCGCAAACAAGCGCTCAGTTTTGATAATAGACCAGTGTTCAGTTGAGAAACCAGAGACGGCTGCTCGGACAACACGCCCATTCATGCGTGTGACCTCCGACCTGTGAGGCCAATCAGAGGTGACTCTGACACGCAGGTACTGTTACGCACCTTTCTTTGTGTGCAACTACGACAATACTCGATTCCAGCACTTTAAAGAGTAAAATAGCTCAGAGAAAGTCTGTTTGGACATAAATCTGTTTGAATGAATAAACTATGTAAGTAGGGTAAATATAGGCACGTGGTAATTATAAGTGTAGATAAATGTTTGTCACTGCAGCGTCCTCTGGATGTGTTTTACAGGGACAACAGCAGGAAAGTAGGTCACGTCTTGTTTTGCTGGTGAAGGTGTTCACATGGAGGAACCCCCCCGACCACTTTTTCTGTTTTCATGGTGGTTTTCAAACCAGATATGAAACCGTTTGCTCTGGCAGGAGCAAATCTGGGTGAAGCGTTGATGCATGCTGGCGTGCGTGCAGCAGCCAGCGTTTTTATTTAAATAATGCTGAACGTGGTTTGCAGCTGAGTGCATCATTGTTATAAAACTGGCATTTTTGTGGTGGATGTCACTGTTTTAGTGCACGTGTTCCACCTGAAGGGGGTTGGATTGCTTCGCTCGCTGTGTGAAGAACTTTGAGAGTGAAAGTTCACCTTCAGGGGTTGTTTTATCTCAGCTCCCAGGTTGTTAGTTAACTCATCAACAAGCTTATGGAAACTTGTTTTATACATTTCCCAGCATTCACTGTGCGTTATTCTCCTTTGGTTGAGTGTTTAAAAAAGTCCATGACGAGGCCTTTTTGATCTCTCGTTTCCTACATGACTGATCTTTCTGATTAAAACTGAAACTAAGCAAATTTGGTGAAGACATTTACTCTAAGTCCTGCATCAGAGCAGCGTTGGTGGTTACGGACCGCTTCAGTCAGAACACGCTGGTTCTGTGGTACGCGCGGCGTGTTCTGGATGAAAGGCTGGAACAACATCACACCTCACGGCTTCACCAGCTATCCCAGCTGTGTTGAGGTCAGATTTGTGCAACGGTTGTCCTATACCGCTCTCTTGTCCATGGACCCAACAACCGGGGATTTTCAACCACTGTGCCATGTGACAATTATTTAAGACAGTAGTGATGCCTGTAAGATGTGGCGGTGACAAAATGTGTGTTTTTGAGTGGCGTGCCACTGGATTTTATTTATTTTTAATTCTAAAAATGAAGCCGTGCTTCAAGAATATGGAAAAATCCTGCAAAAAGTTACAAAGTATATATCCCCTTTTTGCAAAGAACTACAAAATGTTCTTATTAACATGTGACTGGTACATTAAGCAGGCAGCACGGTGGCTTAGTGGTTAGCACTGTTGCCTCACAGCAAGAAGGTTCCCGGTTCAATTCCCGGGTGGAGTTTGCATGTTCTCCCCGTGCTTGCGTGGGTTTCCTCCGGGTACTCCGGCTTCCTCCCACAGTCCAAAAACATGCAGTGTAGGTTAATTGATCTTTCTAAATTCTCCCTAGGTGTGAATGTGAGTGTGATTGGTTGTTTGTATGTGGCCCTGGATAGACTGGCGACCTGTCCAGGGTGTACCCCTGCCTTTCGCCTGATATGCGTCGGGATAGGCTCCGACAGACCCCCGTGACCCGGAAACGGATAAAGCGGGTATAGATAATGGATGGATGGTACATTAAGCTTGTGTAGAAAAGACATTACATGTGACGTGAGATGCAGCAGCCGCACACGGGGGGATATTCTCATCGTGGTAAAGTGCCACTTGCTGGTTTCAGCGACCCCAAAACGCCGAAGTAAAGCAGTGAAACTAACTCGGCTGACTTTACTCATCACTGGGACTGACTGAGCGATGATCGTCCGATGCAGGTGATGATGGTTGTTGCCCAAAAGTCCTTGAGACATTAAAAAAACAAACTAGAAAACAAAGAGTTGCACTTTCTGATCGGATTCTTTATTTCTACACGAGGAAAATGAGCACGTCACAAGATGTAAACCAGAGCTTTTTGCAGTTGCTTGGAGGTTTATTTTGTCACCTGATTTGTCTGTCAGGTGTGAGTCGACCTCCAGCAGCCACCAAGAGAAGCGGGATCGACCCTGTCGTCAAACTCTGCAGGGTCAAAAGTTAAAACGTAGAGTTTTCCGTTAAAGAACGAATCCAAATTGGCTCGTGATTTTATAGTGAAAAAGGTTTATTGTCTTCTTTTCTCTTCTCTGTCACAAACACTGTCTGGCCTGTGTGTGTGTGCGTGCGTGTGCGCGTGTGCGTGTGTGTGTGTGTGTGTGGGGGGGGGGTTGGCTTTGGCGTTCCTGTTAAAACACATTCTTCAACAAACTCGTATGGTTTATATTTTTAGCTCCAAAGCTGACGTCACCTTGTAAAGGGCGGGTCTAACACCCCCCCCCCCCCCCCCCCCCCCCCCCCCACACACACACACACACGCACACACACCACACCAACCACCACCACACTCACTCTTCTTTCTCGTCTCATATTTACACAGGATTGTTTGTTTTTTACTTTTTACTTTTTCCCATGTTGAAGAGTGAACAGAGAGAACACGTGGAAGTAGATGGTACATGGCGGCGTGACGCAGTGATGAGGCGTGACTGCAGCTACAGTACCGCAGTTAAGACCGAGTGTCTTTGGGATGTTCGTTTGAGTATTTCCTTATGTTCGTCCATATTTATCCACAAGACGATGTGAGTGAGAGTGGACATGCAGCACTAGAGTCAAGAGACATAAGGACTTAATAAACACCATCGCGGTCACCATCGCGGTCACCATCACGGTCACCATCGCGGTCACCATCACGGTCACCATCGCGGTCACCATCGCGGTAGCTGTTGCTGCTTTTACGCAGGAGTTGCATCATTTTCTGTGCTGATGATTTTTTTCACAAGAACTTAAAAAGAGCCCAGTGCTTTAGATTTTGTGTTTTATCGAGATAATGAGCTCCCACATTCACAATTTTTAAAATTTTTAAAGGCAGGGTAAGCAATTCTACATTAATTCTAAACAGAGCACTTTTTTCCCCGTCTTACTGAATATCTTCTTTTTCAGTTTCGAGTTTAAAAAAAAAAAAAAAAAAGGTCCATATCCATAGCCTTGGCTCCAGGATAAGGGTTTGTGCTCGTGCACGTGAATTGGGGGAAGTGGGGAGAGGGCTGCGAGAGTTCATGATGGGGTGTGTTTTCTTGGGGATGGAGGAGGAGATGGGAGGTTTGTATATTCTAGTCATGTTTTGTTTCAAATACCAGCTGTGATGTCATCCAGACATTTCTTACCCGTCCTTTAATTATTGTAGTATGTAGGATATTCACACATTTTCACTCCTCTGGGGATGTGTTGCTTTCGAAAACTTTCAAATTATGATAATGTAACATTAACAGTGAGTTTTTCTGCCAGCTTCATTCTTTATCCAGAGTTTTTCATTTTTTTCATATCATAACCAAACTTTTTTATGAAAAAAGCGCCTGTGCCCAGAGATGAATCTGTTTTTGTAAACTCTTGCGTGATTGCTCAGCAGATCTGCAGCCAGTTTTTTTATGTAGATTAATTATCACTTGGTGTATTGAGACCCCAGGACCAGACGTGGCCTCTTCCTGCCGGGTTCCTGCCTCCCTCGTGGGAAGTGGAGTCACGAGGGAGTCACGGCCCTGCATGGGGAAGCACTGTGGGGTGGATAATGGCTGATTAAAGCCTGCACTAGGATCAGACAGTTCTTTTATTCAGATTATTCCTAATACCATTACAATTTCTTTAGATGTCTATTCCCTTTGACAATCCAGTCAAGAAAAAAAAGTCACCTGCTCGTTGCCAGATCCTAAAATTTAATAAATTTAGCCTCAGATTTAACAAATCATGACACCGGCCAACATTTGTACTATATGTTGGGTTCACTTGAAATATGGGATGAAAAACGAGACCCCAAATGGGATATTTTTTTTCAGCGGTTCCTTCTTGGCCCCATGTGCATATCCGGCTCGGGTCTCCTTAGGTGGTTGGACCCAGATAAAAGCAGCCAGTTTGGGCCCGTGTACCTGAGCAGAACCAGTGCGGATAATTCACACTTTCAGCCCATTTAAATCTCAGCTGAGCCCTAAAACGGTTGGCTGTGGTTGTACGACGTACTAAACTTAACGAGGACCGAGTGAGAGGGCTCGGTCTCAGTCGGCCTCGTTGTGGGAAAAACGGAGCGCATCCGTTCCGATAATCAATCGACTGGATGATAATCTGATGATTGATCAGCAGCATTTGTGAGCAACTGCTGGTTTGACACAATTAGGTGAGCGTTAATGCAATGCCAAGCAGGAAAGACATCAGCAATGATATTATGTGTTGGGGCCATTTCCACATTCCAAGTTTGAGTCCGTCGTTCTGCATTTGGAAAGATTATTCACAAGCTGAAAACATTCAGCTTCTCAGGAGCCACCATCCTGGAAAGTTGCCTCTGAAGTCAAACATTTCCAACTCTGCAGGTTTAGTCTTGTGAATGTTACAGTTTTTTTTGCACTTAACGTGCTTCAAACTTTAGTACTTACTCTAGAAAAAACCTTTTATAGATGTCAGGTGCATGTAAAAAGACCTGATTTTGTCATAAATATAACGGGGACTTGTCTCATAGAGGCCATTATGGAACATGTCCAAAGACAGTTGGCAGGACTTCTCACTTTGAGGGCAATAACGTTTCAGTATTTCATGGAAAAATGGCTTTTACTTAAACAGGTCTGGGCACCAGCTCCTGTTCCCGAGATGGAAAGTACTAAGTGTGTCCTGGGTTGTCGTGTGTCCAGCCACACTGAAAAGGCCTTCTGTCCTTCCTCACAGATCAGTATGATGGACAGATAACAGAAGAGGAAAAGAAGATGTCGTTCTTTGGCCTGGATTGTTTCAGGAAGACGGAGAGAGGTAAGGCTCAGCCAGACGGAGTCTCCGTTTTCAAGCGTCTGCGAAGAAATGTCTTAAAATTTAATCTGTCTTTACTATTTCAGTTTTCATGTTTGATTCATTCCAGACATGTCAAAATCATGTGTAAAGCATAACAACGTTAACACTAGTTTGAATCTATGAATAAATAAATATGTGCACGTGTACGTGCACACGCACGTTTGAACACATAGAACCCCTTGAAAATAAATCTATTTATATAAATGAATCTGTTATCAATTTATGTAAATCAAATAAACAAATCTATTTACTACATCTATACTACATATACTACATATACTACATATACTAGACTATATACTACATATACTACATATACTAGACTATATACTACATATACTACATATACTACATATACTACATATACTAGACTATATACTACATATACTACATATACTAGACTATATACTACATATACTACACTATATACTACATATACTACATATACTAGACTACATATACTACATATACTAGACTATATACTACATATACTACACTACATATACTACATATACTACACTATATACTACATATACTACATATACTAGACTACATATACTACATATACTAGACTATATACTACATATACTACATATACTAGACTATATACTACATATACTACATATACTACACTATATACTACATATACTACATATACTAGACTATATACTACATATACTACACTACATATACTACATATACTACACTATATACTACATATACTACATATACTAGACTACATATACTACATATACTAGACTATAAACTACATATACTACATATACTACATATACTAGACTATATACTACATATACTACATATACTACATATACTAGACTATATACTACATATACTACATATACTACATATACTAGACTATATACTACATATACTAGACTATATACTACATATACTACACTACATATACTACATATACTAGACTATATACTACATGTACTACACTACATATACTACATATACTAGACTATATACTACATATACTAGACTACATACTACATGTACTACACTGCATATACTACATATACTAGACTATATACTACATATACTACATATACTAGACTATATACTACATATACTACATATACTAGACTATATACTACACTATATACTACATATACTAGACTATATACTACATATACTTTACACTATATACTACATATACCACATATACTACCTGTACTTTACACTCCTTATCCACACCCACATACACTGTGCACCCGGGAGACCCCACTGACTGAAGTGCACGTTCTCTTCAGGGTGGTTCCAGCACTCCTGCTTCTGAAGTTGACGTTTCCCCTGTGATCATGACCCCCGTCTCCATCAGTAAAGAGTTTCTGGTTATTATCTGGTAGTCGTCTGTTTCTGGCTTCAGACATCAGCTGTTTGAAATTCTACCAGAGCTGATTGGCTTTTCAGACTTTGGACGTCCTCTCAGATTAAAGTAATTCGATTTCAGTTATTAACATAAATGTTTTACGCGAAGTGCTCAACGACATTCGGCTACGTACATGAACTACAGCGACTGACAACTGCTGAACCAACGCTACTTTCTCTCTTGTTACATTACATGCAGACAGTTTATTGTCTGAATTCCCGCGTGCAGCAGTGTAAACAGTGGGGTCATGTTCTGGCTCTGAAAAGCACTTAAGAGACAGTTTGTAAATAAAAATGCATTGAATTGAATAATGTAGCTTTTATTTAAAAATATATATATTGATAGTGTTCAGACAGGAAATGGGCTCAGAGAAAAGGGTCATAGGCCTGAATTGAACCTGGGTCAACTGCACGAGGCCTGCAGCCCCGGTTTTTGTGCAATACTGGGCCTCAAAAACCCTAAACACTGGCTGACATGGGGGGGGGGGGTTTGCATTGCATGGTCGTAGTTCTGCTTGAGTTATTGCATTAGTCCGACTAAAACCGCAATTTAAAATTTTTCAGCACATTTTAGTTTGACTGAAACTGAACTAAGCTGCAGTTAAACTCGAGCTGATACCTTCATGTAAATGTTCAGCTGGAAGAAACTGACCTAACCGCTCTGCACGTCTCTTTGCTTTGACCTACTTACAAAACTGTTGCAGAGACTAAATGAATTCAATTCATTTCAGTTTTCTTTATACAGCATCTATAACAACACAAGTTGTCTCTAGGATCTTTCCAGAGACCAGAACATGACCCGGATAATTTATTACATAAACAACGGCAGGTAAAAACTCCTTTAGGAGGGAAGAACCCTGGATCAGGACCTGGATCACAAGGGGGGACCCTCCTGAAGACCAGCTGGGTAGAACAGGAAGTAAAGAGAGAAAGAAATGATAATTTATTTGCTTTATTTGCTGTTTAATATGGTGTTGGATATGGAAGGATGGTATTTTACTATTTTCTGTAAGAAGACCAGGCCAAGAAGGAAATTTCCTTTTGAAACATCTGTTCTAGATAAAACTCTTTGTTTCAGAAACCTAAAGATGATGATATTCTTTGGTGCATGCAAACTAATTATATTATTTTCAAATCAGAGCTGGAGAGGAAGATCAGAGCCAACGACCGCGAGTACAACCTGTCCTTTAAGTATGCGGTAAGTATTAAGTTGGTGGAGACTGTTTGTGGGCGTCTTCGTCTCTGCGCCCATCAGTCGTGGTCCATTGTCTTGTCAGACGTGACTTCTACAACGGAGAAGGGCACGTGCAGCGGCTGCAACCCACGTACACTTAAGACCAAGTACTCTGATGCACTGACTTTTTGTGAGCACAATTATTTACAGAAGAAAAACCCTCCCTCGGTGTGTCTGGCAGATATCAGGAGACTGGACGTCAGCCAGACTTGAGAGCTGAAGTAGCTGCAGTTTCTCCTCTGGGTTCCTGTCCTCAAGGTCAAAACTCTTAGTTAATGCTGTTCTTTCAAGAGGTAAAACTTAAGGATTTGTTTGGGCACAAGAACCACAGCAGATTGTTTTTCTAAACTTTTCTTAATGCAACAAAGAATTTCAAAAATAATCAGCTTGTAATTATTTAATGTTCATCTGATAAGGACTTCTTAAATGGCAGTAAACGTGGAGGCCAGTAATAGGGAGAATAGAAAGTAAGAAATAAACTCCCAACATTACCAAAATAACTCAAACAGTAAATAATAAAACAAAAACTGGGGTGATAAACTGATCCCGTTAAAAGGGAGTTTCTTATCAATAGTTATTGGACTCTTATTAATGTGTCACTTGTAAGCCTCGTACGTTTTGTTGTGCACTTAAACTGCACTTAAGCTGGTTAACGTGAGTGGCAGCTTCCCGCCGCTGGGAAGACCGGCAGCTTCCCGCCGCTGGGAAGAGCGGCAGCTTCCCGCCGCTGGGAAGACCGGCAGCTTCCCGCCTCTGGGAAGACCGGCAGCTTCCCGCCGCTGGGAAGAGCGGCAGCTTCCCGCCTCTGGGAAGAGCGGCAGCTTCCCGCCGCTGGGAAGAGCGGCAGCTTCCCGCCGCTGGGAAGAGCGGCAGCTTCCCGCCTCTGGGAAGAGCGGCAGCTTCCCGCCTCTGGGAAGACGCAACACAAGAGTAGCCTGATGGTGATCCTACTAACTGTATGTAGCCCACTGGTAACAGTGATGGGGTTTCCCACTCAGGTTCTCAGGGGCCCAGCAGGCAGCATCAGTTATGGCCAATGACACAATGAAATTGTCATCACAAGAACAACAACAAAAATAACAACGATTACACTACCACATGTCCACTTTCAACGTTTGTGTGATGTGATCTTGTGAGAGTACGTCAGTAACGAGAAATGATAACAGACGGCGTGGTTATGGTGATGATTAACATGAAGCACATGAAACATCCTGTCCAGACCAAACTGGGAAACTACACACAACCGACCCTAAAATACAGTATTAAAGCCTAAAAGAGAAAACCTTTAGCTTATATGCATAAGCAAACTGAAGGCACTTGGATGTGTTACCTGAACAGGTACCTGAAATTAAAAAAGTCATTTGAATAGTTTAAGTGAAGCATTTAATAAAACTGACAAAAAAAAAGTCAAGAATTTCGCTCCTAATTCTATTTTTGGTCAAAACAGCTGCAGCTGCGTAAATCTGCACCGACAAGGGTGTACACGCTCATTTCCCCGGCGTGGCTATTTAAAGTATTTAAAAACAAAACTAGACTCTTCAGCATGGGTGGTGTTGTTGGTGAAAAGATCCAGTCGTGATAACGTGGCGTGGGGCTGTTGTCGAGCGGCTCTCCCGGCGCTCCCGGCTCTCCCGGCGCTCCCGGCTCTCCCGGCGCTCCCGGCTCTCCCGGCTCTCCCGGCGCTCCCGACGCTCCCGGCTCTCCCGGCGCTCCCGGCTCTCCCGACACTCCCGGCTCTCCCGACGCTCCCGGCTCTCCCGACGCTCCCGGCTCTCCCGACACTCCCGGCGCTCCCGGCGCTCGACCAGATCCACCTGGTGCAGAGTGGATGCCTCTCGCGTGATTACACGTTCAAACACTCGGATAACACTATTTTTTTGTTGGTTTTTTTGGCCTTCAAAGATCCGTCTGATTATTCTCAACATTGTTTGTGGGCAGCTATGTCCTGAGAGAGTTTTATCTTTTATTTACTCTGACGAGTGTTGCTTGGAAACATGCAGGGGTTTCTGGGAAATTAGATGAGTTAAAAAAACCAGCAACAACACAACAATCTGTGTGAGTTACAACCACAAACAGATGAGCTGTTAGAGGTCAAATGATGTTGCGTTGGGGAGATGCGTTGTCCTCCTCAAAGGCACCGCAGAAGCGCCGTCTTTCCTTTTCTAAGCGTCCGCCGTGGCTGCAGGCTGGGAACCTTCTAGATGATTGTACCGAAGCTCTGCGAACCGCGTCGCTGCGATTCCTCCACTTTATCTGCCAGGCAGGTGTCTGTCCGGCCCAAACACCGGAGCGTAGTGTTTAACCGCTCCAAATCAAGTTATAAACGCAGGCAAATATTTAGCTGGTCCATGATAATTTGCTTTGCATCGTCGGTCTCTGTCATTGCAGATTAATCGAGATGGATTTCCATTAAATAAAAAATAATTTATGATTCCCAGGATTCAGCCTGATGAGACACACTGGCTGCATATGCTGAAAATGTATTTTAAAGACCCATCTCCTCTTCTCCCCTGTTTAAAGGACATAAAATTCCCATCCATCCATCCATTATCTATACCCGCTTTATCCGTTTCCGGGTCACGGGGGTCTGTCGGAGCCTATCCCGACGCATATCAGGCGAAAGGCAGGGGTACACCCTGGACAGGTCGCCAGTCTATCCAGGGCCACATACAAACAACCAATCACACTCACATGCACACCTAAGGAGAATTTAGAAAGATCAATTAACCTACCTGCATGTTTTTGGACTGTGGGAGGAAGCCGGAGTACCCGGAGGAAACCCACGCAAGCACGGGGAGAACATGCAAACTCCACACAGAAAGACCCACCGGGCCGGGAATTGAACCGGGAACCTTCTTGCTGTGAGGCAACAGTGCTAACCACTAAGCCACCGTGCTGCCCACATAAAATTCCCATTTCAGCCTAATTTTATTTAAGTGTTTAGAAAAACTACGTTGACTTGACTTTTGTGGATTTGTCTTGACTGAGTGTCTAAGAAGAGAGTCCACGGTACTGAACCGTCTCCGGTTTCTTTAACCCTGGACTGATGGAGGCTTTTGGCCTTTTGATAAAAAAGTAACGTGCTTGATGTTCGATGAGGCGTGCTGAAAGAGGGAAACATCTAAAACATCTCAAACATCTCAAACATGCAGGATGGTGTCCCCCAAGGCCCAGGCTTGAGAAACGCCGGCCCGCCGCCATTTTCAGCGTTTTTATCCCGAGTGGGTGAAGGTTTTCTTTAAAGGTTACAACAATCAAAACCTTTGCTAAATCCAACAATTTCCCTCTCAAATAAACTCAGGTTTGCGTTATTTTCACGAGTTCCTGCCCTGCACGTGTTGTCAGGCACCCAAGTGTGAGTTTAAGGTTTTTTTGTAAAAGTGGAGCTTGTTGAAACATGCGGGGAACTGCGTTTTGATAAGTTAGGAAAAGTGGATTACAATACAAAGCATTACAGGGTCAACATTTAAATTAACGGAGATATTATGTCAAAGCATTATTATTACAGTTAAAATAAAATAAGGACATCCGAGGACTTCATGCATGATTTCAGTCCTTGCAGTTCAGACTACTAATTAACAGCAAGAAGAAAATACAGGTTTATGCTGCAGGACTGACGAGAAAAACATAAAGCATTTATTTATTATTTATTTTTTATTTTATATACTTTTTTTTTAATTTCCAGTTTTGTTGTGGGGCAAAATATTTTACCCAGATGGAGGCACTTCTAACAACAGACAGCAAGCGAGTTTAGTTCCTTAAAGGGTGAAACGGTACCTAATGTTTCTGGGCTTACAGGTGCATGTCATAAACAGTTTAATCCTGCACGTATCTCACACTCAGATTCATCTGTCTGTTGTTTATTTCCAGACGAACGCCATCAAGACCTCCAAGTACAACCTCTTTACTTTTCTGCCTTTGAACTTGTTTGAGCAGTTTCAGAGGATTGCGAACGCCTACTTTCTTGTTCTACTGGTGCTGCAGGTGAGGAAGGTGCAGGTGCAGCTGTACCAAAAACACGCTCCCTTCGGGCATCAATAAAGTATTCTGATTCTGGTTCTAAAGCACATGCATGACTTTCATCCGTTTTTTGTTTTTTTTTTCTGCAGTTTTCCTTTGTTTACCCAGGTTTACCTCTGTACGACTGTGTAATGTCAGCAGATTTAGTCTGCAAGTCCAACACAGCTTGTCTGCTACCTTCTCACGCTGATGCTGTCTGTTAACGAAACAGGAAATGTACCAATCGAGTGCACGGAGAATAAAGAAGGTGTAAAATGAAATACAGGAAATTGCCTCATCATGTGCAAAATATATCATGTTGCTTCACACGCATCTACAGCAGCTGCGCTTTTGTTAGAAACAGAAAACCTCAGACACTGAGTCTTAGGAAGCATGGCATCTGAATCCACCGCGTTTTTGGGCCCAAATAACATGACTCACCTTTCTTCACATTTTCTGTGCAGCGTCCTGATGCATCCTGTATTTGACTGTAATCTGTGTGTTTCTTTACCTTTCATACTTGTCTGTTTTTTTTGCTGTTCAGGTGATTCCTCAGATCTCCTCCCTCTCCTGGTTCACCACTGTCGTGCCTCTCATCTTTGTGTTGGCCGTCACCGCTGCCAAGGATGCAACTGATGATATAGTAAGAGCATCTGAAATATGTTTTTCTTTCTTCTCACTTGAAGAATGACTAAAAGCTCTGAAAAATAGTTCTTCTAAAATGCTGTAATAATCTTTTTTGTTTCCTCACTTAAGTTATCAGAAAGTATCGGCTCACACGCCCCATCGTGAAGTCTCCGCCCCCTCCCCACTTTGTGTTTTTGATGGGCAGCGAGCGGCTGGACAGGATGGTCAATGAATGTGAAAGAAGTGTTGTGGGTTAGAAATCGAACTGCGTTGAATACCTGACCCTCCCACTCTACCGTTACCGGTACCTCTGCCTTTCACAGAGACAGAGACAATTCCTGGGAACAAAAGGATTACAGATTTAAAGCCACTGGGTGTGTCTGGGACAGATTATTGTGAGTGAGTTTCTGCATGCTGGTAGGAGCCACAAACATCTGATCGGTTGTGTCGTTACCTCCCAGTAGCTGTGAGTGAAGGTTTCACCACCGATCGTTCTATTCTTAGCCTTTAAAAAACAATTAAAGATAATTTCCAACTAATCAGGAGGCGCCTCAGACGAATAGGAAGTGAGTTGTATTGATAACGTAGATCTAAACGTCATCCTTGTTGTTGCTCCTACAGATAAAAAGGTTTTTCATTTTTTTCTTCCTCACTTTGGCCCGTTGCTCTCTGATGGTGAGAAAAGTGGTTCTGTTTTACCACCAGCAGAAGCTCCATGACACCACGTCCTGTCTTCTCGTGCACTTTACCACAAACGGGTCTGGTGCCCACCCAGTCGCAGTGGACCGGGACCAGGCTGTACAACAGTGTCCGCAACCCACTGTTAAAACGAAGTTCGGCTCGGGTCAACGAGTAGTCGCTGAGCGGTTCCTGCTCCGCCGCGGCCGTTCTGGATGTCTGGTTGTCTCTCTGCCTGCGTCACACGCACGCTTTCTCTGACTGCTTGTACGTCTTTCCAAGAAGCCAGAGGCAGTTTTCTTTTAATACTGTTGATGCGGCTCCCTGGAAATCAACGTTTTACAAGAAGACTGACTAATTCTTTGTTTTGGAAGAATTCGAAGTGGTGCTGTTGTATGTCTTTGTTTCAGTTCAAGATTTTAGGACATTGACTTCGATGCTGCTGTGATGACACTCTCTTATTTTGTCCTCGGTCATCCTGTGTTTATTTTCATTATTTTAAGAAGCTGCTGTCGTAGTTTCCTTTTTGCGTGGTGGAATCGGTAACTTGTCCTTCTGCAGTTGCTCATCAGACAGACTTGTGAAACTGCCTGGATGGATGTACTTCTCCTTTTCTGCTGAAGTGATGCCATTTGGGAGTTTGGGCTGATTGAAGAAATATTCCCACTCTGATAACACAAGTGACCTGCGCATAAGTTCAACAGGAAGCTTTTTTTCTTTTTTTGTAATTCATTGGTTTACGGGAATCAAAACAGAAGCAATGCGCCTCTGAAACAAAGAGAGGAAAATGACTTTCCACTTCGGCTGTGTGTGAATGTGCATGTGGACTTCGTCCTCACCCATTACGAGGAAGTGGAGGCTGTAACAGGTAAAACGATGTCTGCAGGAGGACAAACAAGAGCCTCTTTGTTAACTAGCTGGAATCCTGAAGAGTCACCCTACATCTGCTCAGGTCGCTCAGGTGGCTCGGGTCGCTCAGGTGGCTCGGGTGGCTCGGGTCACTCAGGTGGCTCGGGTGGCTCGGGTCGCTCAGGTGGCTCGGGTGGCTTAGGTCGCTCAGGTGGCTCGGGTGGCTCGGGTCACTCAGGTGGCTCGGGTGGCTCGGGTCGCTCAGGTGGCTCGGGTGGCTTAGGTCGCTCAGGTGGCTCGGGTCGCTCAGGTGGCTCGGGTGGCTTAGGTCGCTCAGGTGGCTCAGGTGGCTCAGGTCGCTCAGGTGGCTCAGGTGGCTCAGGTCGCTCAGGTCACTCAGGTGGCTCGGGTCGCTCAGGTGGCTCGGGCGGCTCAGGTCGCTCAGGTGGCTCAGGTGGCTCGGGTCGCTCAGGTCGCTCAGGTGGCTCGGGTCGCTCAGGTGGCTCGGGTCGCTCAGGTGGCTCAGGTCGCTCAGGTGGCTCAGGTGGCTCAGGTGGCTCAGGTGGCTCAGGTGGCTCGGGTCGCTCAGGTGGCTCGGGTCGCTCAGGTGGCTCAGGTCGCTCAGGTCGCTCAGGTGGCTCAGGTCGCTCAGGTGGCTCAGGTGGCTCAGGTCGCTCAGGTGGCTCAGGTGGCTCGGGTCGCTCAGGTGGCTCGGGTCGCTCAGGTCGCTCAGGTGGCTCGGGTCGCTCAGGTGGCTCGGGTCGCTCAGGTGGCTCAGGTCGCTCAGGTGGCTCAGGTGGCTCAGGTCGCTCAGGTGGCTCAGGTGGCTCGGGTCGCTCAGGTGGCTCGGGTCGCTCAGGTGGCTCAGGTGGCTCAGGTCGCTCAGGTGGCTCAGGTCGCTCAGGTGGCTCAGGTGGCTCAGGTCGCTCAGGTGGCTCAGGAGGCTCAGGTCGCTCAGGTGGCTCAGGTGGCTCAGGTGGCTCAGGTGGCTCGGGTGGCTCAGGTCGCTCAGGTGGCTCGGGTGGCTCAGGTCGCTCAGGTGGCTCGGGTCGCTCAGGTGGCTCAGGTCGCTCAGGTCACTCAGATGGCTCAGGTCAGTCGGTCGCTCAGGTCGCTCAGGTGGCTCGGTCGCTCGGGTCGCTCAGGTGGCTCGGTCGCTCGGGTCGCTCAGGTGGCTCAGGTGGCTCGGTCGCTCAGGTCGCTCAGGTGGCTCAGGTGGCTCAGGTCGCTCAGGTGGCTCAGGAGGCTCAGGTCGCTCAGGTGGCTCAGGTGGCTCAGGTGGCTCAGGTCGCTCAGGTGGCTCAGGTGGCTCAGGTCGCTCAGGTGGCTCAGGTGGCTCAGGTCGCTCAGGTGGCTCAGGTCGCTTAGGTCACTCAGGTGGCTCGGGTCGCTCAGGTGGCTCGGGCGGCTCAGGTCGCTCAGGTGGGTCGGGTGGCTCAGGTGGCTCGGGTCGCTCAGGTGGCTCAGGTCGCTCAGGTGGCTCAGGTGGCTCAGGTGGCTCAGGTCGCTCAGGTGGCTCAGGTCGCTCAGGTGGCTCAGGAGGCTCAGGTCGCTCAGGTGGCTCAGGTGGCTCGGGTGGCTCAGGTCGCTCAGGTGGCTCGGGTGGCTCAGGTCGCTCAGGTGGCTCGGGTCGCTCAGGTGGCTCAGGTCGCTCAGGTCACTCAGATGGCTCAGGTCAGTCGGTCGCTCAGGTCGCTCAGGTGGCTCGGTCGCTCGGGTCGCTCAGGTGGCTCGGTCGCTCGGGTCGCTCAGGTGGCTCAGGTGGCTCGGTCGCTCAGGTCGCTCAGGTGGCTCAGGTGGCTCAGGTCGCTCAGGTGGCTCAGGTCGCTCAGGTGGCTCGGTCGCTCGGGTCGCTCGGGTCACGCTTGATTTATTCTGAGCCAGGTTTCCAGATGCTCAGAGACGACCTCCTCCAAGAGACGCTGCAGTAACTTTGGTTTGTGTTGGAGAAGAATAACTGTGAACAACTGAATAACGTTTAAGTTTAAGTTTAACTGTACAGTTGTGTATAAATGACTGCAGCTCTTCTTTTACATAAATAAACAGATAAACATAAGAAACTCACCTTGCTATGTCCTAAAGTTTTCCGGTCTCAGATGAACAGTATTTAAATATATTACACTCTGTCACCGTCATTAAAGAACTAACTGCCCCCTGGGATTCAGCAGAAACTAAACATTTTTCCCCCAATAGCTTCCTCACAATGTTGCATCAGTTCTTGAGGTTTTTTGACATTGTTTTCACGCTCTGCACTCCGACGTCCCACCACAACCTTCCTGTCAGGTTGAGGTCTGGACCTTCACTGGACCTTTGCAACATCTTTATTCTCGACTTTTTCAGTCCTTCTGTTGCAGATTTGCTGGTCAGGTTGGCATCATTGTCTTGTAGCGTGAACAGTGTCACACAAGTTTTAGTAGTCTCGACTCACATTTGACTTCGGTTCACAGAGGAGTTTCTAGTCTAATCAATTACTTCAATAAGGTTTCAAGACAAGTCCAAATCACCAACAAAGCCAAATTATGCCCAAGTATCTCCACTTTGGTCTCGTCTGTCTAATGGCATGCAAACCTAGGAGAACCTAGGAAACCTAAGAGACTTACTGCTGTGGTCCTTACAACCAGTTCACACTCCTGGGAATATTGGCAGCTGTTGCAAATGTTTTCGTGCTGCAGTTAATGTTTTGGCACTGTGTTACCACATGTGAATGCTCCAAAACCAGCAAACTGAATGTCTGTGTTCACAGAGATGGACACGTTTGCTGACCATCAGTTAATCGAGTGTAATTGAGCAGCAGCTCCTGCAGCTTCTCACTCTTTTAATTCCCATGGAAACGGGAATGGGGAACTTAGTTTTTCCACACGCTGCTTCTGCATTTTGGCCTGAAGATTTTGTCTAATAAGTAATGACATGGTGTAATATGTCATGTTGTTTTTAATCTGAGGTTATTTGAATTAACTCGTGCTAGTCTGCAGACTCATTTAACTGGTTGTGCTGTTTGTGCCTCAGAGGACAACCTCAAATGACTTTCAGACCAGAAGATTTCACAGAAATCCTCGGAGGGTGTTGTTTCCACTTGTTAATAAGTTATTTGAAACCAAACAGAATCTTTTTCTGGGTGTCAAACACAGAAAGATGAAGTTCAATATTAACTTAAAAGCTTTAATGTGTATGTTGCCACTTTTATTCGTGCATGTTTTTTCTGCAGTTGTTCAGCTGAGTTCCTGTTTAGGACAGAGCCCTCGTCTAATAAAAATGTGCAGAACTAAAAAAAGAATCAGAAACCAAGTTAATCAATGTTCAAAGTAACTTTGGGATTTATTAGGAAGGAGAGGTTTGTCAACAGTTCAAATGATCCGTTTTCAACAGAAACGCGCTTTCTCCAGCATCACATGGTACCTTTGAGCAGGTACATGTGATAGGAAAAGTTTCTCAAAACAGCTAATTTAATCAGCGCAGAAATTGAGTTTCTTGTTCCTTATTCTGACTCAGTTTATTGTTTGTGTTTTCTTTCTTTTTCAGAATCGCCACAGAAGCGACAATCACGTAAACAACCGAAAAGTCCAAGTTCTTATTGACAGAAAGTGAGTTTTCACCTGGAAACATGTCGTTTTTGATGTCCATTGAACAATGAAAAATAAACATTAGTTGGTTCATTTAAAATTCAGGAAACTACTATATTGTTTTGTTTAACTTTTCTCCAGATGTGGGCGTTCCCCAGGGAAGCCTCCTGGGTGCCCTTTAAATTTATTATGAAGATGCTTCAAACTCCAAAAGTCAGAGCTGGCTTGTTGTAGCTCTAATGGTGGAGTCCATGTCCCCATTACATCCCATGTCTGAATCAAGCGCTTTGCACATATTTAAAATAGTAAACATCAGGTCAACAGGATACAAAACAAGTGCAGCTGCTTCCTGTGGCTCAACTGAAGAGGGTGAGCTGGACCCACGATGAGAAATACAGTTATTTTTAATGGAAAGAGTAAAACTATTTCAAATCATGTGTTTTTTGATAAAATAATTTGAAAGCATACACCATTCCCCACATGGCTGTGTCAAAACAAGTCTCCGTATTTCCAGTGACGTAACTGGAGGTAACACTGTACTAAGTGTGAAGACCATTCACATGATCACTTTGTTTTATTTTTTTCTTTCGAATGTTACGAATCCAAAAACACCAGCTTTTAAAAACTCACCACAGGTAACCTGTGTGCTCTTGTGGAACGTGAACTCTTTCAAACAAATTTCTAGCAACTTTTCCAGAGGAAGTGACCTCTTCCGCCTGCTCAGCATTAACAACAGTCTCGTCTGATGTGATAGTGACAGACGGCGAGACGAAGGTGCACAACAAATCTGGAAGGTGCATGAGCCACAGTCTTAACATTTGCATGTATATTGTGTCCTGCTGGCTTCCTGCTGGCTTCCTGCTGGCTTCCTGCTGGCTTCCTGCTGGCTTCCTGCTGGCTTCCTGCTGGCTCCTGGACAGTTTGGGAAGCAGCTGCAGGACGGTAGCAGGAGAGTTGACTTCCTGTTGACATGCTTTTCTTTCATTTATAAGGATCCAACAGTTTGGTATCTGGCAGACCTGAAAACCAGTTGTATTGATTTATTGAGTTGTTTTGACTAAAAGCTATTCAACATTGTAGGCTTTATTTTTTACTTGATGCTATTTAAATTGTATTTTATTTTTTATCCTGCTATAATTTTTTTATCTTGTGCCAAAATGGAGAGCGTTCCCAGTCTCGTTGTATACTGGATGTACAATAACAGCACAGACTGGTTACTTACCTGAGATTTATGGGGGACCGCATCACAGCAAAAGGTGACTCTGCCAACCGAATTCAACCAAGAATGAGTAAATGGGCGGGGCCTGGGCGTTAGATGGAACACGCCCACCTCCCCTCAGTCATCGCAGGCCAGCTCGCGATTCACAATTCAGATGTCAAGTTCGTCAAAGATATTGCTGATCAGAGATTGCCTCGCGGTCCGAACCAGCCCCTAGTGGTCACGTGATGAAGATGGCGTTACTTTCACGAGCCAGATGAAATCGCCGATTTGAAAACAAGTTTAGTTCGCAGGGTTGTGGAAAATCCATTTTCATTTTGACACTTTTTGACTTTCAACTTAGTTCTTCCCCAGTAAAACTCTTTTCATTATTTAACTATATACTATTTACTATTTATTTATGTTTATTTTCCCGGAGCTCAAAGGAAGATTGACATCTTATCTCGACTGCAAAAAAGAACTAAAGGTTTTCAAAAGTGGATCAAATGATTTAGGGCCACATAACTTGATTTCAGGCAGTGCGATGTGGAAGTAGATTTACTAATCAGATCCTTCACCACTGTAACTAATATTAAATAATATTAAAAAGTGATTTCACTAGAAATAAAACAGTTCCAGTAAAAATATAACTGAAAAAGGTTCTGTTAAATGTACTAGGCAATCTAAAAATGTCCAATTAAGAAGAAATAAACAACTTTTCAAACCAAGCACAAAAATGGTTCCTGTTATCTTTACCATCTCCTTTGTAAAGATTTATGTTTATTGTCAGCGTTATAATGGATTTCTTCCTCCAGTTGGGGAAGTTTAACTTGTAAACATTAGAACTTGGTGAAAATATCTCTTTCAGTACATTTGCTGTAACGTACTAATCAAAATGTGACATTTTTCACTATAAAGTATTAAACCACAACAAGAAGCTGCCAAGTTTCTAAAAAAGCTTCTCTGGGGCATAATACAGGAAGCTGGCAGCAGCGGGGACGCAGGAAAGTGACTTGAATTGGGCTGACCTCCGTGTTCAGGGCTTATTTATGGCCCACAGGCAGCCGCTGTCCTGACTCTGTTGAAGGAAGCAGGAAAACGACAACACAAACTGCCTAAACGTGCTCTTACCAGCCTCACTGCTGTTCTCAGGCTGCAGAGCGAGAAATGGATGAACGTCCAGGTCGGAGACATCATCAAGCTGGAGAACAACCAGTTTGTTACGGTGAGCAGCCCCAACTCTCAGTGCTCTTGTTTGTATGTTATATTTGATATAATTCCAATGATGTTGGAATGAGCTCCATGTGGTATAAACATACCGTTTATATCCTGAAACTATGCTGAACATGTCCTGATTTCAGGCCGACCTCCTGCTGCTGTCCAGCAGTGAACCTCTCAATCTGGTTTACGTTGAAACGGCAGAGTTGGACGGGTTAGTGGAATTTTACTGCTGAAAACACAACTTTCAAATGTTTAAAAAGTAAACAACCCAACAAAGTGAGTCAAAGTGAGTGTCACTCACAGTCGATGGCTTCTCCTGCTAACCTGCTATTCCTTCCGTTGATTTTCCTTTCTTCTTGCCCCGCTGCCCCTGCTCCTCCTCCTCCTCCTCCGTGCTCCTCCTCCTCCTCCTCCGTGCTCCTCCTCCGTGCTCCTCCTCCTCCGTGCTCCTCCTCCTCCTCCTCCGTGCTCCTCACACCTTCCTCCTGTTTGCTGTATCGTCTCTTCTTCTTCAGAGAGACTAACTTGAAGGTGAGACAGGCTCTGCCGGTGACGGGGGACCTGGGAGAGGATGTTGAAAAGCTGGCAGACTTTAATGGTGAGACCGGTGCAGGACAGCTACTAATGTAAAGAACTATACAATAACAATAACACAGTAACTCAAAGTGCAGCGGAAGACTTCGGCGAACACAGTAGACCTTCATAGGAGACGTTGGCGGGAATTGTGCACTGAAACCCGTGAAAGAAATAGGAACTGCTCGATCTGCATCTAGAAACGATAAACAAGCTCAACGTGCTTCATCCAGTCATGTGAAAACAATCATTTCTCTTCTTTATAAACCCCCCATTAAACACTCAGAGCGCCGGAGGAAAAACGCAGTTTAATAGTTGGTCAAACTTCTGTCATCAGAAATGATGTCAGACTAGACTTTGAGTAGCTCTGGATCAGACCTGCACAATGTTCACGAGGACTTTTGGACGATTCCTCTCCCCAGAACGGCTCCTTTCGGGTCTGGGCTCTGACCAGGCCACTCAGAGAGGTGGACCTGCTTTTTCTGAAGCCGTCCTGTGGTGGAGTTGCTTACTATCCTCCGGCGCCGTGAAAGCTGAAGCACGTTGTGTTTGTGTCTTAACTTGACCTTGAACTTCAGATCACATTTTGTATGAAATAAATACAGACAACCAGGTAATACCAGGGGTCCCGTACCTGCCTTCGCCTCGGTCTAATGCTGCACTTGATATCTCGTTATGAGGACAGACTCCAACCTGTCATGTCTGCTCTCAAGGCGAGGTACTCTGTGAAGCTCCCAACAACCGCCTGGACCGCTTCACGGGAACCCTGACCTACGCCGACCAGAAATATTCTCTGGACAACGAGAAGATCCTGCTGCGAGGCTGCACGCTCAGGAACACAGACTGGTGCTTCGGACTGGTGCTGTTCGCAGGTCGGCAGCGTGTCTTGTGAATGCGAGAACGTCCAGTAGAAATGGGGAAGTGACCAGAGGTCATTCGAGGTCTCACTTGTTTCTGTTTCTGATTTGCAGGTCCAGAGACGAAGCTGATGCAGAACTGCGGGAAGAGCACGTTCAAGAGGACCAGCATAGACCGTCTGATGAATGTCTTAGTCCTCTGTGTGAGCCCTCAGCACCTTTAACCACTGATTTATTCACATCAACACAAATTACACTAATTAATCACATGTACGTAACGTTTACCACATAGTTTTATACAAGAAGAATATGAAGCATTATGTCATGGCAGTTGTGACAGTAAAAACTTTTTCAATTGTAATTTTTGTAATAACAACTGGAATTTCCTCTGTTGCTTCTTTTGTAATCAATTTTTCAATATTTTTTATTTAATGTGAATGAGAACAGAGTTAAAAAAATGCAACCATCCTGAAGTTTTTCCAAAGAATTAGTCTGTTTTCACCGGGTCAAACGTTCGTGGAGGCTCCTGTTGGAGTCACATAAGACCCACCCCTGCCTTGTTGTGATTGGTCCAGTGTGGTCCGTACTGGTGGTAATGGCGTGGGAGCCGTACCAGAGCGAACCTTTGAAATGAATGAGTTTGTCTGTTCGGGTGATTTCACGAGGTGTTAAAATGTCAAACCACGAAGACATGAACCCATGTGCTGATCCTGGCTGATCCAGCTTTGTTGTGGTCTTCTTGCAGATTTTTGGTTTTCTGGCCTTCATGTGCACAATCCTCGCCATAGGAAACTACATCTGGGAGCTGGATGAGGGCTCAGCGTTCACCGTCTTCCTGCCGAGGGAAGATGGCAACAATGCCGGTTTCTCCGCCTTCCTCACCTTCTGGTCATATGTCATCATCCTCAACACCGTGGTGCCCATTTCCCTTTACGTCAGGTGTGTGGAGACTGACTATGTTAATATTCACAAACTGGGATGTCCGTGTTCGATATCAAGTGTAAAAAGTCGTGGCTCTGTTAACAGCGTGGAGGTCATCCGGCTGGGGAACAGCTTCTACATCAACTGGGACAGGAAGATGTACTACGCTCGCAAAGACACCCCCGCCGAGGCTCGCACCACCACGCTGAACGAGGAACTCGGCCAAATCAAGTACGTCTTCAGCGACAAAACAGGAACGCTCACCCAGAACATCATGATCTTCAACCGGTGCTCCATCAACGGGAAATCCTACGGTGAGACTCAACGCACTGTCCTGAGATCACGTCCATACAAGTAAAGTCGTAACAGTACCCGACTGAAGATGTCTGTGTTTGTAGAGTTCACGCCTTTTCAGGTTTCATGTTGTATCATTCCACAGTAAATGTTTTATATGTGCACTTGACTAAACTGTCGTCATAATCTTCCATTTCTGCAGGAGATGTTTATGACTACGCAGAACAAAGACTAGAAATTGCAGAGGTGAGTTGATGGAAATTCTGGTCTTTTATCGGATTATTGTATATGAAACCAAGGACTTTTCAAAGTTTATTTGGTCAAATGGTAACAGTTCAATCCCGTTCAATCCTTCCATCGTCTTCTCTTTGCTCGCTCTACAGCACAAAAGCACGGTGGACTTCTCCTTCAACCCGCTGGCCGACCCCCGCTTCGTCTTCCACGACCACTCCCTGGTGGAGGCGGTGAAGCTGGAGAACCCAGAGGTCCACTCCTTCTTCCGACTGCTGTCGCTGTGCCACACCGTCATGGCCGAGGAGAAGACGGAAGGTGAGGAGCGGTGAAACGTTTCACCGCGTGAGCTTGTTACCGAAGTTAATCATGCAGAGCTTCAAATAAGTTTTAGCAAAATGACCCCTGTTTCAAATTTAACATCATTACTTCTTCCTGTTCTTCCATTAATCTTTGCTCCTGCAGGTGAGCTTTTCTACCAGGCCCAGTCGCCGGATGAGGGAGCGCTGGTGACAGCTGCCAGAAACTTCGGATTTGTCTTCCGCTCACGTACACCAGACAGCATTTCCGTCGTGGAGATGGGAAAGCAGCGCAGCTACGAACTCCTGGCGATCCTGGACTTCAACAACGTCCGCAAAAGAATGTCCGTAATAGGTAAACGGTCCTGTAAAAACCTCAACTGCAAGTTGTCATGCAAACCTTCCCAATAAGGCCACTATTTTTAAAATGTGTGTTTTTGTGTGAGCAGTGCGAAGTCCAGAAGGAAAGCTGTCTCTCTACTGTAAAGGTGCAGACACAATCGTCTTTGAGAGGCTGCACCAGTCCTGCAACAAGCTGATGGAAGTCACCACAGAGCACCTCAACGTCAGTATTCCTCAATCTGGGTTCATTAGGAAGAACTCCATCAGATATTTTTGTGATTTTCAGACGTGAGACAATGCACTGTCTAAATCTGCACTGCACCGGTTCTATGTATGTAACTATATATATATATATATATATATATATATATATATATATATATATATATATATATATATATATATTTACAACTTGATATGAGAGTCATCAGATTTCTTCTCAGCCTGGAAGCAGAAATGTTGCTGTCACAGAAACCTTCACTTGCGTTTGTACTCTCTGTGTCTTGTGTTTGTACTCTCGGTGTCTTGCGTTTGTACTCCCTGTGTCTTGCGTTTGTACTCTCTGTGTCTTGCGTTTGTACTCTCTGTGTCTTGCGTTTGTACTCCCTGTGTCTTGCGTTTGTACTCTCGGTGTCTTGCGTTTGTACTCCCTGTGTCTTGCGTTTGTACTCCCTGTGTCTTGCGTTTGTACTCTCGGTGTCTTGCGTTTGTACTCCCTGTGTCTTGTGTTTGTACTCCCTGTGTCTTGCGTTTGTACTCTCGGTGTCTTGCGTTTGTACTCTCGGTGTCTTGCGTTTGTACTCCCTGTGTCTTGCGTTTGTACTCTCGGTGTCTTGCGTTTGTACTCTCGGTGTCTTGCGTTTGTACTCTCTGTGTCTTGCGTTTGTACTCTCGGTGTCTTGCGTTTGTACTCTCTGTGTCTTGCGTTTGTACTCTCTGTGTCTTGCGTTTGTACTCCCTGTGTCTTGCGTTTGTACTCCCTGTGTCTTGCGTTTGTACTCTCTGTGTCTTGCGTTTGTACTCTCGGTGTCTTGCGTTTGTACTCCCTGTGTCTTGTGTTTGTACTCCCTGTGTCTTGTGTTTGTACTCCCTGTGTCTTGCGTTTGTACTCTCGGTGTCTTGCGTTTGTACTCTCGGTGTCTTGCGTTTGTACTCCCTGTGTCTTGTGTTTGTACTCCCTGTGTCTTGCGTTTGTACTCTCGGTGTCTTGCGTTTGTACTCTCGGTGTCTTGCGTTTGTACTCCCTGTGTCTTGCGTTTGTACTCTCGGTGTCTTGCGTTTGTACTCTCGGTGTCTTGCGTTTGGACTCTCTGTGTCTTGCGTTTGTACTCCCTGTGTCTTGCGTTTGTACTCTCTGTGTCTTGCGTTTGTACTCTCTGTGTCTTGCGTTTGTACTCTCTGTGTCTTGCGTTTGTACTCTCTGTGTCTTGCGTTTGTACTCCCTGTGTCTTGCGTTTGTACTCTCGGTGTCTTGCGTTTGGACTCTCTGTGTCTTGCGTTTGTACTCTCGGTGTCTTGCGTTTGTACTCCCTGTGTCTTGCGTTTGGACTCCCTGGGTCTTGCGTTTGTACTCTCTCTGTCTTGCGTTTGTACTCTCGGTGTCTTGCGTTTGTACTCCCTGTGTCTTGCGTTTGTACTCTCGGTGTCTTGCGTTTGTACTCCCTGTGTCTTGCGTTTGTACTCTCGGTGTCTTGCGTTTGTAATCTCGGTGTCTTGCGTTTGTACTCTCGGTGTCTTGCGTTTGTACTCTCGGTGTCTTGCGTTTGTACTCCCTGTGTCTTGCGTTTGTACTCTCGGTGTCTTGCGTTTGTACTCCCTGTGTCTTGCGTTTGTACTCTCGGTGTCTTGCGTTTGTACTCCCTGTGTCTTGCGTTTGTACTCCCTGTGTCTTGCGTTTGTACTCCCTGTGTCTTGCGTTTGTACTCTCGGTGTCTTGCGTTTGTACTCTCGGTGTCTTGCGTTTGTACTCCCTGTGTCTTGCGTTTGGACTCCCTGGGTCTTGCGTTTGTACTCTCGGTGTCTTGCGTTTGTACTCTCGGTGTCTTGCGTTTGTACTCCCTGTGTCTTGCGTTTGGACTCCCTGGGTCTTGCGTTTGTACTCTCGGTGTCTTGCGTTTGTACTCTCGGTGTCTTGCGTTTGTACTCTCTGTGTCTTGCGTTTGTACTCTCGGTGTCTTGCGTTTGTACTCCCTGTGTCTTGCGTTTGGACTCCCTGGGTCTTGCGTTTGTACTCTCGGTGTCTTGTGTTTGTACTCCCTGTGTCTTGTGTTTGTACTCCCTGTGTCTTGCGTTTGTACTCTCGGTGTCTTGCGTTTGTACTCTCGGTGTCTTGCGTTTGTACTCCCTGTGTCTTGCGTTTGTACTCTCGGTGTCTTGCGTTTGTACTCTCGGTGTCTTGCGTTTGGACTCTCTGTGTCTTGCGTTTGTACTCCCTGTGTCTTGCGTTTGTACTCTCTGTGTCTTGCGTTTGTACTCTCTGTGTCTTGCGTTTGTACTCTCTGTGTCTTGCGTTTGTACTCTCTGTGTCTTGCGTTTGTACTCTCTGTGTCTTGCGTTTGTACTCTCTGTGTCTTGCGTTTGTACTCTCTGTGTCTTGCGTTTGTACTCCCTGTGTCTTGCGTTTGTACTCTCGGTGTCTTGCGTTTGGACTCTCTGTGTCTTGCGTTTGTACTCTCGGTGTCTTGCGTTTGTACTCCCTGTGTCTTGCGTTTGGACTCCCTGGGTCTTGCGTTTGTACTCTCTCTGTCTTGCGTTTGTACTCTCGGTGTCTTGCGTTTGTACTCCCTGTGTCTTGCGTTTGTACTCTCGGTGTCTTGCGTTTGTACTCCCTGTGTCTTGCGTTTGTACTCTCGGTGTCTTGCGTTTGTAATCTCGGTGTCTTGCGTTTGTACTCTCGGTGTCTTGCGTTTGTACTCTCGGTGTCTTGCGTTTGTACTCCCCTGTGTCTTGCGTTTGTACTCTCGGTGTCTTGCGTTTGTACTCCCTGTGTCTTGCGTTTGTACTCTCGGTGTCTTGCGTTTGTACTCCCTGTGTCTTGCGTTTGTACTCCCTGTGTCTTGCGTTTGTACTCCCTGTGTCTTGCGTTTGTACTCTCGGTGTCTTGCGTTTGTACTCTCGGTGTCTTGCGTTTGTACTCCCTGTGTCTTGCGTTTGGACTCCCTGGGTCTTGCGTTTGTACTCTCGGTGTCTTGCGTTTGTACTCTCGGTGTCTTGCGTTTGTACTCACTGTGTCTTGCGTTTGGACTCCCTGGGTCTTGCGTTTGTACTCTCGGTGTCTTGCGTTTGTACTCTCGGTGTCTTGCGTTTGTACTCTCTGTGTCTTGCGTTTGTACTCTCGGTGTCTTGCGTTTGTACTCCCTGTGTCTTGCGTTTGGACTCCCTGGGTCTTGCGTTTGGACTCTCTGTGTCTTGCGTTTGTACTCTCGGTGTCTTGCGTTTGTACTCTCTGTGTCTTGCGTTTGTACTCCCTGTGTCTTGCGTTTGTACTCTTGGTGTCTTGCGTTTGTACTCTCTGTGTCTTGCGTTTGTACTCTCGGTGTCTTGCGTTTGTACTCTCGGTGTCTTGCGTTTGTACTCTCTCTTTCTTGCGTTTGGACTCTCTGTGTCTTGCGTTTGGACTCTCTGCAGTCTTGACTGATTGAACGTACAGAGAGAATTTTTTTTTAATACTGTATAACAAGAACTGGACAAAGTCTCTGTGACATCATCCACAGGTTTTCAGAGAAGTAGCTTTGAGGCCTGTTTTTCTGGACTGCGGGGGCACTGGCTGGTCGTTGGCTCAGCCAGGTTGTGGGACAGTTTCAGTATGCAGCTTGTTTGTGTCGTGGAAACGGGACATTTGATTGATTGTTAACAGTAGGAAGAAGGCACGCCAGAAGCACCGCCCATTGGGCGTTAACGTGATGCTTGGCTCCCAGCGGGCTGATCACCCCGTTAGCGTCCACCCCGTTGGCGAGTCACACCAGCTAGCCGGCTAGCAGCTACATCCAGGCTACCTTAGAGTTGGCTGTGGTAGTTTGTTAATATAATTTAAGGTAGCATGAGCTGCATTATCTTTAAAACAATAGTCATTTTCCTCTTTTGGCCTTAAATTCATTTGCTTCACCAAAAATGCGAAGCGCTAAGAAGCTAAAGTGTGTTAGCGCCAGTTTGTAAACTGGATGTGACACTTGATTTTAGTTCAAATAAAAAAATGTATGTTTTAGCAGAAGTTCAGGAGTTTGAGTTAAACCTTAAAATGATCAGAAAGCAGAAAGTTGAAGTTAGGGTTAAATGTGTGATTTGTGGTCGGGACTTTTCTACTTTCATTTCCGCTCAGACAGAAACTAAAACCAACGGCTCGTCACATGAACTCTTCTCTGGCGTGTTTGACACTCAGCCCTCAGCTTGTATAAACCAACCAAAAGATACAAGCTGTAAAAACAGCTGATGAATAACAGCGTCGTTAAAATCACTCAGGACATCCGACTGTAAACTGTGACTGTTGTGGAGTTTTAGACATAATCAGACAAATCTGCTTGGATCAGGATGAATTAGAACGCCTGCGGTCATCACGAGGAACATTAGATCACTTGGAGGGAAAATTTTCTTTTGTTTTTTAACGAGTTTTAGGTCAAAAAGAAAGTTATATTCTGATGATCATGGTGACTTTCCTGTATTTCTTTCTTGTTTAGCTCACGTTTGTTTAAAAAAAAGAGATTAAAAAAGTTATTTATGTTTTTCTGTGTGGATTTTGTTGCTTTGGTCTCAGTTTGCTGATTATCTTAACTTTGTTTATATGTCTTCAGATGCCATTAGGGCCAAGTTTAGTACATGTATGAGTGTGTGTGCGTGCGTATGTACACCTCCGTGTACAGTCTTCATCCATATAAGTATATGCTGATCTGCAGGAATTTGCAGGGGAGGGCCTGCGCACTCTCGCTCTCGCCTACAAGGATCTGGACGAGGAGTACTTTAACGAGTGGAAACAGCGCCACCACGAGGCGAGTGTCGCACTGGACGACAGGGAGGACAAACTGGACCAGCTGTATGAGGAGATAGAGACCGAACTCCTGGTAGGAAAGAGAACTACGAAGACCAAGTTATGTCTCAGTAAAAATCACGCCAGAAAATAGACCTGTGTGTGTGTGTGTGTGTGTGTGTGTGTGTGTGTGGGTGTGTTTGTGGGTGTGTGTTTGTGTGTGTGTGTGTGTGTGTTTGTGGGTGTGTGTGTGTGTGTGTGTGTGTTTGTGTGTGTGTTTGTGGGTGTGTGTTTGTGTGTGTGTGTGTGTGTGTGTGTGTGTGTGCGTGTGTGTGTGTTTGTGGGTGTGTGTGTGTGTGCGCGTGTGTGCGCGCGTGTGTGTGTGTGTGTGTGTGCAGCTGCTAGGAGCAACAGCCATAGAAGACAAGCTGCAAGACGGGGTTCCTCAGACTATTGAGCAGCTGTCCAAAGCAGACGTGAAGATCTGGGTTTTGACCGGTGATAAGCAGGGTATTTATCACTTTATATCAACACAACAATAATCACCAGCGGGAGGTTTATTACAGCTTTTAAGTTTGTGAGTAAGATTTGAACTTCACTATGTAGTATGAAAACTATCAGCTTCTATCTGGAAACATTGTCTGATGACTCAAGTTTCCACATGAATTGGTTGCAAAACAAAAGTCATAAAAGCACTAAAACAAAAAATGTCTTTTCCATATAGATGAGATGAAGTCACTGCTGCAGGTTTCTCCCGCTCGGTCTCCCGCTCGGTCTCCCGGTCGGTCTCCCGTTCGGTATCGCTCTCGTCTTTTGTTCTGTCATGTGTTTTAGTCTCATGGCAAAGGAACCGCTGCAGGGGGCCGTGTTTGTATTGATCCGTGTTTTTTATTGATCCGTGTTTTTTTTTTTTTGTTTTTTTTTTATCATCATTCTTGTCAGTGTGGACATCGTGCACACGCTGTATGTATGATACACACCGAAATTGGCCTCTGCCTCTGCTTTTAACCCATCAACTAGTTTCACTAGTGAGCAGTGGGGCTGCTAGAACCAGCGCCCGGGGAGCAATTGGGAGTTAAGGGCCTTGCTCAGGGGCCCCCAGTGATTTACCATTGTGGACAGCCCTGGGCTTGAACCTGGGTCCTCCACGCCCACCACTGTAACCACTAGGCCACCACTCCCTTGTGTTTTTTTATTGATCCGTGTTTTTTATTGATGCGTGTTTTTTATTGATGCGTGTTTTTATTGATCCGTGTTTTTGTTTTTAAGAGCGTAACTCCTAGTTCTCTCTCCGTTTCTCCGTACCTCCCTGTGTCTCGTCCTCCCAGAAAGAATTCGATTTATTTCTAATTTGACTGACTGGCGTCGGCCCAGCCGCTGCCTCTGCAGATATTTCGGGTTCATCTAAAAAAGCTGGGGGCAAAACTAACTTTGATTGACGTGCGGTGGGCGTGTTCCGAACAGCTTCTTGAGGCACGTGGCTTCGTCATCCAAGTGCACCTCTCGTGGTTGTACAAGAAGAAGTCAGAAGTGGTTCTTCCTCATAGATCGGCTTTAATGGCGGTTGCTGTTTGTGTTGCAGAAACTGCAGAAAACATTGGCTACTCGTGTAACCTGCTGCGGGAGGAGATGAACGAGGTCTTCATCGTCTCTGGCCACTCGCTTGAGGATGTCAGACAAGAACTGAGGTCGGAGGAACATTCAAAGAGTCCTCTTCTTGGTATCTTTAATCCACTCATCAATAAATGTTTTCGTTTGGTTAATTGTTGTTTTGTTTTTGTTCTTCGGGCAGAAATGCACGAATCTCCATGAAACCAGACGCAGCAGAGAATTCAGTGTTTTTGTCAGAAGAGGCTGCAGGTAAAGGTGTGAAAGTGGTCGCAGACGAGGTGGCTAATGGGGAGTATGGCCTCGTCATCAACGGACACAGTCTGGTACGTGGCTGGCCGTCGTCGCCTGTCCTGGATTTTAACTTGCAGTAAACTGAAAGGGACAACACTTTGAAACATCAGGAGTATTTGAAGGGATGAATGAGATGGGTGTTTCCTGTGGTCTCTCAGGCCTACGCCCTGGAGCACAGCTTGGCGCTGGAGTTCCTGAGGACGGCGTCCATGTGTAAAGCGGTAATCTGCTGCAGAGTGACTCCTCTGCAGAAGGCTCAGGTGGTGGAGCTGGTCAAGGAGCACAAACGAGCCGTCACACTGGCCATAGGAGATGGAGCCAACGACGTCAGCATGATCAAAGGTACCGGGGACTTTGAAAACTTTACGGCGGGCTTTCGCCTTTCACAACCCAGACAAGGTTCTGTTGTGATTTTTGGCTTTCTAAACACCGTACAAAAACACCGGTATTACACTGGTACATGTGGTGGCTGTAGTCCAGTGTTTTTTGACCCTGGTCCTCAGGGCCCACTGTCCGGCACGTTTTAGATGTTTTCCTGCTTTAACACACTTTGATGGCAAGCCAGTGACGACCATTAACTAGAATCGGGTGTGTTAAAGCAGGGAAACATTTAAACATGCAGGACGGCCGAGGACCAGGGTTCAGAAACTGCTGTAGTCAACATTAGCAGGTGGAGGTTTGGTACGTCGTTGCCATCTACTGGCTAAACGTGTATAGTGCGGCTGTAAGTATATAATTAGATCTTGGGTTTCTAAGTTTCCAAGTTCTGTTTCTCAGAACCACCTTTGACCTTCAAGTAAAGTAAATGCCCTGATTTTATTTTTTTTTACGTCTCATATCGCAGAACTTATTCATCTTCTTCTTCATCAGGCATCAGGAGCGGCTTCTTCAACAGCAGCATCTCTTTCTAATCAAGCATTCAAAGTTTTCTTTAGAAATCTAAAGGATGTTATCACTGTAACACGGGGAAAAAGAATAATTAGATTTTTCTTGCTCATTACTCCAACATGCATTTTCAATCTCCGCCCATTTTTAAGTCCTTTTTCTTTCTTTTTTTTACTTCATTGCTATCAACGCCTTAAGTACAGTATATAAAGCTTCCAAGTTTGGAAGTGAGCTTTTAATAAAAGGCCCAATCACTGGGAACCATGTTCCTGTAGTAGACAGTATAAGAAGAACTGGACAACACCCCACCACAAATGATGTAAGGTGCTTTTTAAAGCTCCTTTGTAACGCGCTGCATCATGTTACCAATTGGCCAAACAAACAGGCCTAGGAAGCCGTCTGGGACACACCCACCTTATGTCAATCACAGTTAGCCATTTGATCTTGGCTGGCTTAGCTTATGCTAATCTCTGATGCTAATCCATATTATTTTACATTCAGTTCTTTCAAATTTGTTCAAACATTCTCATTTCAAGCATTGTGATGGAAACAGCCTTGGATATGAGGGGTGCTGGGCCTGAAACGAGGACTAGTGGAGGTCCGCTGGGACCTGCGGCCACTTGGTCTGCTGTTAGCGGGATTAGACCCGCCTACTGCCATTGCACCCTGGTTGACTGCAGGTCCCAGCAGACTTGGGAAAGTCCTTTATGATGGACCGTTTCCATCCAGACCACCCAGAAGGAGCTGCGGCGCTGCAGGACCTCCTGTTTGTCGAGAGCAGGTCCAGTCGCTGCTTTTAGCCAACACACAGTTAGCACAAGCTGCTGGTTCTTTGCTAAGTTTTGTCCTGAGACACTTCCAGGGCTCACGGCAGTCTTCTAGTAAAACTAACAAAACCAAACTTATCTGTATTTTCTTGTCCAACAATTATGTGTAAAACTTGGCTGTTTTAACCTTTAATGCTGGCGATATTGAGAAACTTCCCTTTAAAAATGAACTACTACATACTAAATATTCCTCATTCGTTCTCCCGTGTCTTTGCCCGCCCAGCGGCTCACATCGGCGTGGGCATCTCAGGCCAGGAGGGCATGCAGGCCGTGCTGTCCAGCGACTACTCCTTCGCCCAGTTCCGGTTCCTGCAGCGCCTCCTGCTGGTGCACGGCCGCTGGTCCTACCTGCGAATGTGCAAGTTCCTGCGCTACTTCTTCTACAAGAACTTCACCTTCACCTTCGTCCACTTCTGGTACGCCTTCTTCTGCGGCTTCTCTGCCCAGGTGAGCTGCTGGTGAGACGGAGAGTGAAGGAAACTATTTTCACAGTTTAAAAAAGAAATAAAAGTTATTATTCTGAACTCTGCCATTATTTTAACTTGGTGCTGCTTTAAGTTTTTTTTTTGTTTTTTTTTTAACTCTAAAATTGTCATCTTCGTTTGGCTTCTTCGCTGTTAAGAATCGCATTTATTCAGTTTATTCAGCCTGTGACTCTTTAGTGGCTGTGGCAGTAGGGAAGGTGTGGTAGAGCTAGTTGTTGGTCCTGTCGACCCGGCATTTGCAAGGCAACTGAAATGACTATTCCCTTTTCCTAAAAGGGTCACACACTTGCACGTCTATGTTATCTTAGGCTATTGTTTTAACTTTGATTACTGCATGCGTTTATTGCAGCAGCATCATCTTGAGAAGCTCATTCAATGTCACAACTTATCTTTCTGTCAATCATTTTTCTGCAGAATCTTGTTTTAGTGATTGGGGAGTTGCATCATTGTGGAAAGTCGTCTCCAACATGTTACCAACATTCTCAGTAGGTTTAGTGTCTGGACTCCCTGAACCAATCTTTCACATTTGACCCTAATGTGTCCTGCCATTGCCGTGTTTGGAGTATGCCAGGGCCGTTTGGGAATTAAATGTTCAGGTTCTCGGGCGACTCGCTTTTTGGACGCTGAACCGTGACTAAACCAACCAGCAAGCCCAGATCATAACGCTGCCGTCAGATTCTTGCACAGTGAGCATGTTGGGAGCGTCCTGTCATCCTTACCTTCCTTCCTTTTTAAAGGTGACGGCCCACCGCCATCCTCCCAGGCTGTAACTACACAGATACGCTGGACAGATTTTAACCCAGCTTTCACAGTTTCAGCAGTCTCCTCCCTCTTTTTTACCCTTTTCGGTTGTTTAAGAGAAAAAAAAGCCCATCATTGCATCAGTTAGGGTTAAGTAACTTATTTTTACTTAAACATGTAAATCACTGCAGTAGTTTTTGAACAATGCTTAAAGTCCAGGACGTGAGTGTAAAGACACTTCTGACTTTGCGTTTCAGACCGTGTATGACGAGTGGTTCATCACGCTCTACAACATGATGTACACGGCTCTACCTGTTCTGGGAATGAGTCTGTTTGACCAGGTACCGTTTTACATTTAACCTTAAGATTTAATGTCTCTGTAAAGCATTTTGAGTCACCTGTATGTTAAATTGTGCTGTTCAAATAAACTTGCCATGCCTTGTTTAGTTTTCTTCTTCATCTGCTTGCAGTTAGTTATAAATTTAAGAACTAAGACTTTTGTCTCCATCTGCTGGTCAGGATGTGAACGACGTGTGGAGTTTCCAACACCCGCAGCTCTACGTTCCTGGTCAACTGAACCGGTACTTCAACAAGAGCGCCTTTTTCAAATGTGCCCTTCACAGCTGCTACAGCTCCCTGGTGCTCTTCTTCATCCCTTACGCCGCCTTGTATGACACGGTGAGGGATGACGGGAAGGACGTTGCTGACTACCAGTCCTTCGCCCTCCTCACTCAGACATGCCTGCTGTTTGCAGTGAGCATCCAGGTATGACGAAGCCTTTCATGGTATTTAAAAGATATTTAAAGGTACATATAGAACATATAAGTTCTCTGTGTCTGCAGCTGGCGTTGGAGATGACTTACTGGACGGCGGTCAACACTTTGTTCCTTGTGGGCAGTCTGGTCATGTACTTTGCTGTCACCTTTGTCATGTACAGTAACGGCATGTTCCTCATCTTTCCATCTGCCTTCCATTTCATAGGTAAGTGTTCAAGTCATCACCTCGAGGAATTTCAGATGTTTGATGTAAAAGTAAAACCAACCGCATCATCCGGTCGGCGCCTTTTCAGGTTCAGTGACGCGTAGGACTAAAAACTGAGATTAAAGTCTGTCTTGTGTTCATTTATTATCCGAAAATCAATTATCATTTGAAACTTTAGCAAGGACTTAGTTAACACTTTACTATTACGAGATTATGTTACAATACCATACTTGACCACATGGGGGCATATCACACAACATTAATCTGTCAGCCCCTACTTTCATTTAAATGTGAAAACAAACGTCAGAAGGAATCTATAAGGGGGTAAATACTTTTTCATAATGCTCGACATGCAGTCATGTCATAAAGTCTTTTGTGTTTTTGTGATTAAGAGACGAGAAATGTTTTATTTATGTTTCATTTTTTGTAGTAACTGTCTAAAACAGTCACATGAGACAGGTATGAGTATGAGGCAGGGAGGAGTGTTGTTCATAGGGTTCATGACAAGGTCATCAGAAGTACACAAGTACGTAGGAGCCTTGTGTTTGTGGATGCAGGAGCAGCTCGAAACTCTCTGAAGCAGCCCACCGTTTGGCTGACGATCCTTCTCACCTCCATCCTGTGTGTGCTTCCTGTGGTTACCTACCGCTTCCTGTTGATTCAGCTCTGCCCCACCATCAATGACAAGGTACGGGAGGAAAACGTTCCATATTTACTGAGGCGCAGTGGCGCCTCGAACTCTCAAACGTCAGATTTTCAGGCTTTTATGTTTAGAAATCATTTAAAACTACTTGGTTTAGACAAAATGTAACTCTCTAAGTGTGTTATCGTCACATTAATTTTTATTAAATGTCTTTTGAACAATACATTAATAGACCATCTTTATGATTTAAAGGTCATTTAAAAGTTATGTCTTTAGATGTTTCTCATACTACAAAAATACTTTAGTCTTGTCAGTTCATTTGTATCAACAATGTAAAAAAATGATTAAACACTGAACATAGTTTTAATGCAACGTAAAACTCAGACTTAGACAGCAACATCTTTATTTCCAAAATCAGAAGGAGCTGGGACAGCGCACCAGTCCATGTACGAGTGCTGTGGTGTAAATGCTGTTTTTTATGCATTGGCAACCATCTGGACATCTTTACTTCTGAAGATTCTGCCCATCTAAAAAGCTCATTTTATACCTGATTATGTTACTTACCGGTCAGCAGTTGACCCAGTTAGTTGCAAAATGTTCTATCGGATGGTTATTTTTATTAACACGAACTGTTCCAGTCACATGTTCGAAATCTTTCTCCAAAATGCGTCGTGCTTCCCTTGATCAAGCATTTGAACTTTCACCCTTTCAGGTGATGCTCAAGGTGAGACAGGCCAAAGCAACACCTCCTCCCCCTCCTCGGCGCGCCCGCATCCGCCGCACCAGCTCACGCCGCTCAGGCTACGCCTTCTCACACGCGCAAGGATATGGAGACCTGGTGACGTCGGGTCGCTTCCTGCGGCGTCCCGCCGTGTCGCGAGCCTCTGGTTTTGTGCACACGGGTCGCGCCACCACAGGCTTCAGTCCCATTGGACGATCGGCTGGTTACAGCCCGACGGCACGCACGCAGAACACGAAGGTCCCGGACGTGGAGGTAACGTCGTTGCAGATGTTCAGGACGATTGCAGATGCCGCCCTCTAACGGACAAAGCAGAAGACGACGAGTCGAGAAGGTTTGGGAACTAAAATAAGAGTGCGAGAGGCGTTCGATGCTCCCACTTGTACTTTTGCTACGCTGGTGAACTTGCTTGGGCTTCCTGAGAGCTTACAGTTCTTCACGATCCATCTTTCATCTACAAACCACTTTTGCTCCAGATTTAATTCTGAAATGGCTTTATGAAAGGGAACTACGCTTCAGAGTCGTTCTGACAGTAGACAGTAGCGCGGTCATTAATTTTAACGTAGGAACAAACAGAGAAGATAAAGTTTAATGTGATGAGAACAAAGTGTCATCTTGTTTACAGACTGTCCAGACTTACTTAGTCCTGGGAGTCCAGATGCACGCCAGTGCTTTGTACAGAGGAAATAACTGGCAGAGCCATGCCTCATCAGATATTTAAATTTTATACCGTAAAATTCTTTTTTTAAAGCTTTTTATTTTCTTATCTTGAACGCTGCACAAAGCAGCCTGCACTTTGACTGTGTGGGGTAAACGTGGACGCGCTGTAAACCGCTTCCTCGTCATCCTGCGTTCTTGGCCGCTGTCAGCCTTTAACGGGCATTTTTAAAAAACAATATATTTGACTTTATGTGCTGAAAAAATGGCCTTAAACTTGACACTTCTTTCATTGTCCCACATGCTGTTGTTGAATTACGCTCAAACGGAGTCTTGAACAGAGCCGGTGTGGAAGGACTCTTATTTTGTACTTTAAGACGTTTTAAGTACGCTAACATCTTACAGCTTAAAAAGAACTCTTCAGTCAACTTAATAACCAACATAAACATAACAGAGAGAGAAAAGACGTTTTTGTTTAAGTCCTGATAGTTTGTGTGTGAGCTGAGGGGACGACCCAACAGTCGTAGCCCAGACACACACCGACCACTGGGGTGTTTCAGCATCTTTACATGCGGATTGTTTTCATCAAAAGGGAGGAGGGAACCAAAAACGACCTGCATTAAAAGCTCCAAGAAGGTTTCTTTTAGCAAAATAAGAAAAAAGAAGCATGCTTGTGCTAAAGGTTATTTCAGCTCTAAATAAATCTGTTTATGTGGATTTTATTTCCTCTAATGTCGTGTAAGCGGTTGAACTGTGGAGCTAAGAAGCTGTAATGTGAATAATGTGTTTAAACTGCGGGGAAACGTTACGATGTCGTCCATCATGTGCTTGTTTAAATGGCGAACAGCTAAACGGGTTTGTCATAACTGCTTCGCAGACCTTCGACGGTCCGGCGCTTCATTTTTGCGTTTCGCCGCAGTAACATTAGTTAGCGCTAGCGCTGACTCGTTTAGCTACTTAGCTTCCATTATGCTAATTTCCTAATCGAGATTATTTTGCATAAAAATTGTTATCTGAAGATGTCTGCGGAGTGGATCAAACATTACTATTACCGTTGCAGTGAAAGTACCGACAAACACGTGGCTAAGTAGCGCTAACGAACCAGCTTAGCCGGTGAGCTTTACGGAGAGACTTAGCTAAGTAAGATGATCAACTACTTGGCTGATTAGCTTTTGAGTTGTTTTATACGTTCAGCAGCTCAGATGGTTGAGTTAAAAGAGACTAAAGTTGAAAACTTTGACCATATTTTGCACTTCAGTGAGCAGAACCTCGCCACTACAGCTGCGTTGGAGGAGGGCGTCTTCCTCTCCTCGTGTTTGGCAGATTTGTCATATTGTAACACTACAACCTGAACGATCCTTTCATCCACTCATCAACTCATCTGTATGGCCATGAACATTAACTGCATCTGTCTCATTTGCAATCTGAGGTGATCGTCCAGAAAACACTGAAAATTGTGATCTGTAATGTTTTTATATGTAAAAGTCATTTATTTGCCTCATCAAAAAGCCTTCCTACAGTACAATATTCTGAATGCTTCTAATTACCAGCTTAACAATGCAGCGAAAAAAAAACCCACACTTTTTTGTCAAAACGGGGATGCAAAAGAAAGTTACTGCAGCTCAGTTGAAAAACAATTAAAATATATTTGATGCAGCTTGATTTTTTTTTTATTCACAAACTGTTTAATTAGCTGTTCAAATTAATTTATTTCCTAATTGTGCACTTGTAATACCTGACATGTGCCTTTTCCGTGCCTTAAGCTGTCTATAGATATGCAACACATCAGCTGAATCTGTCGGGTGACTCGTGGGACTCTGTGTTCGAACTTCTGTGATTGTTGCCCAGAATTGATTTGAATGTACTAATTGCACCCTGGTGGTGAACCAAAGGTTTTTAAGACTTTTTACAACGATCAGCCACAACATTATGAGCACATAGTAGAGAGGAAGGAGCCCCAAAACAGCTGTGACCAGCCAGGGTGTGGCGACAGAGCGTTGGAGGGTGTCTGTAAATGTGTTGGATCCCATCAGCTTGGTGCCTGTGAAGGTTGGACATGAACACCTCTTACATGCTCTTTGAGCTTGTCCAAAAACTGGACCCAGTCCTGTCCTGAAGGGATATGAGCCTAGACTATTTAAAAGAACTGGACAAACCCTCTGTGATGTCACCCCTAGGGGTTCATGGTGCTTTTGAAGCATCTCTTTCCTCCTGCTGCACGTCACATTTTACAAATGAGCGGGACAAACGGGCTTGGAATGCCGGCTGAATAGTACCCACCTCATGTCGATCGAGGTTAGATGATTTTGCTTGGCCTATGTTAACTTATGACTCCAATTAATGCATTCATAACATTCATTTGTATGACATCCTCATTACAAGTGTTGTAACTGAAAAAATGTCCAAATTGGGCGGCGCCAGAGCTGATATGAGGACTACAGGGCCACTGAGCTGGTTGCAATCAGGGGTTTGGGGATGACTGACTGTGGTCCTCAGCAGACTTCTGCTGGAAAGGTCCAGCTTGGCTCCAAGGTCCTTCAGCCAGCCCACGCCGGTGGAGTCGCAGACCTGCTGGTGAACATTTCAAATGTATTTTTCTTCTTTTGAAATCAGAGCCGTTTAGCACTAGATGCCTGCTCTTATCGAGCTCCGTCCTTGGACCCTCCGAGGCCAACTCACAACCTGATGTGGTACAGATTATTTTGTTGTGTTTTTTTTAACTATGTTGAAAATGTGTTTATTTCTGCTGCAATTTTAGACATTTTAAGACAGGTCTGGGGCCAGCATCCAGTGGTCAGTCGAGGAACTGCAGCTATTCTCAGTTGAAAACTGGCGCTCAGTGTTACACACTTTCCCTGTCAGGTTTTAATGTTGTGGCTGATCGGTGTATGATTTACTTTTCGTTTCAGTAAAATTTATGCCAGTTATATTTGGTGCTGGAAGTCAGTGTAGTGAAGCTGCTTCATACCACTAACCACACATCTGTTATGATCCATAAAGCGTTCTTACTGGAAAGATCTAGGTTTGTATGTTATTTCACTGCATAATTGTAAAACTGATGCTGTACTTGGTTGTTATTTTTAAATCACACTGAAACCAAAGTTTTTGTGGCGTCTGTTTGGCTTGGTATTTAATTCAGGTTTGTATTAGACAGGCAGGAATTTTCCCAGGCAGAATCTAAGGTAATAATGCTCACAGGTTGGCATTTGTTTTAAGCCAGAGGAAACAGCTTCTGCAACATTTGTCTGCAGCGTTAACGCAGAATAAATCTGCAGAATGTGTTGACATGTCTTTCTGGTACTTTATAAAGTATACTAAAGCCATACGTATACATTCCACTAGCTGCCAGTACGTTGTATTTGCATATCGTGCCATGAAGACCGAGATGGATTTTTGATCACTGATCGGTTTTCTCAAGCACAGTTTTCCTGATCATCATTTTGTATTCTTTTATACCATCAAGATCTTTTTAATTAAATTAAAAGCTATGTAAGTTCAACATTGTGTTTCCTACTGTGTCCATCTGGATTTATTATCTTTATATACGGGACTAAAAATGCAAAAAAAACAAAAAAAACAAATCCTGTAACAATAAATGAATAAATCTCTCCAAGCGTCTGTGTTGTGGTAATGTGTGGTGAATCTGTTCTGGGAAGTGAACATTTACTGGTTAATGTCCCTGCGTGGAACACAGTGGGAGCTGCCTCCAGATGCATTCAACAGCATCATCCCAGAGATCCCAGCTGAGAACCTTTTCCCAGCTGGGCCTCTCCACCCCCACCTCCAACTGTGTCCCACTGACACAAACGGTAAGACTGGGAACGCACATCTCCGCCCCCATAACAGTCGGCGCTGGCTCCGCTCAAGGTTGTGTACTGAGCCTGCTTCTGCACCTTTAATCTTGTGCGTAACTACAACAATAAAGAATTTAATCTTGAATGCACACAAGGTGATATAAATGTCACAAAAAGCATCCGAGTTTTTCAGTTGGGTAACACTTATATGCACTCAGGCACAGTGAACTTCATGTTCTTGCATAAATACAAGAACATGAAGTTCAGGTGCAGGTTCTAGGTTTCTTTGTGTGGATGCACAACGCTCCAGCCTTCCTGAGTTGAGGACTGAAGAAGGTAAGCAGCAGACGGGTGCAGATGTGAGCACCTCTGAAGTAGCTGAAGGGTCTACTTCCTTTTTTCAGATGGCTGTACAGCAACACTAAAAAGAACAGGTAAAATGGAAAAACAGAAGCTTAGAGGTGAAAGAAAGTCTTATCTTGTATGTCCTCTGCTTTCATCACAAACCACAATGACAGCGTTGCATGTTCATTTCAGTTTTTGGAGATGCTTATTTGCTAGAGACTATTACTGTACGTTGAATGTCCCTCCTCACACAAGCTGTTCTGTTTATCCAGGCCTAATATTGGCACTATGAGCGGATGGGGGCAGTTGGGGTCAGTGTGGGGGTCAGTGTCCTGCCCAGAGACGCTTTAGGAGGTTACGAGGTTGGAGATCGATCTGTATGCAGTAATAGAAACGCTTTCATTTGTTGCCACATTTACTTGCAGAGATGGAAACAAACCACTGAAAGCATGATTCAGGTTAAAAACAATTACACGCGGGTCTTAAAAAAATGTATTTCACAACATTTGACATCCAGATGTTTCTAAGCCAAAGTAGTCCAGTGGTTCTCCCATCTCCATATGGCACTTGGTCTTTTCGTGGTGATGTGATAACCAAGTTCTCCAGCAAATTGGAAAATGGCGATGACTTTTATTCAGAGCACAAATTACTCGGCGGTCTCCTAATATTAGTGGGTTAAAGTGATTTAACCTCAGTCACTTCATGAAGTGGATGTGGTCATCTTGATGTTATTCATACGTTTGTGGACTTTGTGTACCCACTGATTAAAGTGCTGCCAAAAACCATTATGAGGAAAAGTGTCCTGTGGTCAAACAAACTGAAATTTGCCATTAGTTTTTGGAAACCATGAAACAAGTGTCCTCTAGTCTCAAGAGAAGAGGGGAGGGACCGTTGATCACGTCTCAGTTCAAAAGCCTGAATCTCTGAGGGTATGAGGCAGCTAGAACATCTGGACAAGAAACATCAGTCCTGAAAAGTATAAAAAAGTTTTTGACTAACCTATGCTCCCATGTAGACTCTTTTTTCAAAGATGGCATTGCATCTTTCAGCAAGACAATACAAAACTGCATACTACACCCATTACAAAAGCATGGTTTCATGGTTTAAGAATCCGAGTGCCTGTAGCACTAAGAAACTAAAATCCAGGACTGTTGAGCAGCTTGAATGTTATACAGTTTTTGTCTCTAAAAACTTCAACAACTGGGACCCACTATTCCCAATCATATGCTGACTGTTATTAAAAGAAATTGTTTAACTATGTGAATCCTTTTAATGGTTTTATTACAGAAAAGTGTGCAAAATACCCAGGGATTTGAGTCTTTACTCGCTAAAAAGAGCCAGGAAACATTAGAAGTGAAAAAGCCATATAGCTCATTAAGTTTTCATTATTTTAGATGTGTAATACTATATGTTCATAAACACTATTACATGGCATTTATTTTTGCTAAAACATTTAAGTTTAACCCAAAAGTGGAAATGGTGGTCTACGTCATTGTTAACTTTCAGAATATAAATATATCTATAATATTAACAAGTGAAATAAATTGATGAGTATTTTACGCTCAAATTCTCAACTGTGATTAAAATAAAAGTGAAAGCTTTGCTGCCCTCACGCGACCGCAGCAGCTCCAACAACCGCTACACTAATGCTACCTTCATGGACCTGGAAAATACTGGACATTTCTGCTCCTCCTGAGATAAACACTTTTTTCCCATCATTTAGTTTTGATAATAACCAGCCCTTTGTATATGCTTGATTTGAACAAATCTAACCTACTATATTTAATTCATATGTTCATTGTTTTCGTGGTTACCTTTGATTTTTAGCGTGAGGTGTGCACACCGTGTGATCCACGCGCTGCGGCGCGCCTTGATCCCACATTTACCCCAGACCCTGAACGCAGCGCCGGGACCAGACTCCCCTTACATTGTTAACGTTGATTTTTCTCCTGTTCCAGCCGCATTTTCGTGTCTTCCGCGAGCCAAACCCGGCCGCCGCGTCCGACCCCACCACATGAAACCTCGCCTTTATTTCTCAGCTGGACAGACGCCGGCGTATCGTAAGCTACTTTGCAGTTTTCTCATACATTTTCGTCTCAGTTATTGTGTAAATAAGGAGCCGGTAACGACGACAAAACACACACTGGCTAACGTTTAGGTTCATTTTTCCAGTTTGCTTTTGAATAAAACATCACAGAGGCGGCTTGTAGTGTTAATTTAGTCGCAGCTCAGCCGTTTGGCTCTGGAGTTATTAGTAATGTCACACAGGTTGTGACTTTTTCATACATAGAGACACCTGCCAGGGTGATTATGTGGACACGTTTAAAGATTTGACTTTACTCAGCAATCATTTTCCCTGGCGGACTGTAAAGAGGAGGAGCGGCGGGTTTCCCATGGCTACAACAAGCTTTAAAGGGCTTGTTTGCATTCCTGTCCACGCAGAGGTGACATAGTATGGTGTAGTCATTTTTATTCTTTCTAATTGGCAAATACCTCCGTTAAATGATTGAAACCGGTGACTAAGAAATGAACGAGTCGTGACGTCGCCCAGGAGGTGCAGGTTCATCCGTCAGTCAGTTTGAGCTCCTTTTGTTGACTCAACACCCACCTTTCCCTCGAGCAGCTACGAGCTTTTATAATAACTGCATGGTTTTTGCGCCTCCTCCCCCGTTTTTGGTCTCTCTTCCACATGGTCCGGGAGCCTGAGCATGCGGAGGACTGGTGGCCGCAGCCGTGCCCCGACCGGAGGCTGCTGGTAGGGATGGTACCGCTGTGACGAGCCGGGCTGGCGTTTCTGGGGACGAGCTTGAGGTCTGGGAAGAGGGGGATCCAGAGAGGACGGGAAATCCTGTGCAACATGACTGTTTTCAACCCGGAAAGCGTTGAGGAGTTTTATGAAATTGGAGAAGAGCTGGGGAGGTAAGTTTTATTCCAAGTGCGTGTAAACTTCCCCTTTTCCTGGCTGACGGTGAGGCATGAGCAGGAGTCTGGCTGGTATGGTGCCATAAAAGCACCCTGTTTTGCCTTGGATAATACATTTTAAGTGTACACACAGTGTACATGTGTGTGCATTGTGCCTTTGTACTGGGTTGGACTCCCTGTTGCCTACAAGGTTTTGGAAACGTTCCTCAGAGATTCTGGTCACTCTCCCGTTCCACCACATCCCAAAGATGCTTCGTTGGACTGAGATCTGGTGACTGTGGAGGACATTGTACAGTGGACTTATTGTCATGTGTAAGAAACCAGTTTGAGGTGATTTGGGTGCATTATCCTGCTGGAAGTAGCCATTGGAAGATGGGGAACACTGTGGTCATAAAAGGTCTGCAGTGATACTCAGGTAGGCTGTGGTGTTTTAAACGATACCCAGTTGGTGTTAAAGGTCCCAAAGTGTGGTAATAAAATATCCCCACAACATGACACCGCCACCACCAGCCTGAAGTGTTGGTGCAGGCAGGGTGGATCCATGCTTTCATGCTGCTTACACCAGATTCTGCAGCTGAAATTGGGACTCATCAGACCAGGAGCGTTTCTCCGATCTTCTGCTGGACAGTTTTGGTGATTGCGTGGGAATTGCAGTTTGAGTGGACAGGGGTGTCTGCTGCTGCAGAGCATCTGCTTCTAGGTTGTTGTGCGTTCATGATGGTGTTCTGCACAGCTCGGTTGTACCGAGTGGTTATTTGAGTTACTGTTGCCTGTCTGGCGTCTCGAGCCAGTCTGCCCATTCTCCTCTAACCTCTGACATCAATAAGACATCTTCGTCCAGACAGCTGCTATTTTCTCTTTTTCTGCTCTCAGACCAACAGCTATGCAACGTTCAAAGTCTCTTAAATCCCCCTTTTTCCCCCATCGTGATGCTCAATTTAAACTTCAGCAACTCATCTCGACCACGTCAACATGCACTGACATGCTGCCATATGATTGGCTGATCAGATGTTTGTGTTAACGAGCAGTTGAACAAAGTGGTTGGAGCGTGTATCTCAGGGGTGTCAGACTCATGTCAGCCTCACGGTTGGTGTCAAAGGGCCAGTTGTACAGCAACTGCAAGACCACTCAAATTTATCGGCTTAAAATCATATTGCAGAATTATCTGCATTTAAATATAAAAGATAGATCTAAATTCATTTTCAGGCTAGTAGAAAAATACTGGCTGACACCTCCATTGGGCAGAAACATGTTTTTGCTTCCCTTCTGTCTTTAAGTCGACTTCTCTTATATGTTTTTATTTTATTGGATATTGTTGTTGCAGATCCATGACGCAACCTCATAATTGTGTAGGAAATGGCTCAACTTTAGATACTTCCCTCCAGTGGGCAGATGCCCTGACGGTGCAGGTAACGAAATACAGATGAACCGTGAAACACGTCCTTGTGTCCGTACACGTCCCTAAAACAATATATAATTAAACTGTAAGTACATAATTGTCTTTGCATGTACTTGTGGACCGGGAAAAATGAGAGGGCCGGCCGGATTAGGCTCGCCGGTCTTGAGTTTGACACATCTGGTCTATATGACCAGACGCCCCCCCACACTGAGTGGATCTGATAGGCTGTGATTAATACGGCCCATCATGCATTGTTGCCCGTGATAAAGGGCTGTGCATTATTGCCTCGTCCAGGAGATTTATTACAGGAGCTGGAGGTTGATAACTATCACTCTGCTACTTCACAAGGAGAGGACGTGAGTCACTGCACCGCCTGGTTTTTGCTTTATTCATTATGTGTTTGATTAAAAGTGTATGCGGAGTGAAGCTGAACAAGTGTGTTCAGTCAGGACTTGAATTTTGAACATATCTGGGTTCTTCTCAGGGGCTTGAATAAAGGCATCCAGACTTCCTTTTATTGGTTCTTGGAGACTTTTCTTCTTCCATCCTTCCAATCTTTGATTGTAGTGAAAACTTGTTAAAAAAAACTCCAAGTCTGGTCTTCTTAATTATAGCCCAAAAGACATGGGATCATTTTGGTCAACACTGCGAGTAGGAGGGATACCAGACCCCGTCACTAGAGGAAATGTTCTCAGAGGGGATGGAGACGGCATGTTGGACTATTCTGGATGTAAGGCCAAGTCTTCAGTAACCAAGAGCAGGAAGTCTCGATGCCTTTCAAGAATCACTATGAAGAATCACACACGGATGACTGAAAATTGACCCCATTTTTATATATTTAAGCCATTTCTGTCAGTTACTAAATGACAAAGTAGAGCAGTCAGTGGTGTCCTTGATTTAAGTTTGTTCTTGTTTAGTTATGAAACCAAAATGTCAAAACAGGTGGCTCCTGTTTTTTCATTTTCATGGCTGCGCATGTGTCGAAATGTCGTTGTGTAATAGTAAAGGTGGTAATAACATGAGCAACAGTGCATTTTTACTCGGTGTTAATCACAGATTCCTTCTTCTGAGTGGGAAAAAGGTGGAAATGGATGTTTGAGTCCATTGTTATTAAAGTGACACATGCAGTCAGTGTTGGTAATAATCAACCTGCTGTTTTCTGCTCTCCTGGGCCTCTCTGGCTGTGCTGCTTCTCCTTTCCATGTTCACCTCCCTGCACTGAGGGGGGAGAGCCGGCGCTGCCTCACCGGGCTGCCTCACCGGGCTGCCTCACCGGGCTGCCTCACCGGGCTGCCTCACCGGGCTGCCTCACCGGGCTACCTCACCGGGCTGCCCCACCGGGCTGCCCCACCGGGCTGCCCCACCGGGCTGCCCCACCGGGCCGCTCCCGTAAAGGAGACTATTCGGGAGCTTTACGTAATGGGATTAAGTTTCTGTCTATGTGAGAGCGACGTTCTCATTTGGGCGTCGCTCCAGCACCTGGATCTGATCTCTGCTGCAGTTGGATCACATGCATGTGGGAAGCATGTTTTGCATTGGATTAAAACGACTCGCGCCTTGTCAGCAGCTACATCTAGACGTTGGCCCTCAGTCTTACACCCACATTTACATACACTCATGTGCAAGCAAAGGAAGGGAAATTAAAGAGGGAAAAACATAAACGCATTTGTAAACAACATTTACAAATGTTTTGGAAGTTTAAGTTGCATAATTTTTGTCATAATTGTAAGTAAGTTTGCCTCGGAGTAATGGTGCTGATTAAACAAGCAAGCTTCACAGAAAAAAGGAATGATGATCACGGTCATGCTGTATTTACACATCTCCTTTTCAAGCATTTTTTTGAGATGCTTTTACTTGAATGACCTTTGGCTAAGGCAGAGTTGGTTAATCATGAAAGCTGGTCTGTCTGTTCATTGGCAGCGTGACCTGCATGCCTAAAACACAGAGAGCCTTTTGATGGGACTGAACTCCACTCCTGACTCCGTTTGGCTGGACTTGGACGAGGGCCTGTATGGTTTGACAAAATGTAAAAAATGGGAAATCATCCAAGCGGTGACTTTATCCTGACACTGATCTTCCCTGCTTAGGAGCTGCATGACAGACGCGATGCTCGGTGAAGCCAAGCATCTAACCCTTATTAGTGTTGAGCATCCAGGCAGTTTAATGAGGAGGAGACGGTGCAGTACAGCTGAAGAACCGGTTCACAGTCTGATGTGGTGTTTGTGCTCAGGTGTGTCTGCACTGCAAAAACAGCCGCTAGAAATTAGCCTATATTCTGTAACTCTAATCAAAATAGTCTATTTTAAGCAAACATGTCTTTCCCAATGGAGTAAGAAAAATGGTCTTGACTATAATTCCTAAAAATACCACTGCATAGCAATGTACCTGAAACAAAGTTTTTATTCTTTCTTAGAAATTAGTTTTTGCAGTGTGTAAAAGTTCTCCACAGTTAATAGTTCTAAAAGTTGGGAATTTTTCATAACATGCAGATGCCGATGAAAAGCAGTAAAACAGGCTGATAACCGATAATTGTAAACCATTATGATTTTTATCAGGAATCAAAACTTTGATGTTAAAATTTAAAGGATTTCAATTCAAATCAGCCATATTTGTGTAGCACCAAATTATGATAAATGCCATCTTAAAGTATTTTAGCAATACAGCTGAAATGCCAATAAAATAAGAATAAAAACCAACAGATTGCATCAAAACCTTTCTTTGATATTTTCTGAGCAAGCACCAGGCGACTGTGGGAAGGAAAAACTCCCAAGGAAAACAAAACTTAGTTGAAATATCTTAAACAGTGGGAGCATCCTGTGGCTGGAAATCAAAGTCATATCCAGAGGGAGCAGACTAAGAGAGGCTCTCCGTCGCGACGCCGTCGGTTCAGTGTAGAAGCATAAATCAGGTTATTTACATGTTTATGTTCACATGCACCAGGAAGGGAAACATGAACATTTATTAAAGTACAGCCACTCTAAACACTTTTGCCGTGTCCGACTATAGTTATGTATCCAGTTTTATGTCAAAATATAAATGGGACAAAAAAGATATGCAGATGGGATCATGTCACTACTCTCTACTGCTGATGTTCTGGACCAAAGGCGTAGCTACCAACATGGCAGGACAACGCCGTCCCAAAGCCTGTCGACTAGGAACACATGGAATGAATGTTGCAGTTTGTTTTTCTAAGGATCTGCTGTTATTCTGACCATCAGTGACCTGTTGACTTACATTAACACCAGCCACTCAGCTAAAATAAGATTGATTTGCATGATTCCTGTCAGATACCAGGGATGGGAGGGTGGTGATGTCATCTGTGGAGCTATGAGTTTAGTTTGTCCTGGATTCAGTTCGACTCCAAGATTTGATCTGTTCTTCTGTCTGATCATAGATGAGTACAGTTTGTGGGCTTTTTGAGCATTTTTATTTAGAAGAGGACAGCGTTTTCCTTCACTAAAGGAAAATATTAGGCTCATTTTGTGTTGTGAATTGAAGGTCACAACAGCTGCTGAAAAATTACTGATGTAGATATGAATGCTAAATATCAGCCCAGATTTGCAGTCGACTCCTGTTTTAAAGTCTTTAAATTATTCAGAAAGATTACGTGATCTTGAAACAACCACCTTATGCTCTGTGTCAGTGTTTCTCGGGCTTGTTTTCTAGTTATTTTTGTACGTGCAGTAGCACAGGAAACTCTGAGAGCAGGATTAGTTGGAGGTGTTGCGGCGCTGCTGTCTCACTGGGTTACTGTTGAGCTTCCAGACAATGCAGCAGGTGGAGGTTATGAAGAAACTGTCAATTTCGCCCTTATGAGGTTTGTTCCTTTTTGGTCTGTGTCCTGTGCTGTGAAAGGGCCCCTGACTGAAATGGTCTCTGCTGCAGGTCTTCTCAAAGTTCTTCGAAGCTCTGGCCACTTCTGTGCTCACTCGATCGCTCTCTAAAGCCGTTAAAGACTGGGGGAAAAAATCTTACTTTATGCCTTAGATCATAAGGGAAGATCTGAAGACACCACAGCTGCTGGCATCTCAAAGGATATCCTAGGTTAGTCCAGATCAAAGTGATGATTAGGTGAAGAGCAAAGAATCGTTAAAGGTTTTGAAGGTTAAATTGTGGGGAAGTGGTGTTTGACTCTCAGGTAGCAGGCCCAAAAACACTCGTGGGACCTCGGCTTCCCACAGGTCTCCTAAATCTTTTTCAGTTGTGTACGTATGACGGCCAAACTGTATCACAAAGCTGTAATAATTGATCAGCTGAGCATCTGCAGGGTAGATGATGAGCAGAAGAGAGAATTTGCTTATTTTCTGAGTTTGATGAAAATAATAATTCTTTGCACTCCCATTCTCTTCAAAACGAACCTCTTCATCCTCATTCATCATCCTCCTCCATTTAAACCATAACAACTCCTGAGTGAACCGAGCCAATTAAAGTCTAATATGGTACAGCAGTTCTCAGGTGACTTAACTCGTGTTGTTTGAGGAAAGAAGGAAATCGAGGACACTGTTGGAGCTCACAAAGTGTCGTCGGTGTAGGGTTCAATGTGAAAAGTCTAATTTCTTACTTTATGGAGCCTTAAGCTGCAAAGAAACCTTCATCACAGCAGATGGCTGATATTTATTGAGGGATATTAGTAATCTAGCTTTTTATCTTATTTTGTACGTAGTTCCTCCACACAGCGTCTTAAGTGTCCATGAAGGCATCATCTGAGTTAAATTGCTGTTTACTCACACAAGATGAGTTCATCTTTTTTTTTTTTTCTTGACATGCATCATTTCTTTTGAGCCCCACTTACTCAGCCGTTTCTACCCAATGTAAAAAAAACCAAAAGATCACATTTGCCGACTCTTGATTTAGTCTAATACGTGCTTTTAATCTCTTCCACAGGCCAGTTTTACGCTTTTCACGTCCTTGCAGCGCTCTGCCTCTATCATTAGTCTGAATTAATGTGGCCGCTGTGTGCTTCTCTACCAGTTGGCTCTTGCATCTGTGATGTGTGTGGTTTCCATCTCAGAGTGGGAGGGGTGGGTGTATTTCTGCAATGCAAATGAGCATAAGCTTTAAGCTGAGACTGCATTTGGGTTATTCCTCCTCAGAAATCACCCCAAAGACCAATTTCTATGAATATAAAATGGGTTAATATGCACAACTTGCAGATTTGTGATGTAGATTTTGCTGCTTTTTAAATTTTTTTTATTTTTTCCCAAGAAGCCAGCAGCCTTCATTGAGGCTATTAAAGTCTGCAGTGTTTACTACAGCAGGCTGTGACATCTTTCTTTTTTTTTTTTTTTTTTTTTTAAAACGCCTCACACTCCGTCCAGACAGACACACACTGCCCCGGCTACTGACCTAGATTCACCCCCACCCTCGGTTGCGTTATTGGTTGAAGGAGAAGCCTGGGTGGCAGGAGCGTCCGGGTTCAAGGCCTGTCACTCACTCTCACCCACCCCACTCCTCCCCTGCAACCACGGGGACCGGAGGCCGAGTCGCAGATACAAGCCTTCATCTCCGGCGTTGAATTCAAGGATCTTCTCAAGTAGACCTCAACTTCTTGTAGTCAGATTTCTCATCAGGTACATATGTGTTTGATTTCAGGCAGTTTAATCCAGGGTGACTAGAAAATGGAAAGCTGACATATATTTATGGTATTTTAGTTCTTATTTTCAATTACTGGCTCTAAAAATGTCTATCTGGAAATGTTTTTTTATTTTATCATAAACTTGTGCTTCTTCTGCCTGAGAGCAGCAGAGATGGACATAAAACCACAGAGGTTTCACTTGTAAACACTTTTCAAGTGTTTGTTGAAGACTAATCAGTAGCAGAGAGCAGGCCTTAAATGTTTGCAGCAATGCATTTGAAATGAAAAGCCATGGGTGGTGAAAGCCAGCACGGGTGAATGAGCAGTCAAAGACGAGAACATCTCCAAATAAAGCTCGTGTTTTCCAAAGGACAGTCCACGAACAAAGGTGTCAGTGCAAAAGATAGATGGGACTCCGATCTCAGGAGGAAACGGGCTGTCTGTGATGCAAAAAACAGGAAGGATGGCAGCAAATCAGAAGAAACTTATAAACCTTAGTAGCTGGGATCATGAGGCTAAACAAAATTGTTTAAATTGAAAGTGTAGTCATGCATGTATTTGCTTTTTAACTTTTAAGCTGGCTGAGATTTGGATTTATGAACATTATGCAGTAAGAAGCGCATGAGTCAGAGAAGCATGGTTATGTTCCTGTGACGTCGAGATTATAAAAATGTAGATACGTGTTAAAAAAACCCAATAGAACATGCAAGAAAAGTTGGAGCTCAGAACAAAGTTATAATTGTTTTATTTGAAAATGCAGACAGACAGACAGACAGCAGCCCTGCAGGGACCAGGCTCTGAGTCAAAGTTCTCTTCTTTCTCCCCGGCTTGTGTCCATCCTAGTGTGGACGATGTGACGGTTCCAGTCACACTCAGACTGAAGACGATTACAAGCCAAATCGGATTCATTTTTAAAGTCCTCGAGGAGCGTAATGAGATAGTTTCAATTAATATGCACAGTTGATGGAGGATAATTGGATTCCTGCCAGCTTGGTTAGCAGATAGATGTGTGTAAATGTGTGTGTGGGGTTGTGTTCATTTGTGGAGGATGAGGCGCGATCCTTTTGTGGTCAATTAGTGGAGATGTGAAGGCAGCCGAGCAGTGAAACTGAGGCTTGATGAAGGTCGAGGAAAGACAGGTGTTCCTCCTTTATTCCTGTTGTCTTCCTCCTTTTTACTTTTACCTGCGTGCTAAAACGTTAAAAGTCTTTTATCCCGGTAATAAACAATTAAAATGCTACTTAAAATTCTATTATTTTTTTTTTTTTTAAACTGTGAGCTTTTTTGGTTTTTCTGAAAAGAAAATTTACTTTGTTTAAAGTCATGCTGCATATATTGTGTAATACACTAACAAGAGTTCCATATGAAGCTTTTTTTATTTTTTGTAATATTTGTTCTTTCATCACACCTTCTGACCCACTTCTGCTAAAGTCCGAGATTTACTAAACTTGATAGTTAATCAGTGATGTCACAGGTCAAAATGTCTAGTCCTGTGGTTAACATCCTGAAACCGCTGGTTCATAAACGCGACGCGACATGCTCATTTCAACATCGACTCAGGCGGTCGACCAGGACCAGACTGGTGCTGTAACAAACAAAAGGCTTGTTTATAATCTGGAGTCTTACCAGTGACCAAGACCATGCTCATTTTGTGTTGCACAACGAACCACATGAGCTTGAACCTGATTTCCAGTTTAAGTATTTGATATGCAGCATTCAGTTTGGAGCAGAAAACTCAAATCAACTCCTGGTTTCACAGAATTAGACGACAGACCTGAGTGAGGAAAAGTCATTAAAGATGAGTCGGCGCTCATGACAAGTTACGTCGTGCCCAATAAGCTTAAGTGAAAAAAAAGTAAACAAAAACGCTAATGGTTAAGAGGTTTAGGTGCAGCTCGGTGCAACATCTGGTTTTCAGAGCTGACGCTGGTGCTGAAGTAAGAAAAAATGTAGATTCTTGAATGATCACAGACGTCTGGACACAAAAGCGAGTCTGTCTCTATTGAATCCATGTAAAAAAGTTCAGTGAATGTATTTACTCCTGCGGCACAGGGGGGGAATTTGTATCGTCACGGCAGTTACAATTACACTATATTGCCAAAAGTATTGCCTCACCCATCCAAATAATGGGAATCAGGTGTTCCAGACACTTCCACGGCCACAGGTGTATAAAATCCAGCACCTCAACATGCAGACTGCTTTTACAACTATTTATGAAAGAACGGGTCGCTCTCAGGAGCTCAGTGAAGTCCAGCGTGGAGCTGTGATGGGATGTCACCTGTGCAACAAATCCAGTCCTGAAGTTTCCTGGCTCCTAAATATTCCAGAGTCGACTGTCAGCTGTGTTATAAGAACATGGAAGTGTTTGGGGACGACAGGAACTCAGCCACAAAGTGGTAGGACATGTAAACTGATGGAGCGGGTCAGCGGATGCTGAGGCGCAAAGTGCCAAGAGGTCACCAACTTTCTGCAGAGTCGGTCGCTACAGACTTCCAAACTTCATGTGGCCTTCAGATCAGCTCCAGAACAGTTGCAGAGAGGTTCATGGATGGGTTTCCAGGGCAGAGCAACTGCATCCAAGACAAACATCAGTAAGGGCAAAGCTTCGGATGCTGTGGTGTAAAACTCGTCGCCACTGGACTCTGGAGCAGTGGAGACGCCTTCTCTGGAGTGAGGAATGGTGCTTCTCCATCTGGGAATCTGATGGACCAGTCTGGGTTTGGCGGTTTCCAGGACAACAGTACTTGTCTGACTGCATTGTTCCAAGTGTAAAGTTTGGTGGAGGGGGATTATGGTGTGGGGTTGTTTTTCAGGAGCTGGACTTGGCCCCTTAGTTCCAGTGAAAGGAACTCTGAATGCTTCAGGAGACCAAGAACATTTGGACAATTCCAGCTCCCAACTTTGTGTGGATTCGGAATGGGAGGCCACTTAAGTTCATATGCGAGTCGAGGCAGGTGAACGAATACTTTTGGCCATATAGTGTAAATTAAGCCACAGATATCTGCATGATTAGGGGTGTGGTCCTTTGAGTTACAGCTACTGTGCAGTTTATGGTGTCAAATGGCTATTTAACACTTTCAGTGAACTTGACTTCTGAGCTGTGAATAAAGCGCTTAAGGGGCTTAGACACTGTTATTTCAAAGGTGATGCAGTTTGTTGTGCTGTTAATTGTACTAACGAACCACTATAACCCGCTCTGATTTGTAGTAGACTAAGATAAAAAATAGTCCCTGTCTTTTAGATGGGACTCCAACAAGGCAACACTGGGGCAGAAGGTCCCAGCTAGTTCTTCAACCGGTCTATCAAAATGTTCTGGTCCACCATGTTGAATGCAGCACTGAGATCCAGTAAAACCAAGACATGTTTATACCATCGGTATTGGAGTGGATGTCATCAAGGACCTCAGTGCTGCAGCAGGAAACCTTACTGGAAGACATCAAAACAGTTTTTTGGCGTCTGAGGTTATATAGCTGTTGGAAAACAGCAGCGACCTTTGTGCCTGGTTGAAGGTTTCTAACTAGCTGTTCGGCCTCCAGCTCGCTGGCCAGTAGCTCTGGCAGCGGTTGGAACCGCTGGCTCCTCTGACTGACGTCCGGGTTGAGACCTGGACTCGTCCGGGTTGAGACCTGGACTCGTCCGGGTTGAGACCTGGACTCGTCCGGGTTGAGACCTGGACTCGTCCGGGTTGAGACCTGGACTCGTCCGGGTTGAGACCTGGACTCGTCCGGGTTGGCCAAACGAGCTGCTGGTCAATAGTTGGCTGACCTGGTGAGGCTGGCGGTCTACATTTAAGAGAAGTTCAGTTATTGGACCTTTGAAGTCATCTGAAGTTGACTTCTTGTCATCATTGAGGAAACGACCTAAAAACCCGTCTTCTGCACTCATCATCTGTGGCGTTTGTGGTTCGTTCCTGTATTTGGGTGAAACTGGCAGCAAAGTCATCAGTCAGCACATGCTGGTCTTTTGTTCAAATAGTGGCTAAATTAGTCACTTTTACAGTGAATAGATGAATTAGATCTATAGATTCTAAGAAAATTTCAATTCCACTCCTATTCAACCTTCACAATCTGTATTCATGACGCAACCTGCCAAGTTTGGTTTCCTTGGCAGCGCCGTCCTGGCTCTGACTGCTTATTTCTGCTTTTAGATAATCTAAAGAAAGGCTAAGAATCTATTTACTGAGAGTTAATGTCAACAAGAACAGACTGGAGTTAAGAAGAAAGCTTCTTTTTTTCACCAGCTGTTTGAATGTCATCTCCTGACTTCTTGCCTTTTAGAAATTGTCTTATAACAGCTGGGTCATGTAAGCACATGGCGTCACGGCAAAACTAACTTTCTCTGAGTCATGATAATTAACCACATCGAAACCTGCTGAATGTCAGTTTCGCCAGACATATAGGGGCCTTGTGTAATAATAATAAAAAAAAAAAAAAACAAGCGTAAAATAAAAGAGGAGATGATGGATGGAGCAGCTGAGGCGCTGGGAGCCCCTCCTCGCCTCCTGCTACCTTCTCTTTAGTTGTCAGAACAACAGTCTCGCACTTCTCTTCATTTGTATTCACAGGCTGCAGCTTTGCTTCTTTATTTCTTTTTGTTTTGTAGTTTTTTAACAAGCCAAGCATGTTATTATCGAACAAAGCAAAGTTCACTTTGATATATTGGTTTCTGTAGCATCTAAAGTGGGAAAATTTAAGACAAATGTTCAAAGGGCCATGCCATCTGTTGTTGCTATTCTTTAATTCTTTTAATTTTTTTAAACCTGGAGTTTGATAAGAGTTTATATAATTCTCTGTTCATCCAATAACATCTTGTAACTTGCTGTATAGAAACACCCAGATGAAATGAGAGGCAACAATCTTATAAACACACAGGAAACCAGGTTTTCTACATGCATTACAAAATAAAGGTCAGTTAGGATATCACTCCTCTCAGGTGGAGGTGCCTCGCAAAATATCCTTTCTAATATCCATCTGCTGTGAAAAGTGTAAAAAAAGTGATTTTTATGCTGACATGTCGCTCACGTACGGGTCGACGTCATTGTTGATGCTCTGTAATTACACCACGAAAGTGAGAGCTGGTCACTCAGACACAGACAAAGCGACACAAATGCCAAATAAAAAGCAGTGTTGGTCCCGATTCTCCTCCTCCTCATAATCCTGTTCTATTCCCATTAGTCTTTATCATTATCAACGGTAGATTATTGAGTTTTTTTGCACTCACGTTATTGGCGTGAGTAGAAATGGACTCTGGACTGGTAGATCTGTACACACGTGGTTTTTTTGTTTATCATGTAACATTGTTTTTCTAATTTATCTCTTTACAACAGTAAAAGCTGAGGATTAAAGTCAGATAAGAAGAGTTCATAATCGGACATAATGAGATTTATTATCAGGGAACAAGTGCATCATTTTCATCTGAAACCCCAGCAGTCTCTGCTCAGCTACTGGGGACAACTCGGATCTTCAATCGTGATTTCTCGTATTAAAAAAAGTCTTTATATTATTGTTTTAATAAGAACTATAATAAACTGTAAATCTGGGTCACACAGGAAATCAAACTGGGGTAATAAATGTTGGTGTTTCTCTGTGGGAGATGCATTCTCTCAGTTTTGTTCAGTTTAATTTAGTTGTTTTGAAGACTGCAGATAAAAACTGGAGTTTCATAATATCCAGTTATTCCCTCTCTGTTTTCAGAGTGTGTGGTGTTTCAAAATTGTAAATTAATGGAGCGGAAACTCACAAATCATAATGAATTCAGATGAATATTTGTCTCTGAGCGACGATGGACTTCCCGTAACTGTCCTAAAGGGGTTTTCTTTTTCTTTTTAAACTTTTGTCATTATGTCTGTGTGTTAATAAGACGCACAGTTTTTATGATCAAATAGTCGAGCTTCAACAGGTTTCCCTTTTTAATCTCAGTAGCTCCTTTTTTGGGGACTCAAAGGTATTTAGACACATGGTGGAGGCAGTGTTATGGTACGGGCATGTTTGGCTGTCAGTTAAACGGGTTCACTGGTGTTTATTGATGATGTGGCTGCTGACAGACGTAACCCGATGAGGTGTACAGGACTTAACTCTCGGTTTACATTTTGACAAACTCCACAAAATGGAGCTTCATAGTGTAAATGAAAAACTGCTTTAAACAAACTTTTTTAAGACATAAAATATTCTTCAGTGGCCAAGTCAGTCGCCTCATCAGCAGAAAGACAAGCAGCAGCTGAAGGTGGCTGTGGAGAAGGTCTGGAAAGCCATCTTTGCTTTCTTTTAAAGTAAAAGTAAATGCAGTGACCTACAGGTACACTGAACACGTTTGACAATAGCTGATCAATAAGTCGCCAATCTGCCTACCTCCTCTGTTGTTTGAGGGAAAAAGTGATTTGCTTCTCTGATCTGCATTTTTAACACCTGAAACATCTGCTTGTGACTATCAACACCTGACTGATTAGAGTGGGGGGTGTGGGGGGGGGGTGGTTTATTAGAGGCCTTAAAATGGTCTTGATGGATGGCTTGGAGCTTTGATGCTCATTGATTTTAATTTCTTGTGTTGTGCCATTATCTCACCATGACATGTTCTTCAGGAGCTTTGGTGTGGCTAAAATAAACATTTGAATTCCTAATGGGAACCAGTGGGGTATTTACATCCATATATTGATCTGATTGACTATTGATCTGACAGTTCACACCCTTTTTCTGTTGTTTCTGTCTCTTTTCTGGCCTCGGGTGTAAAAACCCCATAGGGTGGTATAATAAAGCTTACACCTGTGTTCCCACTCAGGCACAATGCATCCATTGTTTGTTAGACGTTAAAACGCTGGAGGAGGGTGATGTGCATGACGTTTCTGTGATGAGTTAAATAGTGTATTACTGCATGTGCAACACAAGGACAAACACTGTCGCCCTCTCCTTTAGCCTTCTGTCAGTGATGCGTATTGTCTTTGAAAGCTCAGGCTGCATCTCTATGTGACCCCTGACTCATGTCTGACAGATTATGTAACACTTCTGAGTGGAAAAAGTCGTATACCCGTGGAGTGCATTCAGACTCCCTTGTCGCTAGAAAATGTTAAATAATAAATGTAGGTGCCACATGGTGTCTCCTAGTATCTTGTTGGTTTCTCTCTCGAGCTCTGATTTGTGGATGTTAACAGAAACTTGGTCGTCAGTGCGGTTGTGCCATGTCAACCCGGTGCTTGTCGTTTGCCATGGCATTCGTAATATTGAATTGCTTCGTTCTGATGATAAAAATCCACATACGTGCATAAACACTTTCACACATGCTGTTAACACCCACCCAGGACCATCTACCACACTCTTCCTTTCTCCAACAAGCACTGGTTCCTCTGCTCAGGCTCTGAATCCTGTTGCTATGGTGACTCTTCCGCTGTACACAATGGCACGGCGGTTGTATAATGTTTTTCTGCCGGTGCAGCTTGTGGCCCACATCACCACTGAGTGGGCTGGGAGTACTCCAAGCCTGCCACCCACACTTCGCTCCATGCTAATGAAAAGCTTGGCTTCACCGGGGAGTTTTCACGAGTCGCATCGGACGGCAGAGCTCCTCAGAGCTGATGCAGATGTTTTTGGCCTCCTTGTCATCTGTTGAGCTGCTCAGACTGGTTCAACAGATGACAAGGATTGACGTTCATGTCTGCTCCTGATGGGATGGGGCAGACATTGAAATTACCAAAACTGATATGACACCTGTTAAAATCCCTAATTTTTTCATTCATTATTTTTAATTTTGGGATAATTAAGACCTCTGAGGTCTCTGCCAACCAGGGACTGAACAGGACCCAAGAGACAAGGGCCGTGTGACACGGGGCCAGGCTCACGGAACCCGCCATAACATTATGGGCACGCCCAGCCAGTGACTAGTCACCCCCGTACCAGACCACCAGCCGAGTCCTGGCTGCCCGGACTCACCGGTGCAGCCAGGCACCTGGAAGCCCCAACAGGTCCTGCCAGCAGATGGCCAAAAGTCCCCCAGCCCGCCCTGCCAGACCCCCTCCATCCCAGTTGACCTTTTTTTTATTTAGTTTTTAAAATCTGTTTTTATTAAATCTTATGTAAATGTATGTGTGTCTTGGGTGCATTGAAAACAGAAGGTGGGACATGCAGGGTAGACGTCCCCACGCGCCCCAGTCTTCCATTTAACTAAAAAGTGTATTTTTGTTGATTTATCTTTTCCCTTCAATTTTAGTTTTTATGTGAGTTTGTATGCGTCTTAGGTGCATTAAAAAGAAGGTGGGACATGCAGGGTGACTGATCCCAGCATATCCCAGCCCTCCGTGTAACTGAAACAACAATCAACACGTTAAAGAGCCGTTTTGCTCTGTGGTCTTTTGACCGAACCGCTTCACAGACTTTTCAATAAGATCACAGGAAACTGGTTTAACTTTTGAAAAATATTTCATAATGTCTCCATTAACATCTGGTCAGGTCATCTGGATTTTATTAAACATTTACATAATTGGATAAAAGTTTGGAAAGGCACAGTTTTTTTTTTTGTTTGTTTTTTTTTCAGTTTATAAAGATTGCAACAGTCCAAAACTAAATCACATTTATTTTACTTTCTTACACATAATTGGATAATTTTGTTTACTGTCCTACACATAATTGAATAACTCAAAATAATGAATATTTAGCATTCATTTGCAAGAAATTGGCGCAGCAAAAAAAATCACCTTGTGAGCTGTTTTCATTCTGGGAACATAAAGTCAGGCTTTCACAGTAAACGAGGTGCAGTTGTTGATTATAACTTGTCAGCAGTATGTAGTTTCTGTTCTGCTTTATCGACTCTGCATCTATGGTGACTGTTTGCTTCAGCACACGAATACTGAACAATTGTAAGTTGCAGAGGAACTTGTTCAGAGTTTTTCAGCTGCAGCTCAACAGGAAAAGACTGATGTGGTAAACTTGAATGGTGAGAAATGATGGTGTGCAGTGCTGTGGGTTTTTTCATCCCCATGAGCCAGAGACAATTTAATTAAATTGAGAAGCAGGACTGTAATTGAAGTGTCCAGGCATACTTAAACGGGGCTGTCACACATAAACAAAAGGTGCTTTTTTTTCCCTTCTTCTTCTTATGACATGTGAATAGAAATGGGGCGTGACTCACCTTCTCACAGGTGTGCACGCTGTTGTTGGCAACAATACTTAGTGTTACTGCTTCAGGCTCATTTGAACTGAGTGGGACCAGAAGTGTAACTTGCAAAATATGATGCTCATTTAAGTTTAGCTTTGTTCTACTTTCACAGGTTTTTTTATTCCTTTTCATTTTGTCATTCTGGCTAAAATGCCAAGCATTTTAGCAGATATGGTGTTTTTCCTTATTCCCATGCGCAGCACATATAAGTGTTGTTATTATTTAAACTTTGGGTGTATTTATCAAATTTCTTTTCCTGCATGACAAAAAGCCAAAAAACAGGAACTAAGAACCCCTTTGCTGCCTTACTATTGCATGCAAGTGCTAATTAAGTTACGTGGGAGAATGTGTGCGCTCGTTTGCAGGCGTCTGTCCTTCGCCCACAGTCTTCCCAACTTTGCAGTAGAGAGTTTCCTCATTTTCTTTTCCTTCAAACAAATATTGATTTTTCTGAGACTGACTCTTGCTTGAGATCTGTAAATGTAAGTAGGCGCTTCAAATATTTTGACCTGCGTAAAGTCTAGTAACCGTACTCCCAAATAATTGAAAAAGACTATAAAGTTGTGTTTCTATTATTGTACCAGTCACCAGAAACTCTGTAAGTAAGAAAGCTGTGACTTAAAACGTGGGCCGATATGATAACAAAAAAAACAACAATTTTCCTGCTGCATGATGTTGCAAAAGCTTGGCTCACATTTGTGGCATTCCCCTCTCTTATCCAGAGTTTGCTGCTTGAATTATGTTTTAGAGAAACAGCCGGGCCGACACGACGGCTGATCCCATCAGTCGTCCACTGGTCAGTATAAAAGCTGCTTTGTGCCAGAGCTGCCAGGGAATGAGACTCGCACCTGATAACAGCACCTCGCTTTTACCGTAGGACGGCAAGATCCACCCCGACTGGAGACATGTATGTAGTGACATGAAGAGTAAGCCATATCCACCAAATATGTCTGTAGTTACTGCAGTGGTTTCTGCTGGCAGATGTGAGGCTGCTGCGTAGATTAGGTTTTTATTGAGATTATCGCAGGGACAGTCATGCTGGGGAAAAACAAGGGTCCTCAAACGGATGGCACAGTATGGCATTGGTCTGGAAATTGTGATTTAAATGTCATTACCACAGATGAAAGTAAAGCTGGCTAAAAAGACAAAATAAATAAAAGAATATTAGAATTTTAATAGTGAGAACAATAATAATACTTTTTTTATTTTGTTTTTATTATGCAGCAAAGAGAAAGCACAAGTCTGATTTATTTCTTTTTCAGAAAACAAACAAGACAAAATCACTCAATTGTGCTGCTTCCTTTGCTTGATGATAAGCCGAGTTTTAGCCATAGACTACAAGTAACTGGAAAAACCCTCTGTGATGTCGCCCTTCTGAAATATGGTTTTAAAGCCCATTTCTCAGACTTATCGGGGACAGAGGACTCTTAACGCATCCGCAATTAATGCGATAAAGAGCAAATCCGCAGTCGAACAACGAACCAGCAGGAACTCGCCCACCGTACCTGGGATACTACAGGTTGGCTGTTTGCTCACTGACTTGAATATCTGATTTGACTTGATCTGTCCGTCCATCCTCGTTTCAGTTGTCAATGCTGAAATGACTTCTTAAACGAGGACGGCCTCAGGCAGTGCAGGGACAACTCGACATCTGCCACATCTCCACTGAAGCTTCCACCATCTGCTGCTCCACACGTATCTGCTGCCACCATAGCAACCCGGGTGTGACGGCAGATACCAGCAGAGCCGGGTCGGGCATCGCTTGTGTCCGACGCTGTTTCAGTAGCGACTTGAAAAGACGGATGTTTGGATGGATTTGATCAGAAGGAATGTAAACTGTTAATAAGCATAAGCTAAAATAACAAACTGAGACTGATTTAAGGCCGGCCTGTTCGCCTTTCAACATGGTGCAGTACAAGGAAAACGAGGCTTCAAAGTACCTCATCAGGAAACGTAGGGGTGATGTTACGGAGGACTTGTCCAGTCAGCACCAAGAAGTCTCCAAGATCAGAGCTTAATGACAGCAAAGTTAATTAACCAGCACTTAATAAGGAAAATAAAAGCCACAGCTGGATGTGAAAATGTCTGTCTACAGGTAAGCCGTAGGTGAGATGGGCGTCATAGTGTTCTCGTTTGTGTGTCGTCTCCCACCAGTCCTGAGCCTCTTTGCAGCTCTGCAAACCTGCTCATGATTGTGCTTAACACATTTCAGCAGCCTCTCCCGTTTCACTGTAGTACAACACACATCCAATCGATATCTGAGTCAGAGGAGCGTAAAGGAGATGAAACATGATGGTGCATGTGGTGGCACCGGAGCACGAGGACATTACTGCCTTCTCTGCTGTGAATCTAAGTTTTATACTTGTTTAACGTGCAGCACATGCTGTCAGTTTTCTTATTGGGTCAAGTTTCAAAATATATTTTATTCTACTTTTAAGAAATATCTGTCACAGAAAGACAAAATCCCAAAACTTCATGTGCCATTTATTTTTCCATGGAAAAATTGACAAATATGCCAAAGTAAACCATAAGTCAATTACTTAAAAGTTCTATAATGGCTTGTATGAAAGCATGTTATAAATACTTAAAGGAATTTAAAGGAAATTTGACGCATAAATGTTTTTATGTCGTAATTGAATTAATTATGTTTTAAACAATTAAAGCAATGTTTTTTGTATGAGCTTGCCTTGCTTGTTTGTAATGAGGCACAAAGCAACTTGAACTTTTCAGGTCCCCCTCAGGTGTGGAAGTGAAATCAGTTTTGCCACCATCAAAGACTGGTCTCTAGTTCGGTCACGTTCTCATTTCCTCTTCCATCATTACTTTCTTCAGCCTCCTGGTCTCCTCTGCCATGATGTCCATTGTTGTCGATATGTGCCATTAAATGATGCACAGCCATAAAAGAGGCGGCCGCAACAGGAGCCAAAAGTTGCTTTGGGGGATTTGGCCAACAGCAGCGATGGGAGGCCGCAAGAGCTAGACCACACTTCTTTAAAGTAATCAGATGTTCCTCAAAGGACATGGACCCACATGTGTATAAGTTTTATCTGCTGCTCAGTAGGTCATAAAACTGAGGTAAAGTACTGATGATAGTGGAGATAAACATTGGCTATTTGTAGTGTGAACTAGCCGACTTGTCTGCGGCTGTGTTGCTAAATAACGACTGCAATTTAAATGACTAGATGACTGTTTGCAGAGTTAAAAGCGTTAATACTTTCATGTACCTTACAACAAATGTAAACACTCTTGTTGATCTTCTGAACGTTAAGTTGGCAGCTTAGTCCAAATTAGACATTTAACTTTGTTTTATTTATTTATTTTTTTAAAGATATCAGCATTTTAGGTTGCAGTAGAAAGGCTTTGCACATTTTAATGCCTTGTAACTCATATTGCATCCAGCTGTTGTCGCCATGAACTCACCCATCAACATTCCCAGGTGTGGAGGAAGTCTTCCTCTCCTTTTGATTTGTGCGCCTTGACATTGACAAGTGCATTACATTCTTACAAGCCCGGCAACTGAGATGAGCATTTGTAGTCGCCGATATCACGCAGTAACTGTCAGTGACATATTATGATGTTAAACAAACTAGCAGGGCTGTCCCATTTCTCTGGGAATATTTTTAGCCCTACCTGTCGGTGACCTGCTTCAAGGGTTCTCAGTACAGCGGCATCAATAAGGGGTTGGCGAAGGGCTAAGAGGTAGAAATGGCAGCATTGCTGTTTGATGATGAACTTTTAGGCAGGATTTTTTTTTTTTGCCAAGAGCAGATTATAAAACATTGATGTTATACTCTCTTTATTTATTTTTATACAAACAGCATCTAAAAGTTTATGCTGTGCTGATGGTCTGTAGCTGTACAGCTTTCATTTCATCTTTGTACACTGTGAGAAATACTAATTGTTATTAAGGTGATGAGAAGTTGCCTCAAAATGTCACACCTACAATCCATCATACTCCCACCGGTCTAGGCTGTGATGTGAAGATGCATCACAAAAGAATTGAGGCCAAAATGTTTTTCTTCTTTTCAAACACTGTCTTCTACTAGTTACTTAAGTTAATTGTTCTGCAACATTTAAAGCTGTCAGGACAGGGTTAAGCGTCTGTTGCCAGATCATGATGCCTGGTCATGATCTGTCTCACCCAAGAAATATGCTTCACCTGGTAGAACAGGTTGATTTTCTGTATTCTTTATCAGAATTGCAGGAAATGTCTTCATGCTGGTTAGTTTTGTGATAAATCAGACCTCCTTCATGGGCAGGTCTGGTTTTCTAGGCCTGTGTGTGTGTGCGTGTGCGTGCGTGCGTGCGTGTGCGTGCGTGCGTGCGTGCGCGCGCTGCTGTTGCCACCCCAGCCAGTGCCAGACACACGGCGTTGACACGTTGAACTTTAGACTAGGTTGTTATCACCTCATTCCCTCTGTGAAAGCTGCCTGTTCAAAGTGTGTTTACCTATAAAAACCAAAAGTATATCTTTGCAGTTAAATGATGCCTACTTTACACAGGTCATTTGGAAACATGATGTCAGAACACTGCCCTGACTGAACTTAATGACAGCTCACACAAAGGCCTGGTTCCTTAGATATAAGAATATCAAAGGACATTTTTCTTTTGGTTTTATTCAAGTCTTTGTTTTATGTTTCTGGTCTTGTGCCTTTTTATTTAAATCTATTTGTAGGTTGGGCACTGAGTATTTACAAAGTTTTAAGTTAACATAGAAATGATGATTTGTCAACAGTTGTTATAGAAAAGTGGTAAGGCAGCCCAGGGAAACCCGTTCCTCATCTGGCCCTTGTTCAGTCACTCTTCTTCTCTTATAACAGTTAAAGCTGTTTGTAATAAAGCAACAACCAAAATTATATGTGTTGTTATAACTCTTGTGCTCTGCTACCTGTCTTGGCAAGGGCCTTTGTTAATCTCTGTGGTTAAATAAAAGTCAACAAACTAACTGAATAAAAGACGGACGTAGTCGGTGTGTTGACGTGACATTAGGAAAAGAAACTCAACCAATCATTTCGTTATTCTGAATGAAATTGTAGCTGTCAAATGCATCTCAATGTCTCCGTCTAACAATGAGAAGTTCAATTCAGCTTAATTTTAGTCAGACTACTTTGCAACTGGAAATCAAAGTTGAATCCAGAAAAACTCTGCACATGGCCTACAGTTCCCGGGCTTGTGGAAAGGGGACGATGCGCGGTCTTCCATCCTGATGTTCCGGGGTCTGTTGCTCAGGAAGTCCAGTATCCAGCTGCCCCGGCCCACATGACTCAGTTTTCTCACCAGTCTTTGTGGAATGATTGTTTTGACGGCAGAACTATTCTACAAACAGCATCTTTACATACGTGTTCTTCTGATCCAGGTGAGTGAGGGCTCGCTGGGGTCACGGCGTCCTCTGTTGACCTGTGAACTCGATAACAAACTGATGTTGGTCGCGGTCAGCAGGGAAGGGGTGATGAGTCTCTCAAAACGTTTAGTGATGATGGGGTCAGAGCGACCGGACGGAAGTCATTTAGACAGTTGACTGTGTTTCTTGGGGGTATTGGGATGGTGGTGGCCGACTTAAGGCGGGTGTGAACTGCAGACTGTTGCAGAGAGAGGGTGAAGATGCTGGTGATACCCTCTGTCAGCTGGTCTGCGCAGGCGTTGACAATACGACCGGCCACACCATCTGGAGTTTGCCATGAAGAGACGCTGCCGGAAATGCTGCCGAAACTCAAGGAGTTGCCCACATCTTGTGTATCGATGTTCAAACAAAGCTGACCTGTTGGATTATTTGTGGTACAAAGTTACACAACAGCGAAGCGAGAAGCTGGTGGAGAGCAGGCCAACCCGATGCCGGTATTTATAACCAAAAGATGTTAAAACGAGATGTGTCTTCAGGAAGAAACCCATTTATAAATGAAACCGGAGAAACGAATCGTTTCAGAGCTGTATGTATAAAGGTAGGCATCCAATAAAATGGCTTTGTGAAACTATAACTGTAGCTCGTAGTTTAGAGTCTGAAAGACTTATTTAATACAAAATGTATATCAGAGAAGCCGTGACGGTTTGTTTTTTCTACTGAACAGAAGATAATATAGTTCAAGTCCCTGCGAGCTTGATGGTGCTGCTGTGTTGCAGCACTCGTCCTTTTGTGTTCCTTAAATCAGTTCACCTCAGCTTGTTTTCCTTTTCACATCTATATTTCATCACATTGAAGCGTTCACAGCACTTATATTGTAAAAGAGCTACAACTGCTCGTCTTTACCTGTGTGCTTTTTCAGTGAAAATTTGAACTCTAGAATTAGATGTCATGAAAACTAAGAAACCTGTTTGTTTTTTCTTTTCCTGTGCGTCTTAGCTGCTCCACTTCGTGCCGTACTTTGATGTGCTGTGGGCTTGTTATCGTCGCCTGTATTCCCAGCCCACTCCCACTCCAGTAGTTCTTGTTTACAAAACCTTTCTGCTGCTCATTACCACCGGACATCGTTCATTCCAGGGAGGCTTCGCCTTGACAAGTCCAGACCTCCAGTCTGAGCAGCAGCTTCTAACTAAGAGCCAGTGGTCATCCAGGCGGTGCTGCGAAGACTTGACAGCTCGCAAGGCCAACAGTCGGCCTGCCTAGTGTCCAAAGGCCACACAAGACTCGCACAACCACAGCTTGTTGTTCGCGTGTCTTTGGACCTTCAGACACCGTGTCAGAGCCAGTACTCATTCATTTTGTTCAAAGATATTCTGTTTACCGTCCGATTTGGAACTTATATTGTTATTTTTCACCTTTTTACCAAGTAGCAAGCTGTTATTATATAAGCTAATATTCTTATGAATAGACTTATTGTTAAATCGACAAATAGTTTTACGAATATGGTATGTGCAGTGTGAATAAGTTTGAGTTTTTCCAGCAGCAAAGCTCTTCAGACGAGGCATCGGTTTATCACAGATTAAATCTAATTTCCTGCCTTCGGCCTGGTCCATGTCTGGCTGTCTGCATGTAAATTGACTTGGCAGTGTGTCTACTTTAGGAACCCCGGGATCGTGATCTGTTGCTCTGTTTCAACCTGTGCTTCTGTAGGTGTAGATTTAGCAGTGGTCCTGCTTGAAATGAACTGTGAGATCACATAGTCTTGAAGTGTCTGTGGAGCTGCTGCTTTAAGGATAGGGAGAGATGTGTGTCAACAACTCTCAGTATATTTCCACAGATAAACACTAACAGGCAGTATTAAGTGATGCAGGCCTCTGCAAGGCATTGTCACACCCTCAGCAGCTCCAACAGACACAAACTAACTTCTCCTCTCTCCACCAGCTCCTCTTCTGTCATCCAGCCCGCCAGTTCCTTTAGAGGAACAAGTAGGCCAAAAGTGGAAAGCCTTGTCTGCTTTAACAAAAGCAGCTGAGCAATTTGATCCTCCAGACTATCTGAGGTTTTACACTGCAAAGGGTTGAGGGGGAGAGCGGGCTCCGGAAAACAGCCTCTCTGCCTCAGTTTGTCATTGATTCCCAGGAAGGGTTTTTCTTCTTTGCATGCTCATTATTTCTGGCCCATCTCCACGCCTGTTCGCTCGGTGATCTCCCTGCACATCCCTGGAGGACGTGAGGAATTTCCTTGCTCGCCTCTGGCAGCGAGGAAGCATAAGAGGCCAGTGACACAGTGGGATTACGTCACATTTCACTCATATGAACTCTTGGCGAGGTCTTTTTTTGCAAAAACGAGAAATCCTGTTGAGGAAAACGTGTTTAATTTTCAAAGGCAGCATTTTGGTTTTGTTTTCCTTCCACTACCTCACCAAGGGAGGAGCGCTCAGTTGAACTGCAGCCATTTTCCCTGTTTGCATGTGTGTTCAGCTGGTGTTGTTAACGAAGGGTGGGCTCGTTTTCCCTCCCCTTGTGTGTAGCAGGAAAACGCTGGAAAAAACAGTCCTGCCGAATTAGAGTTTGATCCGTAGCAGCTGTTCACCCGTGCTCTTTTAGTGACGCTGTTATTTTTCTTTTCGCATCATATGAGTCGGTCTGTTGGTGATGGGAAGCCTTTTCTATTTTCTATGTTTTTGTCTTTAACTGTAAAAAAGTTGTGCATTTATATAGATTATTATGGATTTTGGTGTTAAGGGGTGTGAATTTCTACAAAGTATAAAGGAGTTTTAAGGGTTTTGCCGTTATAACAGTTTTGGGATGGTTGTGAAACCACCTGAACATCGTAACATTTGCTGTTACAAAATTTGTAAAAAACATTGTAAAAAAGCTCCACCTGACACAGGTGCATTAACAAGTACATGAATAAAATTATACAAATATTGCTAATCTGGATAACCTGCCATAAATATGCTTGTTTGAAGTTCAGGCCTTTCACAGATGAAGAACGCAAAGTGTTTCACAATAAAGTACAATTTCACAGTTAAAATTTTAAATTAATAAATTACATGAAGCTTGTCTCAAAAAACAAAATGTTGTGCTGTTTATATTGTATGTGATGTATTGTACATATTTATGACAGAATATTTATACTGTCATATAAATATGTTTTGAAATGCAAAAGTTTGTAGAAATTATGTAAGAGTTTGTGAAAAATGAAAGGTGAACAACAAAAATCAGGCCTTGGATATTGAAGTTATATATGTAAAAGATATTCACAAATGTGTATTCACACAATTATCTATATTTACAAAGACGGCTCAAAACATTTGTCCATCATATACTTGTATTATTTTTATTCTCAATGTCAAAATGTTCCTCACTTAGAAAGTTTCACACTAGCTGTTTCATATTCCTGAAGAATATTGATTGTCAAAAAAACCCAACAAAAAACGGACAGTTCTCACGCTGGATTGTAAAGACGAGTCTTAAAAGCTACTTTGTCTGCCAGGTCGGGGCAATGATCAGACTCTGTCATCACTATTGAATCAACTGTAATTTTATTACTTGTGTATAAAGTCCAAAATGGCCTAGTGCCAGATATTTGTAAGACCTGATGGTTCCTCATGTTCCTAACAGCGTTCTCCGTTCTCAGAGTGCAGGTTTACTCCCGATGTAGATCTGGAGGACGGGTCTTCTGCTATCAGGAACCTTCACTATGGAACCAACTTCCAGTTTGGGTGAAGGAGGCTGACACCACCTCCACCTTTAAAACCAAACTTCAAACATGTCTGTTTAGTAAAACATCTAGTTGGTGTAAACTTTAGTGTGTCAGGACCAGTAGTCACAGCTGCAGCTGCAGGACCAGACTAGAGCAGCTGGTCTTCAACACAGCTTCATCTGGATCTGCTGCTGTAGACCTGCTGCAGGGGGGCACCAACATGATCCACTGACCTGCAGTCCCACCTCTGACCACCTCAGTGTCTGTTGTCTACACCTGTTTAGATAGTGGTCTCTGTAGTCCACCAACTAACCAGGTACCAGTCTGATGGACAGAAAACTCAGTTCTCCAGTTAACAGATAATTATACTGATGGATCTGGTCTTTGGTACCTTTGACAGTGTGTCTGTCTCTCTACTTCCTGTTCTACCTGCTCTACCCGGCTGGTCTTCAGCAGGAGGGTCCCCCTTATGATCCAGGTCCTGGTCCAGGTTTCTTGCCCCTTATGATCCAGGTCCTGGTCACGGTTTCTCCCCCCTTATGATCCAGGTCCTGGTCACGGTTTCTCCCCCCTTATGATCCAGGTCCTGGTCCAGGTTTCTTGCCACTTATGATCCAGGTCCTGGTCCAGGTTTCTCCCCCCTTATGATCCAGGTCCTGGTCCAGGTTTCTTGCCCCTTATGATCCAGGTCCTGGTCCAGGTTTCTTGCCCCTTATGATCCAGGTCCTGGTCCAGGTTTCTTCCCTCTTAAAGGGAAGTTTTTACCTGCCGTTGTTTATGTAATAATTGATCGGGGGTCATGTTCTGGGTTTCTGGAAAGATCCTGGAGACAAATTGTGTTGTCATAGAAGCTGTATAAATAAAAATGAATTGAATTAAATGTAAGATGTTGTAAGACTGACACAAGTAATAATCTCGCCTAAAGTAAGAATAAATGGTAAAAACAGAATAGGGCTGAAGGCAGAACCTTGAAGGACCCCATATGAAAGACCAGCTGCCTCTGACATGAGCGGAGTTATACACTGAAGTTCCTGACAGAAAGGATTTCCCACCAAATCCTGGATCCTGTTGAACAAGCTGCTGTGATCAGCAGACATTTTCAGGACTCTGATACTTAAATGTCTTTAAAAGGCATAGATGTTTTTCTAAAATCCAGGGTGAGAAAGCAGTGTTTTCTTTTTATTCTAGAAAAGATTTTCTCACCAGATACTTTCCTGATTAGAGTTTTCCTCTGCATGATCTTTCAGCTGTGGAAAGTTTGAGGCTGATACTGATAGCTGTTTGCCTTTGATGAGGTTTTGGTTTGTCAGCATTTACAGCTGCCAACACATGACTTTACTGGTTTTCTGATTTGTGTGTTTCGTACTTGAACGAAACACACACTGACACAACTAGTAATCTTACACAAAGTAAGAATATATAGAATATATAGTAAAAACAGAATAGGGCTGAAGGCGGAACCTTGAAGGACCCCATATGACAGACCAGCTGCCTCTGATATGATATGATTTCCCAGCAAATCCCTTAAGAGAAGTTAACTTTCTCTTTACCTTGAATTCCTATTAGTCCTTATGCAAGTCTGTGTTTGAGTTGTGCAGTTGTATGTGGTTATTTTACATCCACAGCTTGTGAATAACGACCCCTCTGCTCCTCTGTCTGTTACTCAGGCCTCAGTGCAGATTTCAGCGTCTAAGTTGTTTTGGCCAGAAAAGCTGAGTCTGGAGCAACAAATGGGGGTTGAAGTGTTATTAACACGAGAAAGTCCTCATCCTCAGTGCTCTCTTCCTCCTCACATTGTCTGCTTCGTGTGTTTGGCTCAGTTGACAGGACAAGTCACTTCCTTAAAGAGTGATTATTCCTTTTAGCCTGACTGTAATGTAGTTTGCTGCAAATAATTTCTTGTTGGAGAGAATCAGTTTACTTCTTGTCCTTGTCTTGGAGTTTAATGTAGCTGATTTTGTCAATGTGAAGTATATTTGTTGTAGTATGTAACAAAGGTTAAAAGAAGATAATGTTTGCTTCATTTGTCACCAATTTAATGACTTATTAGGTCAAAAAACTCATGAAATTTTAACAGCAGATTGATTTTTCTTTTTCCCTTTTTTTGTGGTTTTATGGAAAATGGCAACAGGGAGCTAAAGTGATGGGATTTTATTGTTCAATTTCATTTACAAAACATTGTGAGACTGTGTAAAATGTGGGAAAAACATTGGAATTAGAATAGAGATCCATCCATCCATCCATCCATCCATCCATCCAGGATGACTGATCTTCTCACCATCCAGTAAACCTCGCTGCTTGTATTGAGTGATCTTTGTTCCATCTGTCATGACCCACAATTCCATGGGCGAGTGTTGGAGCATAGATGAACCAAAAACTCACTGTTTGGTTCCACTCTCTTGACAACAGCAGATTCTGCTCATGGATCTCCTGCTAAGTTCTTCCACCACTCACAAACAAGACCCCAAGACACGCAACTCCTTCACCAGAGACATCGCCTCAGTTCCAACCTGGAGAGGGCGTTCCAACCTGGAGAGGGCGTTCCAACCTGGAGAGGGCGTTCCAACCTGGAGAGGGCGTTCCAACTGGAAGTCATCTAAATCGCTACTGCAGCTGCCTGATTTTCTCAATTTTGAAAACGTGAAATTTTCACACTTTCACACAAACAGAACTCAACGTCCTGGTGTTCTGGTGCAGACAGTTTAGGTGCTGTTGGTAAGACTGACTGGGGATGTACGGGTCAGAACAGGGCACCGTTTTCATCAATAAGAATATCAAAGTAAAGTTTGCTGGCCCCTTATTTCTTTTTTCCATTAAAACGTGTCTGTATTTGGCAGAGTTGTAGCCTTTAACTTGGAAATACTGAGACACATCGTTGAGAAAGTGTTATTGAGGAAGCCTGGCATACAGCTACATCACTGAATTTCCTGATCGGTGAGACGGTGTTTTCTTGGCAGAACTGTGAGAGTCAGATGACTGTGCAGAGCTCACTTCATTATACCTTCTTTTTTTTTTTTTTTCTTTTTTTTTTTGGCCACAACAGCAGAGGCAGCTTTTGCCAGTAAAGCTCCTCAGTTGTTAATGTGTGTAAATGATGCTGTGGAAGTATTTAAAATGAAACAAAAAAGTACACTGTCTCTCATTTAGTCCCAGTCCTGTTTCTCTCACTCCCTGTTCTCTTGTTCTCTTCCTCCCTCTGTGGGTGTTTGGTACACTAAGTGCTTCAAGATCGCTCGGGCCGCGAGGAGGCACAGTTGGCGTAGGCGTCCGCAGCCCTCAGCCAAGTGTCCTCGCCTCCCCGAGTGGCTTTTCTGGCAGTGTTTTGGTGGGGTGAGGTGACAGTGGAGTCAGCGTTATCCTGTCAAACAGCAGCATTCAGCAGCATCGCTGCGGCAGCGTGAGAGCAGCGTTTTCACAACGGCTCCCGTGTTGTTCCTTACTACTGTCATGCTGGAGTGTCAGGCAGGACCACCATATTTGGATTGCCTAAACAGTAAAAGTGCTTATGCGTGTTTTTTGTTTATTATTCCACTTGACAAGGACTATTATTTGTCTACAGCCTGTTGACACTGTAAACTTGTGGAATAACCTGAAGGGACACCTGGACCGGTGAGACGTCCGATGTGAATGCACCGGAACGTCTTCATAAGAAAACGTATAACATTGCTTAACATAGCTGCAAAACGTTTACATATAAATCTTATAAAATGAACTTTTTTCCCTCCATCACAGGAATTATGACATTTCACTGGACATTTATAACTTAGTTTTCAATTATATTTGTGAATAAAGTTGCAGAAGCAGTTACATCTCCAGAGTTGTAGTCACAGTTGGTTGAATTGTTTACAAAAGCTTTCAGCCTTCGAGGCCAAGATGAAGCTTTTAGGTTTAAACGATATTCACATCCATGCCCTAGTGATCCAGTCACCCGTGAACCGGGCCTTTTCACACTTGGCATTAACGTGTTTGTCTGTGTGTCTCCTCCCCTGCTCCTTATGTAGATAAACAAGAAGATTTTATTTCTTCTGGTTTATTTTCCAATTGTTTTTATTTATTTATTTTTTTTTTTTTGATGCACTAAACTGCACCTTTTTGGCAGAAAAGAGAACTCTGATCTGTAGGATATATTAATCACTACACTGTTGACAAACATCCAAAAACATGATAGATGGCAAAAAGCTTCACACAGACTGAAACCGATATGCGATGTGTTGTAAACAAAAGGAAGAAGAAGAACTAAGGTAGACGAATCAAACGAACCTCAACGTAGTGGTTGTATCGGTTAAACTGGATTAAAGATGCAGTGTGTGCCTACATCACAAAGCCTGCAATGATCCGATTTTGATTCGATTACGTTCAGGAACTAGTGATTGATTAAACACAATCATTTCCACTCATATCGAATCACAGTAACTCGCTATATCATTTTTTTTTTTTTTTAATTCTGGGTTTTACTAAAGTTAAATGGTGATTTTTTATTGCCAGAATTAATTAATAAGTTACCTTTTGATGTCAATATAAAGATCAATATTTTAATTTAGTATGATGAACATTGATGATCAGTAGATCCTTTCGTAAACACGAGACGTCCGTTTATGTCGTCCGGTGCGTAAATGTGGCCCAGGATGCATCGTGTTCAGACCTGAATTTAAACAAATTTTAATATCTAGTTTAAACAGGACCTTAATGTTAAATTTTAAAAAAATATGAAAAAAGTGCTGGGTTTTTTTTTTTGTTTGTTTTGTTTTTTTGTCTTTTATTGACGTAGTAAAGCTCTTTGTACAGTGCAGGAGTGCTACTTGGATGTTTGTCAGCTGTGTTGATGTCGATGCTGAGCTGAGGTCCTGCACGCTTGGGTTTAAACTTTCATACTGTTGTCAAAGTGATTATGCGGAGCCTCTGAAGGTGACAGCAGGTGGGGCGTTTTTGAGTCCTTCGCTGCCACGATGCATGAATGCTCTTTTGTTCAACTGCAGATACAGTTTCACTTGGCTCACTTCCCCGTCTGTACATTAGAGACATATTACAGCATCAAAAGAGGAGTACGGTTGTGAGATGTAACCCAGGTGTATTATTAACTTTCTTTATGTAACCCAAGTATTATTATGTTGGTCTAAGCTGGAGTACCGCCTCTTTCTGATGTTGATCTGAATTCATGTTGCTGTTTTAATTCAGAATCCGTTTCTGTCTGTGTTTCCAGGCAGCATCTGACATGATTTATCGGCCAGTTATTAATTAAAGCAGTTATGATAAATGCTTTGTGCTCCCTGCCCCTGCCTCTGGCTCGGTTGGCTGTTTACCACACTCAAACTGGTTCACGCATGGCCTGAAGTCTTTTAAACTGTTGCTGAGTGTTGATGAGCTCCGGTTCCTTGCAGCTGATCATTTATTTTAGTTTAGGTTTTGTTTGTGTTACACGTCTGTGTTGTCGGTTCGTTTTGTCGGTTGTACTTTCTGCTCTGCTATCCTAACATTTGTTAACAAACTGGTTTATTTTTATTACTTACTGTTATTTGTATATTAAAGTTTCTGATTCAAGTGTTTTATCTTTTTACTTTGAGCGTTTTGTATTGGTGGTCTGTAGCCCAGGACGCAACATTTCTTGTGGTATATTTCATTTGAAAAGTCTTTTTTTGTTCCTTCCTCAGCATCTGTAATTCACGTTAACGTGTCCACGAGCAAAATTCAGAAACCTTCGTTGTTACTGCACAACCAGTCATTCGCAGGCGTTCCTGCTCTGCCGGAGCCGTTTTTTTTACATGTCTTTTGTTGAAATAAGCCTGGTTGTCGCTCTGCCTGCGGCTAAATAAAACTGACATTGTCCTCTCTCGTTGGCAGCGGCCAGTTTGCTGTGGTCAGAAGATGTCGACACAGGATCACAGGCAAGGAATTTGCCGCCAAATTCATCAAGAAACGGCGCAGCAAGTCAAGTCGACGAGGGGTGTCGAGGGAGGACATAGAGCGCGAGGTGAACATCCTGAAGGAGATCCAGCACCCAAACATCATCATGCTGCACGAAGTCTTTGAGAACAAGGCCGAGGTCATCCTGATCCTTGAGCTGTGAGTGGCTTGGTCTTCTTCTCCTGCATGCACTACAACGTCAGGTCTTTATTCCTGACTCCAGGTTACTACTTGCTATATTCTGTGATAGTAACAACTTAAACTTTAAAACTTGCACAGACTCAGTTTTAAAGCCTTTTTCTTGACATTAAGAAGGAAGCGTATGCTGCTAAAACAGCCCTGACCTGACCTCATCTGACACCGGCAGCAGCAGGAAAGCTCAGCTTTCTGGGCATTTCTGAATTTCAAACGTAGGAGCTGTATGTGCTGATGTAAACGTAGACGAACAATTGAGACTCCACAATAAAAGATCACATATACACATGATTCAGAAGAGCTTTTTCTTCTGCTCTTTGCCTTGTTCTTAACACTGTTTTTCTCACTGCAATAATCTAGTAGACGGCCAGGTGCAGCGCAGTCGGGTGTTATACATCTCATGGTACAACAGGCCCACTAAAGGGTTAAAGGGGGCTTTCACACCTCCAGACTTGAGTCTGCCCAAAACAAACTCATGTCGATGTTTGTTGTTTCCTCTGATGAAAACAGAAATCCCTGTCAGGTGTGGACAAATACAATCAGACTCCAGGAAGAGGTGGTCTTGTGACTGTGGTGTGAGACACATGAGAAACATGTGGAATCACCCAAAGACACTGATGTTGGAGAGCTGATGATAAACTGATATATGTGACTGCAGCTCTTAGAGGTGTGTGCCACACAGCAAACAGCGACTCCCAGGACCGGGAGCCGTTCGTCAGGTTAAACCAGCCTACAAACAACTTCATACACATACGATCAACGTGCAGCCACGTGCAAACACAGTGAAATCACTGATGGTTAAAGCTATGCAGCCAATGCTTAAAGAGTTGGAATGATTATGTGTTGGTTAAAATCCAGTTTGATTTTGCAGACTGTGAGAGACAAAGATGTTAACTTATTATTATACTTTTCTTAAACACTAAACGGTTACATGATGCTTTGACAGTACAAGACAGGAACGTTAACAATAATCCTCCCTCGTATCTGTCTGACTAGACTCAAACAACCCAACACAGAAATTACATTTGGATTTTTATTTTTTAAATAAAGACTTTCCTTTATTTTTCCTCCATTTTTCAACAAGGCTGAATATAATATGTATTGGTTGTAATCACTTAGATGATCATTACGCAATCAACTTGTTTTGTCTGGGTTTTTTTTTTTGTTTGTTTTATTGTGCAATATAGTTGTTTTATGTCTCTGTGTTCATTTCCCTTTGAGCACTTGCAGTTATGTTAAATCGGGTCTCAGAAGATTCGAAATGCATGTGAAGGGTGCAAAAAGGTCCCATTAGCCCAACAATCGGCCGCATCGTTGGGCTTCTGTCTGCGCTGTCGTATATGCCTGAACTATGTGGGATAAATCTCCTGAGGCTGCAGAAGACTTCACGCCTGCCTCCGCAACTGTTTACTTCTTTGGGTTTACTTCGTCAGATACTGCTCCTGACTGGATCGTTGCGATGCTTGTAAGAGTGGGATCAGTGGGATCTGGACGGACTCTCTTAGGGCTACATGGGAGAAGCAGTAGAATAAGTCATTTTATCTGCAGCAGTGCTTAGGCCCAGTTTAGACCTGGTATTAAAATCCATCCTGAGTGATTTCATTAAACCAGAAATGAAAGAAGGAAAAAAATTCCTCTGGTGAAAATTTGAAGAACAACTCTGAGCAAATCAAGTCCTTCATCCTTTGAGTTCATGTTGTTGAAGTGTGTTGCTGTTTGTTTTTCTCATTTTACTTCGCATTGGCACACAAATGAACATGTCTTTAAGTAAGCAGTGTTTCAGTGCAGTCCATTCACTTCAATTCAGTTTCATCCATCCATTATCTATACCCGCTTACTCCTTCTCAGGGTCATGGGGGTCTGTCGGAAAACCAGGTCTAAAAAGGCCCAACCAGTCCGTGGTAAAGAAATTGATATGTTCATTGGTGTGTTACTGCAGAAACAACCTGTTGCATACTTTAGTGTATATGAAATGTGATTTATGTTGACTCTAGGTCCTGTATGGGTGTCGATGTGGATGAGAAACATTGGTTAGCACTTAGTTCTCTACATTTTCCATATCTCGATGAAGGTTGGGGTTTGTGTCTGGGCATTCAGGCTCTGATCCGTTGGCATGTAAATACAGGATACTCTAACAGCTGCTGTGCACATGTGAATAACACAGTTGGATCAATGAAGTAGATGTCTATCATCCACCCCTCCTTGTGTCATTTTGCTCCATTTGGGTCCATCTAACGCTCTACAGTGCATGTTGCACATTACAGGTTTCAACTTCCATCTCTTTGGTGATATTTCGCTCTCTTTTCCCATCTTTTCCTTTCCCTTTGCTGGTTTGTGGCGGGTTTCCTTTCCATTGCTGATGCATTAACAAAGATACCAGGCTTTGTTACACCGGGGGCCACTAAAGTCACGGCTCCAGTTACACTTAGGAGACATGCCGGGTCAGGGATAATCTAGCAGATTGAGTTTTCAAACTTATTTATTGCAAAGTACTCTAAGGAAGAGGCTCTCTGAGCTCTCTGAGGTAGGAGTTGTTTGTCTTTGTCAGTCAGGATGTGTTTTTGTTTGCATTTTACCATGGGGTTTTAGATGAGGTTGAAATATGATCCTAGAAGCGTACTTTGAAGCCTTCAAGACAAACTAGACACACCACGTAACTTGAATTATTCGGACTGAGCTGTTTGACTGTGAAACTATTTATTTAAAATTACTACAGCAGCTGTAGTCAGACAACTAGTTGTTTGTGTCAAGCTTGTAGATCTAATTGTAGCCAGACAGGCATGACGTCAGATTTTTGTCATTATCAACATTTCCAACCGGATTTTGTGGATGCTGGCATCTTTATTCAGTTGTTTGTGTAATAATAACATAGAGACGGCATAAACAACATAGTCATAGGTTTAAAATCTTGTAATTCCCGTTCTCATATGTGGCGTTTACATGCACCACAATATTCTGATCTTAATCAGATTAAAGCAGTACTCTGATTAAGAAACTGTCATGTAAACAGCAACCTTAATCTAATAATGTCATAATTAGAGTGCACAATCATCGCATTTAGGCATGAGGAGTATGCAGATTATGTTTATGAAGATTTGTAAACACCGTAATGACAATATTGTCTTAATTAGATCACGATCAATAATCTGATTCTTGTCAATGTAAACATCTGATTATTGACAATGGAGATGCACAAATAAGATTCAGAGCCTTTTAAATTTACAGAAGAAGAAAGTTACTTCATCTTGCATTTACGGCATTCAGCAGCATTTTTGTTGTTTGTGGACACAAACTAGAAACGTCATCGTACTTGTTGGATAAATGTCTCTACTGACAGTTGTTTATTAGTGTTTACAAAAAGCACACGACATGTACGAAATATACAGAGCTGCAAATCTGTCCAGTTCACATTTTGCCATTTATTCAATTAGCTGTCAACCACTACACGGATGTTGTTGGGGTGTGTGGCGCCACGGCACAGTGCTACCGAGCTGAAAGCGGGACCACCAACACCTGGTGGTGGAGTGCGAGTGCGTTGCTCAGTAAACCGACTCCCTTCGTTCTCCTGTGTACTGACCAAATAAACTGGAATAGTGATGCTACCTCGGCCAAACTGCACGAAATGAGAAATTTGAGCTTTGGAGATGGTAGCAGTTAACATCTGGAATTTCTCATCTTAAACTACTGTGAAGTTTCTCTTTTCCCAGGCGACATAGTTTTGTTCCCCATTTTGACGCATGTGAAACGAGAGCTATCGCTGGGACGTAAAAGCTTCTGTTTTCATGTTGTTTCAGTTTGTCCTTCCTGCTCTCCTCGTGCTCGCAGGATAAATACAGCTACGGCAGAAAACGTCTTCACACATTACACATCGAAGGACTTGTGTAGGGAGAAACAGATGATGTGTTCAGGCAGAAACCTTCTTTCCTGTCCGTGTACGTCAGTTCAGACTTGGTCAGCCACTGAAGTGATGGGTGGGTGTGGGGCTGGGGGTCGCTGCTGGACAGCCGGCCTGGTGGTGCCTTCTTCTGTGCCTTTGTTTCTGTTCTTCCAAAAGAGTCTGGGATGAAGTTAAGTGCTGCTCATCGTGTGCAGCAGCATCTACGTATACGGAGCATTTTTATAGGGTTGAATAAATGTAAAATGCTACGGCGGTGAATCGTGAGTCAGAGGGTTTCCTCAGATGTCAGGTGGGACAGGCATGTGTTTGCGTGTGTGAAACTCTGATAAGCGGGGCTCCGATTACAGGGCGCTCTCTCTTCTGCTTTCTCGGTCACACTTCCTCCTACTGCAGGCTTTCCCTCATATTATCATGCTGCGGGGACCATGATTAATGCTCTGCCATCTTCAGTTCCCATCCTCATATCTGCCATTGCTGCACTTATCGCTAAGAATTTTAATATTAATGTAATGAGTCCTGAATCATACCATGATTTTATTAATTGAGCTCAATCAGAGGATTATGAGTGTTGATAGATCAAATGTGAGGTTGTATTGATGATAAGCAGTTACAAGGAATGAGATCAGTGCTGGTTAACTTGTACTCTGAATGTGTAAACTGGTCAGGCTCGTGTGCATCAGGATGATTCGATTACATCAGCCCGTCTGTTAATCTGGGATTTGTAGCTGACTCTGATGTGAGAGATCTCTCTTTTTTTCATTCCTAATCCCTTTATCTCTCTGCTCTCACTGTCCAGTGTTGCCGGCGGTGAGCTCTTTGACTTTCTGGCGGAGAAGGAGTCGCTGAGCGAGGAGGAGGCCACTCAGTTCCTCAAGCAGTTGCTGGATGGCGTCCTGTACCTGCACTCCAAACACATCGCACACTTTGACCTCAAGGTACCGGGACGACACGAGACACAAAGCAGAGCCGCCTCGTTTTCTCTTTCAGTCACGTACTTGAAGCATAAAAACACTAAAGAACATTGAACATAAAAGTCATTAGATTTTGCTTGAGTATTTATAATTAGATTAAGTAAAAGACTCCAGCACCACAACCTTATTTCTTACATTTAATTTGTTTCATTCTTTTTAACTTATCTCTGTCTGTTTAATTTCTGGTTTTAAACTCTTTTTCTGTAAAGCACTTTGAATTATCTTGTACAGGAAACGTGCTATACAAAAGAATACGCCGGGGCGTTAGCCTCGCCACGCCCCGCGTTAGCCAGCCTCGCGCCGCGGTAGCCAGCCTCGCGCCGCGGTAGCCAGCCACGCGCCGCGGTAGCCAGCCACGCGCCGCGGTAGCCAGCCACGCCCCGCGGTAGCCAGCCACGCCCCGCGTTAGCCTCGCCACGCCCCGCGGTAGCCAGCCTCGCCTCGCGTTAGCCAGCCACGCCACGCGTTAGCCAGCCGCGCGGTAGCCAGCCACGCCCCGCGGTAGCCTCGCCACGCCCCGCGTTAGCCTCGCGTTAGCCAGCCTAGCCTCGCGTTAGCCAGCCTCGCCTCGCGTTAGCCAGCCCCGCCCCACGGTAGCCCCGCGTTAGCCAGGCCACGCCCCGCGTTAGCCAGGCCACGCCCCGCGATAGCCAGGCCACGGCCCGCGATAGCCAGGCCACGCCCCGCGATAGCCAGGCCACGCCCCGCGATAGCCAGGCCACGCCCCGCGATAGCCAGGCCACGCCCCGCGATAGCCTCGCAACGCACTAGCCTCCCACCTGGCGAAATAGCGCTCTGTTGCTCTAGCTACTTTTTTATCCGTCTTTGTAGCTATCTAATGTAGTCTCCATCTTTTCTGTCAAGTTACCTGTCTAGCTAAACATTTTACTACCTGAAAATCTTTAAAGAATAAATTTTAAGGGGTCTTTTGATTTTATGATTCTAAAGAGAACATATTTTTTTAACTTGTGATAGTGTTTTTTTTTTGTATTTTTAAACGGGTAAAGTTATTAATGATTACAAAACTATTGTTTTAATCAATAATAACGGGATAGTAAAAAACAAAGTATGTAACTTGTAACATGCTTAGTGGTTTGAAAGACGTTTTTGTCCTAAAATGTTTGTTCATCAAAGTCATCTCACGGGCACCGCGAAATAAAACAAGTCCATTTAAATTTAAAACACCTCAATCCTTTTAAAGTCTGATTATATTCCACTTAATTCAATTAAATTGTTCATCATCAGTATTCATTTAATGCCATTTTCTGAAAGCAGCCGCCTTAAGGAAACAAACAGATTTTTGTTTTGATTCATCACATAGAAATGCAGATGACAGTGAAGACGACTTCCTCAAGGTCATGTTTGTACAACAGTTGGAGGTTTCTTGCATACACAACAAAAACCCAACATTCGGTCCTGCTTATCAAAGGTCATTTTGCAGGTCTGTCACCACCACAGTTGTCACAGGTCTGTTTGTCAGAATGCCACCAACTGGGAAAATGTGAATACATCTGCTCTCCAACGGCCTCATGTGGTTTCTGTTGCTTTGTTTACTTTTCACTTTTGAGTGTGAAGAGTCCAACATGGAGAAATGGTAAAGGTCCAGTTGTGCATAAAGCTGAGCAGCGGGTTTCTGCCCATTTCATCACCTAAACGTCCAGTAATTTTGGATGTGACTGTTTGTTGTGAAACACCGCCAGTATTATTGATCTGCTATCCACTTACAGCAGCATACCTGGCGTCTGATAAATAAACAGTCCAGACTGAAACTTCAACTTAACTGAGCAATCTCAGAAATCATACACCGGAGTTCAGCTCATTCGGCCCTCAGGCCTGCAGACAGTAAGATGCTGTTTCCAGCCGGCCATTTATGATAAATGCCAGAGCTTTTATTGATCTCTGCAGACTCTGCTTTGGATATAAGCTGCTGGTTTTCAGTGTCGAGGGATAGCTCCACTTAAGGTTTAATGGGTTTTGCTGATTGACTGTTATCAGGAGCATACATGTCACATTTAAGAGTGAAAGTTTGGTGTTTTGATTTTTCTATTTGCATATTTCTGTGTAATTTCTTTTCTAAAACTTGAGTCACTAATAAATTATTAGACTAATGGTGCTTGATGTGTCACCAGTCTTTAAACTCATGAAAAAATAAAAATGAAAATGACTAAAATAAATGTATTTGTTGATTGTTTGAAGATAAATGCGTTAAATGGTCCAGCTTGTAAAAAGCTCCCAAAGCACTCGTGTTTCAACTGTTACTGTTGACCTCATGTCACACGGAGGTGTGTGAGCGACTGCAATGACTGCACTAAAATCCTCCTTTTAAACACCCTCAAGTCAAAGTTTCAAGTCAATTCAAATAAAATCTTGACTTGACATTATAAAGGTGACCTAAAACAGCTTGTATTTGACGTAGGATGCCATTTTCTTCATTCCACTATAAATCCACACACGCCTGTTTTGAAGATCAGTCCCCGGTTGGACCTGGTATTAACATCTGTTCAAACAGGCTCACAGCCTTAAGCACCTGACATTAACAGGTCTCCACATTTATCTATATTGATCAGATCTCACTTCTCTGCCGTATATGCAAGAACAAAATTTCACCTGAGAAAGACCAAATGTGTTGTTTTACCTGCTCAAGGCAGCGATGCACTAAAACGTGCAATTACCAAGAAAGAAGAACAACTTCCTCTCTTTTTTTGTTTCATATTAACGATGTATTCTACATTGTGCATGTCCAAAAAGGGGAAATAATAATTTCCCAGCAATAGGATGCAGCGTTGCCAACTGAGTGACCTTCCTGCTTTATTTATATCTACAGATAAGTCTCTTAAAGTAACGGGGTCTTATTTTCAAGGGAGACCTGTTTTACACAATAAAAAAAACAAAACAAGAAACGTTCACATAATAATAAAAAAAAGTATAATATGTAAAGAGTTTTATAAGATATCATTATAAAAAAATGTACATTTATTAAGAACAGGATATTATTAATATTCTAATTAATGTGAATATTTTAATAATTATTCAATGACACTGCACTGTCCTGCAGGATAAAGGAAGAGGGTTAGTAAGTAAGTGTAATTGTAGTTTTAAGTATATACTGCTTGTTTAACTTATGTTTTATCTGTACCACCACTTACTTTCTCTTATAGCATCCATTATCATTATACACAAATGAAACAATTAAGCAAATTGGGTGATTGTGTCATTTAGTGACTTTTAGGGCAGCCAATAGCCACTTTCCTCGCTGGGGAGTTGGCACTGCTAGGATGGATGTTAATACCAGATCTAAGCAGGACCTACATAGTTGAGCTGCAAATGAATTCTATCTACTAATCTGCTCCGGGTCCTTCCCACACTAAATCCTCAATCCCAGCTCATCACTCGGCTCAGAGGACGTGGTTTAAAGTAAAAACCGACATGTTTAAAAGTACGATATCTGGCTTCTGCCACAAAGAGAGGTGGTAACGTGCGCCAGCTGAGAGCTTTTATTTACAGTTCTGTCCTTCCTAGAGTGTTTTTTGCATAGGATTTCCATACATGATGAGCCTCCTACCTGCCCGACTTCCTGGTTTTGTGGCTACCTTATAATTTCTTCTAAAGTTCTCAGTGAAGATCACAACTGATCCTCCCTGAAATCATCTAAATTCCTGCCAGTAACATCATTACTACTACTAAATTATATTGACCAGTTTCTGCCTCTCTCTCACTCTTTTTATGTTTTTTTTTTTGTTTTTGTTTTGTTTTTTCTAGCCGGAGAACATCATGCTGCTGAGCCGCTCGGTGCCTCACCCGCGCATCAAGCTCATCGACTTCGGATTGGCACACAAGATAGATTTTGGCAACGACTTTAAAAACATTTTTGGCACTCCGGAGTTTGTAGGTCAGTATCCCACATTCCGCTGCATATGTGGTTTCCCGTCTTTATCCTCCCTCGTGGCCGTGCTCTTTGATCAACAGATACTCGCTGTCATGACTTTGCACAAACGTTTCCACCACACGTCCACAAACACACACTGCCTGCACCGCCCTGTTCCTTTGGCTTGATTCATTCAGGTTCACATTGTGAAAGCAAGTGCCAACTATGCCGTAGGGACTAGGTGAGAAAGACCTGATAATAGACTGGAGATTATTAGAACTGGCCCTTGATGCCAGCCCACACACACTGGTGGACCTCTCGGTGCCATCTGCCCTTTGCTGAGGCAGCTGCAAGCCTTCCTGGTCTCCCCGGTGCCAGAACCAGCAGGCCCAGACCAGAGCCAGCTCAGTCCAGCAGGGTGACAGCGGTCAACTGGAGTAAATAGAGTAGCAGAACGTTGACAGTTGTGGTTTGGTTGCCATCAAGTACAAAAAGATTTAAAATGATTGAGATAAAAGGATTTTAAAACACACTGGTTTTGTTGGGAGAGGTTAAAGGGGTTTTTTGGGGTGTATTTGGGGTGTATTTTAATGCCAGGTCTGAACAGTGCCAGTGAAATCAGTTTAAAGCAATAACAAGTTCATATCAGCACAAAGTAACTTTGAGCATGAAAAAAACTCATTTGTGTTGTTAAAATAGGCAAACTATAGAGACTAATCTTAACAAAATGGGTAAATTGTGTTTGTTTTGGATGAGTGTGTTTATCTGAAAAGTGAGGAGTCTTTGTTTTGCAGCTCCAGAAGTGGTCAACTATGAACCGTTGGGCCTGGAGGCTGACATGTGGTGAGTTAATTAACAATCAGCCTCATAAAAAGCATAATGAACAAACGCTGTTTCAATTTAAAGGAAACATCTGCTGCAAAGTAAATTTAGATTTTTGCTTGATGTTCGGCTTGCTCATGATGAGATCCTTTGATGTTGAAATCGTGTTCGTTCAGTATCTTTGTCTTTTATTTCTGTGCAGGAGTGTTGGCGTGATAACCTACATACTGTAAGTATCTGAAATCCCGCCAGTGTTGGTAATTGTGTTTAAAATGTATAAAATGGAAACGTGTCCCTGGCGGCGGTTGCAAAAAAAGGCCACCTTCGGGTTTGTGTTTGCCATTTCTGACAAACCTGAAGGTGTCATGTGTCACTGAGCGTGACGAACTGTTGAGATGTTGAAAGGTTAACAGCAGCTGAACCTGGAGGCTCCGTCGCAGCTCTGTTGAGAATGATGGTATTTATTTATTTTTGCTGCCTATATTTCATTTATTTCCAGGCTAATTGCTTAAGTATTAGTGTATGAGTGACCAGAGACGTGTTACATCAAGCATACAAAACCCACAATTTCTCTTTAATCCTTATACCCCCTCACTCACACTCAGCCGCTCGCCCGCTCACACGAACATGTGTTGGATGTGTCAACAGCATTGTCGTCTGTTGACTTTGAGTGGGATGAACGGAGGAGCAGATCTGAACGTCCTCTTCACAACACAGTGATTCAGCAACAGAGTGCCCTTAGTCAGAGGTTTCTTCGGAAGTGCTCAACACAAACACAAAAACCGCTACTGTAGATCCTTCAGACCTTTACACGAGATCCTTCAAACTTCTGCGGGAGATCCTCCAGGCCGCTGCGGGAGATCCTCCAGGCCGCTGCGGGAGATCTTCCAGACCACAGCAATAAACATCTACTATAACTCTTGGAAGAGACAAAAATCATGAAAACTAGGCAACAATAGCAATTAACACCAATTTTGGGATTAAAAAAGTGCTTTGGAATTTGAATTATCAAACAGGAAGTTGTAATGCAGTGTTCTGTAAGTTCCTGAGAAGAATCGACTTTATAAAGGTTACGTGGTAATAGCCGGTGCGGAGATGTTAATCCTCGCTCATATGGATATCCTTATTATCAGGCGTGTTGGAGCACATTTCTGATGCTGCTATTGGTATCAGAAGAGTGGTACTTGTGTACTGAGCTGGAAGAAATGTGGCCGTTTGTCAAAGACGTCAACTGGAAGCGTCAGGAACCTGGACCGCCGTGCCGCAGCTTTGTATCTACTGTAATTATTAAATTGTTCTTTGATGTTTTTAGTTCTGTTTTCTCTTCTGTTATGAACAACAAAAGTGAAACGTTTTTGCCCATTTTTGTCCGTCTGCCTTACTGCTCACGTTTCATGCAACACTTGAGTTGCATGAAATACCACAGTTTGTTGGTATTTTACATTTTTTTAAATATATTGTTTCTAAGCATATTTGCAAAATAAATTTGCAAAAAGATTATATAGTCATTTTCTTTTTTTAAATATTTGATATTTTTGCTAGTTTTAAAAAAAGGTAGGTTATGTTTTTTTGGAACTGCAAAAAAAATTTAAGCCACAAATAAAATGTTTAAATCATGATGAATTCTAGATTTATGTAATTTTTTAAAATCTCTTTATATCTCTTAAATAATTTCAGGGGTTTTTTTTTTTTTTTTTTTTTCTTTTTTTTTCCCCTTGTTTGCACATATATTTATGGTTGATACCATGTTGGTATAACCGGAGTTGTATATATGCATTTTAATCTGGTAACCAAGGGTGTTTTGTGTGTGTGGGTGAGTGTGTGCGAGTGTGCTACCTTCACCAGCCCTCGTAACAGTCAAACTATATTTTTATTGATCCCTGGAGAAATCAAACAAGATAAGAGTAAAGGGAGAGTCGGAGAGAGGGGTGTAAATGTTCTGCAGAGGAGGGCTATAGTCACCGGGTGTGGAAAGTGGAGAGAGAGCAGGAGAGAGAGAGACGAGACAGTGGTGGTGCAGTTTGGTGTCTGTGTTGTAATATTTGTCAAGAAGTTTATAATGTGTTGTTTAAGGGGTAAAAGGTGGAAGAAGAAGACAATCAATCGTTATAAGCAAAAAAAAGAAAAAGAAAATAGAGGAAAAAGGAGGAGGAGTTTCCTATTTACAATCACATTTCTGATCGTTTGAGCGTTGGGGGGGTGCTGGAGGCAGTATTGAGTAGTCATATATAATACCTACATACATACATACACATACATATGTGGACATGTATGCTGTTATCTAGTACATATTCTTTATACATTGTAAACAGAGCAACTCAATTTGTACCTCAATGCACAATGCACACACACACACACACACACACACACACCCGTATACATACACCCAGCAATGATCCGTGTGTTGACCTTGAAGCATTATGTATGTAAGATACATGTGCATCAGTAAGTAGTTATTCATACATATTAATATACTCTGATACAATCATGTGCACCTGTGCTTTTTAGTTTCATGTGCATATACATATATACTGTATCTGTCCATATATATATATATATATATATATATATATATATACCCATACATCAATAAATACACATATAGAAATGCATCTACATATACACAGTAACATATAAACACCTAGTGCATACTTATATATATCCATATATAGTGCATACATACAAACACACATACATACTCACATATACACATCCGCACGTGTACACACACACACCTCCACGTGTGTACGTACACACGCACACACACACACGTGCACAGACACATATACCCACACACACACGTGTACTCTCACGCACACACACACACACGTGTACATGCACACGCACACCCACACACACATACACACACGTGTACGCACCCCCCCCCCCCCCACACACACACACACACACCCCCACATACACACACACTCGTGTAAATGCACACACACGTATACACACACACACACACACATGTACATGCACACCGACAACATGGAAACCCATATATATATATATGGTAATACCTACATACTCATAATTCTTTGTGCACATAAATACATACATATACAAAAATATGATAATAATCACAATAAAAATGACAACAACAAATCATTTACATACCTCCTTCCTTTCAATAGTTATTTTTAACTTTACTAAGGTAGTTATTCTTACAAAGCCCTTGTTGGTTCCCATCGTCACCGGTCATCGCCCCCCTGCCCTCCCGCCCCTAGGCCAACCCATGCCCCCCCCCCAAGAGGCGGCTGCAGCCAACCCACCCGGCAGAGCTGGGCAGAGGAGAAGGCGGCCACCGGCCCCACCTCCCCTTCCATGTCAAATCACCTCCGCAAGGAGCCTGACCAGTCCAGGAAGACAAGAGCTCTAAAATTCAGTATCGTAAATTAACTGTAATTTCATTGTCAACAGTGTTTAAACAGAGTTATATTAAACTTTCACACAATTTCCATTTTGGGATTAGGAGGATAAACGTGATGTGGACCTGCGAGAGTCTCGTCAGCTGTAGTGAACAGACTTGAGTGTTTTTGATCCTTCGGTGTGTTGGGAACTTGTATTATCATCTCAGAGCAATAAAATATATCTCTTTTTCCCCACTAATACAGATTATTATACATTTAACTGCTATGTTCTTTTACAACAAAGTGCATTTACTGTGAGATCGGTGAGTATTTCTAGTTTGTGTTGCAGAAGTGCCAGCACACTTTAATTCAACATCAACGGCAAAGGTCCCCCCAACCCCCCCGGCGTGCTGTCATGCCATGAATGTTGTAGTCCTCTGCTCAGACGCAGCTCTCTGAGCTGCCAGACCCTGCAGAGCGTCTCCCGCTCTAATCCAAATGCAAAAATGTGTTTCCGAAACTGCAAAATAGTCGTGTGTATTTCCACACAAAATACAGCCTGTTCAATGCAGAGGAAGCAGATGCAATTGTTAAATAGCAACCCAAAAAAACATTGTGATCATTACATAATCAGTATCTGCAAACATTACATGATTCACTTCAGAAAAGGGATGTGTAGGTGTTTTGAAAATTACGCATTATTTTGTCCTGATTTCATCCAAACGGGATCACAGATGCTTACATACACGTGTGTTTATTGTATACATGCATTTATGACCTCTGTTCGTGTTTTCTGCCCACACAACTGTCACAGCTCTGCCAGGAACGGCAGAAAATAGTTTTGCTGCGTGCAATCACAGCAGAGCATCGGTGAGCTGTGCTGACTGTTCAAATTCATGGGAATGTGGGATAAAATGGCGTCAGATGATGCAACCTGAAATCATTTGAGTAAATGGGATGATTCAGCCGGCGCTGCATCCCGCTGTGCCGGAGCCCTGTTAAGGTGGATTTATTTTAACCGTTAAACTGTGCATAATGCGTCTGTAAATCTGGTTAGGGAAGCAGAGAAATGTTGGATGGGATGTTGTTGGGGAGTGCTGGCTCAACACTTTCTTGGTGGCTTTGTGAAAAACTGCTTTAATTACTCGTTTATCTTTTGGCAGCTGCACATTGCAGTTGGCAATTTCAAACATTTCCACTCAACATCAGCTTGACCCACTCCACCTGCACGTCTCACCCAGCTGCCGTGGTAATGAGGGGCTGGTGCTGACGAGCAGGACAAGCTTCAGGCTTTATCTTCATCATCATGAATGACCTTGCAGCCCGTGTGCTCTTTTATCTGAGTTTGAATATTAAAACGTGCTTTTGTCTCAGGCTTGTGTGCACTTTTTTTCTTCTACGCTGAACCTCTTCTTTTTTTCTTGTTTTTTTGTGTGTGCACTTGCATTAATTGAAAGCACATTAAAATTCCTGCAATCCTCCCAAAAACAGAGCTGTCGGAGTGGTTTTCTTGGGGCAAATGCACAATAAATACTAAATACTTGACAGCAAAGCTGGGCTCGATGCTCGACTTGGTGAGCTTGTTTGATCAGAGATTGTAAGCTCCCAGTCTCGGATGTGAAGCCCAAAGCTAATGAGCAGGAAATTGTTTGGTTTAAAATCCAGTGGAGTTTTTTTTTATCATTAAAACATTTATTTGGATAAGTTAAGAAGGGATAAGATAAATGATTCCTCTCTTGGTTTAGGGATGTTGTATGCGATTGTCTACAGCGTTTATTCATTAAATCTGCACATTTTGAACCTTGATGTTAACTTTTTTCTCTTCTTGCAGCCTGAGCGGCGCTTCTCCCTTTTTAGGCGACAACAAGCAGGAGACGCTGGCCAACGTGTCGGCCGTGGACTACACGTTCGACGAGGAGTTCTTCAGCAACACCAGCGCCCTGGCCAAAGACTTTATAGCGAGGCTTCTTGTCAAAGATCCAAAGTACGTACAAACTATCGCAAAGACATCTGGTTGAAAACAACTGGACAAACAAAAAGAACATGCGAACTGTGTTTAAAGTCAGTGCAAAGCAGGAGTAAGCATTCAGAGTTCGCCGCAAAAGAGAAAAATGTGTAATTAACCACTTGGTCAAATGTTAATGAGTAAGGAGACGCTCACAAACTGGAACCATGTGAGCCAAGTGTCGTTCACATTCTGACGACGGATAAAGATACTCGTCTGTATTTCCTCTTGGATTTGATTTATTCAGGAAAAGTGAAGAGTTTTCTTTCACAGATATTCTCTCTCTGAAACTGCCTTGTTACTGGGCAATATGCCCTTTAACACTGGTTCCCAAAATTGTTCAGCCCGTGTTTCTGTCTGATGATAGAGTTGCTATAGCAACATCAGAATAGCTGCAGCTGCACTCGGAGGCTGCTGCTGCCCCAAAACTCATTTTTCTGGCTGGTTATGAATCCTGTTTCCTTCAGAGTTGACGTGACAGTGAGGGGGCTAACAAAGGTGAATGACATAGGCGTGGGGGTAATTTAGTTTTGCAAAGCAAAGGTGCAGAAGAAACGGTGAAAGTCGGTTGGAAAACCTGAAAACCTTTCTGAACTTCAGGCTCTCCATCCATTAACTCCATCTTCTCCGTTTCATCCTGCTGGTCACCACTGTTTGTGACCATAGGTGAGGTTAGGAACATCAGCCGCTGACCACAGTCAGCTCCCTCTTCACCACGACCGGCCAGTGCAGCGTCCGCATCACTGCAGACGCCGCGCTCGTCCGTACATCGCTATGTCACGCCGCCCTCGCCTGACTCGTGAACGACACCCCGACATACCGTCATGGACAAATGTGTTCATATCCGTCCAGTAAAGAACAAAGAACCTGCATTGGACTCTGAAATATCTCAAAGCAAATAAAAGTTATAATGAAAAATAAGTTACCGAACTTAAAAAAGACACTAAGAATAAGCCAATCAGACTGACGATGAGTCCTGATTTAAATTTGATTGAAGTTGGAGCAGTTGATCATGAGGAGTGGACCATAACACCTGTCTGCAGGTGTAGCTGTCTCATCAAGAGTTACACAAGTCACTTCAAATTTGGTGTGCCCAGAAATTCTGTACATAATGATTATATAGAAGCTGAATCACCCCGTGGCTTCAGATCCGCTATACTCCAGAGCTCCAGCCCCACAGAATACCCCGAGGAACGCAGCCACATCCCAGTGTGGACCAGGTGCTCAAACTCCCAAAACTCCATCTGAGAAATCCTATTGTGGGTGTGTCATAAATGTCTTGTGCAGACATGGGTCCACTCAGGTGGAAGCCAGAAGATCGATAAGGAGTGCCTTAGAAGAGAGCAGGAGATTTCTGTTGAATGGTCTTCATCATGGCTCTGGACAAAAGTGAACTGAACCATCGTTATTCCAGCGTACAAAGAATCATCTCCTCAACTAGAAAAAAGAAAACATTACAAAAAAAGCTGAAAGCTGTGACTGCTGAGTAAAGGTTTGTAGTCTGAGTTGGAGATATGGATCTAAAGTAAATAAGCAGTCAGGAGGAAGCGGTGTGTTTCTGGACTGAACTAGTTCCCTGACTGTCGATGTTCTATAAACTTCTTCTAAACAACGTTTTAATGTTGGTTGTTGGATCACAGCGGTAGAAAAATGGGATGTTGCAAGAAGGAACTGAAACCAGTGCAACAAAAATGTGCTTCAACAAAGTTATCACAAGGAATTCTACACAGAAACACGTCCTCTAAGATGCAACTGCCAGAAGAAAAATGACCAGTCAGCTGTGGAGGCCACAGCGCCCAAAACCGCCATGCGATCAGTCACTGAAGGCAGCTTCCCTTCCAACGCTGTTCTTCCTGGAGAAACGGAAGAGGGTTGCACTTTTCATTTGTTTGTTTTCAATCCCAGTCTCTCCTGGTTCTTCCAGTGTCTCCTGGTTCTTCCAGTGTCTCCTGGTTCTTCCAGTGTCTCCTAGCAGCATTTAAGGAGAAGCTCATTGAATATTAGTGGTTTTGTTCTTTTAAACTTCTCACTGCTTAAGAACAAAAGAGTTCAACATGAGCTGGGTGTTTTCATTACTGTTGTTCTTGGCAGGTTCACAAATTGAACACATTCCAAAACTCAAATGTCACATAGTAGTTTTTCTCAGTTCCTCTCTGGAAATGTTGCTGAATCAAACTGCGGGACGTTTCAAGGAGGAAATGAGATATTCTAGATAAACACAAGTCCCCTCTGAAACATGTAGGAAGTTTCGAACTAGCCAATAAAGAGACTCATTCAGACGTTTTTCCCAACAGGCCCGTCGAAGCTCAAAGGGAATTGTGCTGGTCAAATTCACTGGGAAGATTGTACTTAGTTTCAACTGTAGTGGCCTCGTCCAGTCCAGGAGGTCCAGCTGAAGTATATGTACGAGTCGCGCTTTTCAAATGCGGCACATCTGTGTCCATTTGTGCTCCGTTAGCCTCTCCATACCTGTCATAGATGATGGCATTTAACATTTACGGGTGTTTTCACACTGGCGCTATTCACTGGCCCACAGGACCTCCGGGCATGAACGCCCCAGCCCCAGCGGCCGTTCAGACCTGTTGTCTCAGTATGGCCGTCAGCTCAACTCCAGTGTGGTCTGTTTGTGCTTTGGAAGCTCCGCAACCTTGAAATGACCCAAAATATGGGCGGACTCCATGTTTAGGCTAAAAAGACCTCTGTAGACAGCTGAGCAGAGCTTTGTGGGTTGTGAGGGAGCACAAAAACAGTCGTGGCAAAAGAGAGTAACACTAGCAGTTGCTGAAACGTGTAGTTGTGCTGCTGTGCTTCTCAGGTCCTTGTTTAGACGTGTTGTCATGGAAACATGATGCTCTACCAACTCTGATATTGACCGTTGACAGCTGGCGGTCTCCACTTATATTAGCGAGATGTTTGGAGATAGAATAAAACCGGCACTTGTGAACACCGTCACTGCACCAAGTCTCTTTACTATTTATGTGCACGTAATTAACCCATAAAGATGGATTAGATGTCTGTTTTATCTCTTCAATTTCTCTGTCTGCAGAAAGAGAATGACGATTCAGGACAGCCTACAGCATCCCTGGATCAAGGTGAGTGGATGACTGATTTAAAGACAGGCTAAGCGATTTTTAAGCCAAAAGCCTTTTTGTCACAGAAGGCTTGTCTCATTAGCTGGGGGAGGGCAACGTTACTCCAGCAAATCACCAGCAAGGGGAGGGGTTGTACTTGTGTACTCGAAGGGAGAAATCGCTTACCCTACCTTTAATCCGTTTGATTTAAATCTCTTGTTCTGTACGTTTATAAATGTTTCCTTTTTTATTTTGCTTCAGTTATTAAAAAATTTGGCTTATAATTGCAATTAATCTGACATGCTATCTAATGTATCTTGTTTCTGAAATCAGCCAAAAGACACTCAGCAGGCGCTGAGCAGGAAGGAGTCTGCTGTCAACATGGAAAAGTTCAAAAAGTTTGCAGCTCGAAGGAAGTGGAAAGTAAGTGCTTTTCTTTCTAACGTGGCCACGCCTGGTGTGGTAATAACACAGTGGTTTTTACAACTGTACGCTCCTGCCCGGAGTCTTTTCAGACCTACTTTGATGCCGTCTCTTCTGCCGCTGCCTCACCGTAACCAGCCTGAACAGAAGACGAGGATCTTGTGGTGCTCGGTGCTGCTGTCATGCCGGGTCTTCCGGCTCAGCAGTCTGGCTTTCCAGCAACCTTTGTTGGACTTTGTTTATATAGTTTATTTTAACATATATATTCCAGAACAAACAAACAATTTCCATTGAAGCCTGGTGCTGCTGCTTCACCTTGACATCCATTTTTCTGATGCATCATAGGAAATTGTCCTCAACCAAGACACCTGATATAACGGGGGCAGTGGGTTATGAAGAATAACTTACCATGAGAGCAGAAACTGAATTCAAATAGAGCAGAAAATGGTTTTAGATGTACAGTAGCCTGGTGGTTGACTGCCACCTTAACGTGACTTGACATGAACTTGCTCTAGTTATGCTCATTCGTGAACCAGCGTTCTTCTCTTCTCCAGCAATCCGTCCGACTCATCTCCTTATGTAACCGCCTGTCCCGCTCCTTCCTGTCCAGAAGCAACATAAGTGTGGCGCGCAGTGATGATACGCTGGTAAGACCTGGATCTGTGCTTTTTTTTTTTAATTATTGTCATTATTATTTGTTTGATCTAAGTGTGACTGCACATTTTAAAGAGTGTCCTCCAGTCAAAGGCAGCCGGGATGGGCAGGGCTGTTCAGCAACGTCAGCAGCAGTAATTGAGATTTTTATCCAGATTGTTTTGCTTACTTGTATTTGTGGCCAGTAACACCGTCAAGACAAGGATTGGCCTTTACGGTAGTAGAATCATGACTATATCGCCACGGATCTGTTGTTTAAAGTAGAGAGCTGCCGGTTTCCTGTCGTTACTGTGGATTTGCTTGTTAAGACTCCAGGCTCTCGGCTGCTGCTCTGGTACCTCCAGCATCACAATCTTTCCGAGAATCTCCAGCCACTTCATGTAATTTTCTCTTCCTCGTTTCCAGCTGATGATGCAGGCCACGTGTGTTTGTTGAACAGCTGAATTCTCGGACCAAGTTCCTCAAAAACACATTTATCTAGTCAGAACAGGATCTCCCCAAACAACATTGGTAAAAGGTCTTGTAAAAGAACAACTGTTTGTACACAATCACACATTAATGTTATTAGTGTTCGAAGGGCTGGTCTATGAGACCATAAAGCCTCAGAATTAAATGCTGCAGTTTCTACCAGAAGTTTAATGATTTACAGAACTCTACCGGCAGGCCAAGGCCACACCAGAGCAACTTCCTCCTGTTTCAGGTGAGAAGGTAGGTAGAAGTGTGAAGATGCACCGCCTTCTTAGGTCCGTGATCTAAACTGTTCCAGGTGGTGGAGGAGGTCAGGTTAGGTGCTGTGCGAAAAGACCAGACCCAGAGGTGCATTTTAGGGTGACCACACCGTTGTAAATTAACAGCTAAGAAGTTGTTGGGCTTTGGTTGGCGTTGTGTCAGTGGTTGGAGATGTAGGTGTTTTCTTCAGAAGCGTGTGGCTGAAGAGAGTTTTTGTCCATCATCTACCTCCAGATATCCTCAGTATGTTTCATCCTTGAACCGAAGGTCTTCTGTGTATGTGTGTTTTCTTCCTTCACTTCATTTTACTAGGCGGCTGCCTCGATACCCAGCAGTCCTACCTTTTGGTTGAGATGTAACCGGTAAATGTGTTTCCATATCAGGGTGCAGGGTAGATTTACAAGGCCTTGACTGAGTTTGTCTCTATCAGGAATGGTCCCCACAAGCATTTCCTTGAGCTTCTATGGTGCTGACACCCATCCCTGTCATGTGTTAAAGCGCTCAGAATTTCCCTAAAAATCCTCGATGCAAGAGATTTGTTTATGTGATGCTGATTGGATGTGCTCTGGGCAGGAGATGACAGTTTTCAATGTTTCGCTGAAGTATGAGTCATCTGTCCTCATTCTTTATCATCATTCCAGTGTTTGCAAATAGAAACACAGCAAACATCTCAACTCCTTAAATGCTTGTCTTAGTGTTTCAGTTTGTTTTTATTCTTTATTTCATCATCTTCTTTGAAGTATGGGGGTCTTCCACCAGATTCTAAATTCTAAATGTCTAAAGCCTGAATGCCACCGAGGGGATAATCAGTTCTGAAAATGTTTAAATAAATGATGACATTTCTACCATGACAGGATGACTGTCATGAGTTTTAGAAAGATAAAAATCCCAGGCAGCCACGTTGAGAGTGAAGATCCTGTCGACGCTTTTGCTCCTCTTACATATCTGTGTTGTGCAGCGCTCTCAGGTGCCGGGGCATGGCTTTCCCAGCGGGAAGGTTATGTGGAGGAATGTAACCGGGGCATCAAGCTTGGCTGAACAAATGGCCCATCGGCCTGGCCTTCCTCCATCCCCTCCGCCTCTCTGTCCTCCTCACCTCCCTGCCGCTTTCTTCTTTATCTCTTTGTGCAGCAGTGCATCACAGCCCAGTTCAGTGTTGGGCAGACGGGTTTGGCTCGAGCTTGTTACGCCACATGTCACTTACAAAGTCTTAATCAGAGCTCCTTGCCAAGCTGCAGATGCAGAAAGGAAGTCTGCTTTCTGTTTCAGTGGGTTTTGAAATGTAAAAGTTTTTTTTTCTTATCCGTCTTTTCCAATTGCGTAGGATGAGGAGGACTCCTTCGTGATGAAGGCCATCATCCACGCCATAAATGATGACAATGTGCCGGGTCTGCAGCATCTGCTCGGCTCATTGAACAGTTACGACGTAAACCAGCCCAACAAGGTGACCGCCAGTAAAAATGTTTTCTTTTAACTGCTTCAAGTCAAACTGGAGCAAAGAATTCACGGACGAGTTTATAAGACTTATTCAGTCATCCGGTCGGTCAGGGTGGTTCTTCACCTGCTCGTTACAGGAAGCCAACAACGCTTGAACGTTGGCTCTTTAAACAGGAAGCAGATTTATCAACAGAATGAAGCTAAAAGCACAAAATCAACCGTGCAGCATGTGATCTGTTTCGTTGCTTCAGTTCATACAAAAAGCATTTGACACACGAACAATTTAATCCTGCCAGAAGAAAAGCTCTAAGTTACATCATGAGCTCTGGTTTGGTTTATTTTAACAAGGACAACTCGAATCAGCTGAGGGAAATGAGTTAACTGTGCTGCTTCACTCAGTTAATCATGTCCACTGTGATTATTAAATAATAATAATAAAAAAGGCCATCGTCAGTCGAGTCTTCATGTGACGATTCCCCATGGCAGCTGTTTCAGAGAAATATTATATGGCAGAAAAACCTTTGTTATACATGTTTTTCTATAGATAGTTAGTGACAAGTAAAATCAAGCCAGTGCAGAAGTGTTCTTTCACCAGCGGCTTTACTAAAGGTTTTTCTCTTCTTCCCGTCACTGTCATCTCACTGGACACATGCTGTTGTGAAGCTGGACCTTAACGTGTGTTTATTGCAGCACGGGACTCCTCCGCTCCTGATTGCCGCCGGCTGTGGCAACATTCAGATCATCGAGGTGCTGATGAGAAAAGGTGCAGAAATCCAGGCTAATGACAAGGTAAAAACACGCAGCTGGTCGGGAATTAAATGTGCAGAGCAATCAAAAGACCCTGGAAATGACCGCAAGGACTAGCTGTTTTTCTCACCTTTTACCAAGTTTTGTTGAAGCCTCGTCGCCCCCGTCGCCTCATCACCCCATTGCCTTGTCGCCCCGTCGCGTCTTCGCCCCCCATATCCCAAGTTTAAAGGTGACACTACACTCTTAAAAAAAATCTTTCCTGAGGACTTATTGAAACATCTGCGACATGTTTTAGTCAAAACAGAAGCGGTACAAGCGGTCGTCTTCACTCCGCCCCCTCTGGGTCGTCTGCACCAATCTGGGTCTGTGATGTCACAGGACCCTGCGAATCTGAACGGATCATTGAAAGAGAAACTCCCAGCCCCAAGGAGAATAAAGGGTTGTGTGCTGTAAACAGATTTTTGTTTTTGTTTGTTTTTCTTTAAGCACACACTTTTTTACAGGACCGTGTCCTCACCAGCAGCAGCTCAGCAGGTCACCTACTAGCGGAGCCTCTTGTCCCTGGACATGTTTGTTTTGTGTAGCTGTGGAGCAGTCAGGGTAACAGATGTCTACCATTACAGACGCAGTACCGACAGATTTACAGTTACCATGGCAGCACCTTGACTGCTGCCACCTCCAATGCAGTGTGCTAGCACATCCTCAGAATAGCTGCAGGGCCTCATCAGGAGTGTCGTGATGAACTGAAGTGATGTACTGTATTTTTAGACCGATGACTTCATGTCATATGGCTGCAGACAAAACCTCTGATAATTTACAGTAAAAGTCAGGGATAAAATGTGGGTTTTTCTTTTTTCTGGAACCTTCAGAGCGGAGCCAACGCCATCTACTACGCAGCGAGACATGGCCATGTGGAGACCCTGAAATTCCTCCATGAAAAGAAATGCCCTCTGGATGTACAAGATAAGGTGAGTCAGGTTCCCCCTTCTGCATGGTGCACGCACACGAAAACACGTTCTTACTACTACTCATCCATCTATCAGCAATTACTCACTACCTACTGCCCTGAACCTCTTGAGAAGCATTACTGAGCAGTAACCAAAGACACACACATTCACACAACATCTTACACACCTGAGAAAGCAGCTGCTCTGGCATTTTATCAGCTTATTTGCTGTTGCTGTAGAAACGGTCTTATAGAGAGCGATGGGCTGTTTGTGCTGCCTGTGTCCCTCCTCCTGCAGCTTACTCGGGAACATTAAATCCCAAAAGCATTTTACAATCTCTTCAATCATGGTAGCAGCCGGTTGTGTCCTCTGCTGCCTGCGGACACCAAGCCGAGGACTCTTCCAACAGATCAGAGCTAATCTGCACTCCAGGCACTTTGTCGATAATTGTATAGTTGCTGTTGGGGGATCATTAAAGGTCCATCTGACTTTATTACGCTGTAACCTTTAAGTGACACGCTTAGGTGTACAACCCACTTCATGTGCAGGTGAAATCTTTTTTGTTTTTACATTCCAGTTCCCAAACTTACATTTTCAAGTAATTTAATAATCTCTAAATTTACAAAGACTCAGTGTAATTCCTTCTGACCTTCCCAGTGCATCTCCAACAGCATTCCCAATATAAACCATCACATATATTCCATATTTACAAAGATTTGGTTACGAATTGAAGTAAATGGTAATGAACTGCTGTATGGCGAAGCTAACACCTGGTTTGTTGCTGCGTTCTAGTCGGGGGAGACGGCTCTTCATGTGGCGGCTCGTTATGGCAACGTGGACGTGGTGAGATACCTGTGCAGCATCCGAGCCAACCCCGATCTGGCAGACAGAGTGAGCACGTCCTTCGTCAGTAACGGCAAATAACAACACAGTTATTGGAGAGATTGGGGTTTTATTATTTTGCCATTTCTTACTCAGGAGCAGGAGACCCCGCTTCACTGTGCCGCCTGGCACGGCTACTCCGCGGTGGCCAAAGCGCTCTGCCAGGCGGGCTGCCACGTGGACGCCAAGAACCGTGAGGGGGAGAGTCCGCTGCTGACGGCATCTGCTCGGGGATTTGTGGACATCGTGGAGTGTCTGGTGGCGCACCGAGCTGATCTTCAAACAACTGACAAGGTGATAATTCTGATTTACAAATGAACTTACATAGAATATTTATATTTAAATGATTTATTCTGCTTTGTTCAGAGTTATAATTTATTAGAAGCCAGAGAAGGTGTTGACTTGTGCTTTTGTGCCTTTTGTTTATCCTTCATTGCTTGTCTTACTCAGGATCTCCTGTCAGTGTAAAACTCCGCCTCTACGATGTAAAAAATTCCTCTGTAACTTTGTTCATTTCCAAACACAAAACCTGTATTGAATGACAAGAGGAGTCTGGCAAGTTTCAAAGACACAGTGAAAGCAGCGGCCGTGATGACGGCCCTCGGTTTCCCCTCGGTACCCTGCCCAGACGAGAAGTAAAAAACGAACTGAACAGATTTGGTGCAAACGGGTTCCCTGAAGAGCCGCGGCCGGCACCTCCAGGATGCTTCTTGTCTAATTCAAGAGAGACTGAAGGTTTACATCGTCTGTGTGACTTTGTCTCCAGGACGGCCACACGGCTCTCCACCTGGCGGTACGTAGGTGTCAGGTGGAAGTTGTTCGCTGCCTCCTCAGACACCGCTGCAACCTGGACCATCAGGATCGCCATGGCAACACACCACTCCACATTGCCTGTAAGGATGGAAACCTGCCCGTCGTCATGGCGTTATGCAGTGCCAAGGCTGCCCTCGACCTGCCCAACAAGGTGAGCACGACCACTCTCAATGTTATCAAACAAAGCTGCCGAAGGAAGAAGGCGGTACCCCCCCGTACCCCCCCCACATGTCTTCAGTACTCTGTAATATTGTTTGTATTAGAGAGAAAAAAACATGAATTTAGCACTAGGACCTTCTGGACATGTCCAAAAGTTGAGACATCTCAATTTTATATAAAGTTGTTTTATTTTTCCTCCTAGTTTTAGCTGAGAGCTTCAGTAGAGTTCCCATAAACCAGATAGCTGCCTATCTGCACGGCCTTTCCCTGCTTGGTGTCTTAAGACCTGACTGGCCTTCAGAGCTCTGGCCTCAACTCCATCAAACACCTTTGGGATTAACTGGAAAGCCGACTGAGAGCCAGAAGTGATCACTGAGCCGGAGTGTCGGTGACTTCGCTGGAGAAGATTCCTGCAGCTTGAAACCTAAAACACTGAAAGAAGAGCTTCTGTAGGGCAGGAGGTTCTTGTGTGTCAGTAATGGCCCACGGTGCAGAAATCAGATACTTTATTAGTCTTATTACTGTTTAAATGTAAGTGTTTGTCCACATACTCCTGACAAAGCAGTGGAGCAGTTTAAAAAAAGAAAAAACTCAGCGGGATAAATAGAGATCAAAGGCTGATGTTTTCAGTCATTACTGAGGGGTTTTGTTTAGTAGCAATCAAAGCTCATCTCAACTGTACTTTTTCATTCTTTTCCTGTTTATCAGCTGTGAAATTAGTTCAAATGAACCCAAACAACGATCTAAACACACCTCTCATCACAACACTCGTCAAACTGTATGCGTCAATGTTTCCTGCAGTAAACTGAAGATGGATTTAATTTCTTGTTCAGGTGAATAAAGGCGGGCTCTCACATACCTGGTTTATATCTGGCTGAAGAGTCCTCCTGCGCTGCCAGGCACATCTTCCCACACATGCTTCTGCCTTGCTATATTCATTTTCTATTTCAACCATCCATTTTAATCGGTTTTTTTTGTTTTGTTATGCATTTGCATTGGAATAGCTTTTTCAAGATGCTGCTTGCACTCAAATATTTATGCAAGCATAGTTCAGGGAAGTGATGTGCATCCGGAGCAGACAGCTCTGCCGGAGATGCCGTGATTTATGCCTCATTTTCAGTTTTTCCCTATTTTAGGCCTGTCTCAGGCAGCACATCACACACCGCTGACTCTGTGGCTGGATTTGTCCTCATCGCCAGCTGGGAGAGTAAAGAAAGAAGCATTAAAAAGTGTGTCCTGGTCTGTGAACAGCATGCAGAGAACGCTTGGAGGCTTTCATGTTTTTATTAAATATGTCAGAGGAGATATAATTGAAATGCTGCTTTTAAATCAGAGTTTTTCTCATAATTGGTGTCTTATTTTTTGTCAAAGCTTCTAACATGTTCTATTTTTAAAAGTGTGCAATTTAAAGGCAAACCACCCGCTCTCATATAGCACATCTCAACCTTGCTCAGCTCCTGCGGTGCTCATGGCGGCTCATAGTTCTTCAGCGTTGACCAAAGAACCGGTGACAGTAATGTGGTTCTGAGTGGGGACGGTTCTGTATGTTTCGCAACACCACATCGCCCCAGTAGAGGTCCACTTTGCTGTGTCTTGCACTTGAACTTTGCTGTGACATGCTGCCCCTGTGTGGTCAGATGTGGTATTTTTACATAGTGGAGCTTTAGGATTTTTGTACGCCAGCAGAAGCCATCTGAGCCACAGGCGGTGGTTCTGCAAAGTAAACCAGTTCTTGCAGACCCGTTTATGAGTATGTTGATGGAACCACTCATGTTTCAACTGCTGGATCTGGTTTTAACCATGTGTGAACGCTACCGCTGTGACATCAGTCTTTGCCTTTTAGACCCAAAAGTGATGTTGTTTCCAACAAGAGGGTACAGCCTGTGAAAGCATTTATGTTTTTATTTGTTAGGGTGGTTAACTGTGGAATTTCAAACAACAGTCTGTTTACCTTTTAAACCAAAAACCATCAAGATCCACCTCTACAGATTACATCCCGTACTTTGTGTGGTGTTTTTGTCATCTTGTGTTGATCAGAAAACTCCTTTCTGTCTTGGCGCAGCACGGACGAACTCCCTTCCACCTGGCTGCTAACAACGGGAGTCTTGAGGTTGTCCGTCATCTCTGCCTCGCCGGAGCCAACATAGACGCAGTCGGCAGCGTAAGTCACGGCACAGCCACACCCCCGGCTGTAACAGCAATACATGTTTCCTTCTTTCTCCATATGTTGGTGTGTTCATGGTGTTATTGACACCAGCCAATGAGAACGTGAGAATTTAAAGACTATAAAATTGATCGGGTCAAACTTGTCTCCTTCTTCGTCCCACTTTTCTTTTGAGATGAAAACTACACAAGACCTCAAAGCTGCGTCAGAAGTAAACAGCGTTTTAGCAGCGGCGCCGGGTGACGAATAGAAACTGCTTATAAAACATCGTGGATGTGATGACAGCACGAGTCCCGTCTCTTTTATGAACGTTACAGGCACTGTGCTCTCTGGCTCTGCTTCGATGATCAGGATTTATCTGTTTCTTATACTAATACATAAATACAAACAACTAAATAAAGAATAGTAAAATGAGATAGAATAAATGGTCCAACTCTTGGAAGTGTGAAAGAAGGGAAGGTTGTAATCTCCAGATACCACCTGTACCTGTTATTGATAGTGGATGTTTAGCTTTTATTGTGTTCTTGTGCAAATACTAGTGTATCCTTTAACTTTATATTTTTAGTTGTATATCCTTTCTTTGCCTCTTTAACATTTTCGCTCCAATCTTGTTGCTGCTTTGACAACTCGGATTCCCTGTGAGGATTAATAAAGTTTCTCGGATTCTGATGAATGCATGCTGCGTTTGTATCCTGGCAACAGCTGAGCCGAGGATGTCACAGCAGCATCGGCAGTAGATTTTCGGAGCTCATCAAAAATAAGCGCAAGAAGTTGGTGGTGTTTTTTCTGGCAGACAGATGCCGTTTAGTGCAACAACGCATTTGGTTTTTGAATGCAGTGGTCTTGTATGAGAGCATGTAAGACGGGGCTGTGAGATCCAATCACAAGATGCCACTGGGGACATGTGGACACACATGTTGATCCCAGCTGTGACCAGGCTCACTCACAGCTGTCCACTGGATCAGTCAGGAAGGATCTCAACACCAGGTCAACGCCTGGTCTCTGACTGGCATGTGCTGAACTAGACAAATGCATAATTACACGGTGATGAAGGATATTTGAAGAAGGAGAAGCCTGGATTTCCAACGACAAGTTCAGAAGCTCGGAATCTGGGTGAGAACGCTCTTAATGTTGACTTGGTGCTTCGTAAATTTAAATGCATAAAGACTCTAAAAGAGAAAAAGGCCTGAATTCATATTTTTTTTCTGAGACTCACCGCCTCCGTTTTTCTTGTTCTGTCTGGATTCTCTTGTGGTGAATATTGTATAGCAGCTGATGCAAGTTTAATCTAAAATGCGCATTTAAAGATGTATAATTCATTGTCTCGTTGTGAGCAGCTGAGGGAGGACCAGCAGACGCGTTTGTTTTATTTCACTCTTTAATTGTAACTGAACACATAAAACACATGTGGTTCAGTTCAGACCCAACGAGGCATTTCACTCCGCTGATGTAATTATTCTTTGTCCTTTGTAACCATCCATAACAGATATTTAATCTAAAAGGAAAATGGCATTGGGTGGTCTAATATTCCTCTCCGTTGCCAGGCAGCAGCAGTAATAATCGCGACTCTGCCTTATGTACCAGTCCCATGAAATTTCTCAATTTTTAAACCACTTTGTTTTTTACTTCAGTTCATTTGTCATCATAGTTTTGACATTTTGTGAGCCTGAACAGTGAAAAGGTCAGTGTCGTCCTGCTCCGACATGCCCGCCTGTCAGAGCGGTACTCCAGAGTTCTCCCAACAAGTGTGGCGCTGTGGTTGTTCAGCAGCGGAAACGCCGCAGAAACGCCGCACATCAGAAATACAACGGTCAAGTTGGTTTGTGTCCATGTTACTGGATCTTCAGTGGCCACTGGTGTCATAGATGTTCAGGGCTTTTTAAAGAATTTCTGAGTAAAATTACATTTACAGCACACTGAATACGTCACATAACAAATACAAATAAAGACATATTTGGATATTCAGGAGGAACAAAGCAGGTTCCGTCTTGGCTGTGGAAGACTGGACCAGCTCCATACGTCGGGTCCCGGAGGGGACGATCCCAAATACGTTGAAGAATTTGAGGGTCCCTCAGGTTTTGCTGCTGGAGGTGGTCTGGCAGTACGGTTTCGATTACTGCACAGCGTCACTCTCTGTGCCTTTAAAGGTCCCGGAAAGTTCCTTACACTTAAGGTCCACTTCGTCTGTGTTATGCACCTGATATTTTTTTCTTTTAGTAAAAATGGGTTAAACTGATAGATGTTCTTCATACCAGGTTTATGAAGGATTCTAAATCATCTGAGTGTATGACAAACGTTGAGGATCATTTGTTTTCTCAAGGTTTGTTTCTGCTTCTTTTTTTTCTCTTCCAGGATGGAAAAACTGCTGAAGATCTGGCTGCGGCTGATCAACACGAACACATAGTCACACTGTTGGGCAAACTTAAAAAGGTAACGCTGATCTTGATTGAACCGTCCTCACACTGGGATGAAAGAAAGAGAAGAGAGTGACTCCACTCCGCTGCACCGCCGTGAAGACTCGGGTTTAACTTGAGTTGTTTTGGTTCAGTCGTTGAGAGGAAGACGGTAGCAGAGGCTGGGTTATAAAACATCACAGAAGTGGGTCATCCGTCGCAGGTTGTTCGTTTCTATGCGCAGGAAGGATGATGGGAAAGAAATGGCAGGCTGCAGGTTTGCCGCTTTGCTGTAAATCGGTGCTCATCAGCTGTTGCGGTGAGATCAGCTCTCGACGAGTTACCGGTTTACGAATCCTTGGAAGTTCCTAGACAAGCCGTTCACAGGTGTGTGATTTTAGTCCGGGATTCCCAGTCGGACTCGTGTCACATCAGCCACAACTCACAGGAGCGTCGTGTCTTAAAGCGGATTTAACCGCCACCTCCTCTGGTCCATCCAGAAATTCTGACGAGATTCAGTGCAGAGCGCAGAAACATGAAGGCAGCAACTGAAAACAGTCCACTTCTGCATGTGTTGAACTCATTAAGGACGCTTTAGGACGTGGATGTGACAGAAACGCACCGCTGCTCCTCTGGCGTTGAAATCAAGCACGGCGAACACGCCGAGTTCAACTGAAGTTATTTCAGAACTGTGAATCGCTGTCATTGAAATCAGAAACTTTATTTATTGAATGCGATGTTATAACCCTGGTGGGAGGATGAAGTGCTTCCACATCCCACACACCCCCTCGGTGTTGGAGGCCACCTCTGATGTGTGACTCATGCACCGGATGGTTGAACAACGTGTTGTCTGTGGCGCTGGCAGAGTGGCGGCGTTGCTTTTAACGCTGTCGCAAGACATCGCTGCCTTTCCTTTTTTCAGCTGCGAGCCATTTTTACAGGTAGGAAGGTGTGAAACCAATTAAATCAGAGTAATTAACTTCAGCTAAATTAAATAATGACAAGCTGAGCCATTTTTTAATTTGCCTTTCATGCATATACACGCAGAACGTGATTATTGCTTTTTTTACTCCGTTTTTGTAGTTTTTGTAATTGCACTAAATGTCATTACAAATAAGACAGAAGGCAGCTTTTATCCAGTTGACTGCCATTAAAAATTAAAATGGCATAAAGACGTAGAACAAGGAACAAAGGAACCTTAATATTTGAGCTCAGATGGTCGTCTTGCAGGTGCGGCGCTCATGTCACGACCCAACGTGGCGTTTGTCTCGTACTCGGTCATGCTCTTTTAGACTGCGTTTTATTGCCCATCTTTACTTTCTTGACTCTCGTCTCCGCCTCTGCCGTGATGTCCGAAGCTCTAAATTCATAGTTGATGTGTGACTCCAGGAACGGGACTCCAAAGGGGTTTCTTACCAAAACCTAGACGGTGCCTCCTAAAAATAATAAAAATATTACGCTGAAAAAGTCCCTGCTGTTTGTCTGTTGTCTGTTGTTTGTCCCTGGCTGTCCGTCTGTGCGTTTTGTGACACACGTCTTTTGTCTTTCAACGAATACAAAAACCAGAAATAATAAGTTTGATGTCTGTTGGCAGGCTTCTGTCGCTCAAAAATAAAATACTCAGCATGTAAAACACAACGTGAAAAATAAAAGACTGTGTTTTGGGTCTCCTTGAGACGAGGCAGGCGGGAGTCGTGGTCATGTCACCTGAACCGTCGCTGGCTTGTTGCAGGACAACCACAAACTGAGCTACATCCAGCAGCTGCGGCCGACGCAGACCGTCCAGCCGCGGATCAAACTAAAGCTGTTCGGACACTCGGCGGCTGGGAAGAGCACCCTGCTGGAGTCTCTGAAATGCGGCATCCTGCGCAGCTTCTTCCGGAGGAGGAGGACACGCATGACCAATGCAGCGCGCCACCCCAACTCTCCCATCAGCTCCAAACCTGCCGGTGTGTATTCTGACTTAACTCAACTGTTGTTTGTAAAATTTAAATGTTCATTTTTAAGCTTTCAGCTCGCTAAACGGGCACTGACGCCGTTCATTCAGTGACCACTAATAATTCCAGTTTTGTAGCAAAAGTAAACACATTTACTGTCCAGTACACAAAATGGTTTTGGTATCTGTAGGTAAACTATGTATCCATGACAACTGAGCAGGTTTACCTGTCAGGTAAAATGATTTAAAGACACAAATGTATGCTTAATTAAAGTTGTGTTTAATTGAAGTCTTATTTGGAATATGATCCACCCTGCTGTGCTGTTAATTGTGCTACAAGCCACCTGACAGGGTCTGGGGGTGGCGTTGTGAGCCAGCTCAACCCATGCAGCTGTGTGCAGCCGCCATCCCGCCGCCTGCAGCCGCCATGACTGCAGAACTTCTGAAAGGGCTGCAGAGGAGTAGGCTGGCTTTGCAGAATAAACTTGGAGATCCAATATGGGATTGGTTTCTGCTGCCATCCTGACTGTTTTTAAGAAACTCTGGATAGTGGCTCCTACCACCACGCTGTTATTGGTTCGGTACGTTGTGTACCAGAGGAAGTGACTGTGAATGAATGGGAGGGAGACCAGGCCCAGTCTGTTTTGTTTCTCTGGGAACAAACAAGTTGACCTCAGATGTCATTTCTCTGAAGTAAATGGTAATGAAATCTCCCTCCGGTCAGCACTTTTATGTGGGCCTCGTATTCGTTAAAGGTGGGCTGCAACACTGGACCCAAACAGGTTTGTCCACATTCTCCACGGTGGCGCTGCGTGTTTGTTCAGGGGGACTCTTAAGTTGGATCTACCTGGATTTTAGGTGAGACCAAAGTGCGTAACTTTCTAAATTGGGGTATATGTTAATAAAATTAATAGGACCCACATTTGCCTTTTTATTAGTCCGCTTGTTCCCTGGATGTTCATTTGGCCTCCTCATAGGCTTCCTATTTGAGTCTCAAAGTGCTGAAGCCGTGAAAACCATGATATTTGCCCAGTTTGTACCCAGATAGTCCCCTTGTAAACCAGATGGGACCTACGTGGACTGGCTGAGCCTTTGTAGCTGCTTTATTAAAGGTTGCTCTTAGATAAACATTTAACTCGCGTATATGTTTTTTAAAATGAGTAATTTGTATGATTAAAGCAAGAAAAAAACAAACGGCCAGAAAAACCCAGAGTAGGTGTGGTTCTGCAGCATTTGAGAGGAATTAAAATGTTCTGTCTGGATCTGGGATTTGTTTTTAATAGAATAGCTCCCCCATGTGGCGGCAGGTGTGAACATCCGGGTTGAAAACAGAACGTGTTGATGAAGGTTGGAGCCTCAGTTTGAGCTTCAGAGCCAGCAGTTCTTGTCCCTGTGACGTTTCCGTCTGTCCTCAGTGTCGGTGAGCATCTCCAACTTGTACCCGGGCTGCGAGAACGTGAGCGTTCGCAGTCGCAGCATGATGTTTGAGCCCAGCTTGACCAAAGGTGTGCTGGAGGTCTTCTCCCCCGTCCACAGCGCTCTGTCCACGGCTGACGAACAGGCCACGAAGGCCATCGACATCCAGCACGCCAACATCCACGGTAATGAATGAGTATTCATGCTCAGTCTTTGTAGCGGGGCGTGTACAACGTAACCTCAGGTGCTCAGGTGTTTCTTCTCTCTCTGCAGGTGTGGGGGATTTCAGTGTGTGGGAGTTTTCAGGGAACCCGGTGTACCACTGCTCCTACGACTACTTCGCAGCCAACGACGTCACAGCGATCCACCTGGTCCTGTTCAGCCTGGAGGAGCCGTACGAAACCCAGCTGGGCCACATCACATACTGGCTGAACCTGCTGAAGGCGCTGACGCTGCCGCAGGACGCCATCGGTGAGCGGAGTAGCAGTTTTAGGGGTTGACATCTACAATAGTTTTTAGATTTTCACCGACGCGTTGCTAGGGCCGACTCTCCAGAGGTCATGTTGCTTTGTCTTCTTGTTTTTCCAGTTTTTGGAGGTCGGATCCAGCAGCCGCTAGTAGTCGTCCTGGCGGCGACGCACGCAGACCTCGCCAACGTTCCCAGAGCGTTCTCTGGAGAGTTCAGCTACGACAAGGAGAGAGCGCTGCTGAAGGAAGTCAGGAACAGGTCAGGACCGTAACGTCGGCCGCGCTCATCTTCCGGTCATTTCCAGCTCTGCTGGCTCCGTTTGTAGCGGCTGTGGCTTCGTAGCGCTGAGCAGGGTCAGCAGGGTCAGCAGGGTCACCCTCCTCCAGGTGTCGTTCACTGGGACTTCAGTTTACAAGAGAAACGTACTTACTGAGACGTCATTATAGTGCTTTCGCTGTAATGCAGTAATAAAAGGCACTACTATCAACATTTCAATAACATTTCAAACACTCTGATGTCAGTAAGACAGAATACCGGTATTTGTGTCCGAAAGGTAGTTCGCTACAACGATGCATTTACTGCCCCAGAAAAAGGATTGATTAGTGCCTGATGAGCTGATCATCGGTCAAAACTGATCAGATCAATCACGTCTGGCCGCAGCACTCGACATGCTTCCAGTCTCGAATCACTTCAGTCTTAATTATCAGACGAAACCTTTTACCTCCCTAGTTTCAATATTCGCTCTCAGATACGAGTGACGGGAACCTGCAGATGATCAATAACAGTCATCACAGCTGTTTCTAATTTGTGCTGGTTCTGAAGAGTCTGTAAAAAAGTGTTTTACATATTTAATTTCTCATTTTGAACTCATTTAGTTTACAGCTGTCGCCCTCGCGCTGTTACAGATTTACAATTATTAATCAACTGCAAGTGATAAACATCAGCGGTTGAAACTAGTTTCTTGTGCTTCTTTTCTTGTCAGAACAGTTTTTAATTTGTTTTTAATATTGATGATTCTTGTATCTCTGAAACTGAAACACTGTCTTTTAACTATAATACATTTAAAAAAAGAACTTTTGCAAAATGATGAATGAATTATTTGCATTCTAGATGCATGACACTTAAATATGCTGCTGGCTTCCAGTAAACTTAGTTTGTGTTCATAAATGTTTCAGGTTTGGCAACGACTTGCAGATCAGCGACAAACTGTTTGTGATGGACACCGGAGCCTCGAACTCCAAAGACCTGAAGCTGCTGAGGAGTCACTTACAGGAGCTCCGCTCCAGCATCATCTCTGTGAGTCCTGCTGCACCTCACCTGTCTCCATCAGAGCCGCGTGATCCTGTTTTATAAGGCTGTATAAGAAAATCCACACGTGAACTTATTCAAAGAAAATGTTGGTTGTCTGGTTGATAGTAACGCAAACATCCTCAAATGTTTAGGGCAGGTGAGGGCAGGTGAGGGCAGGTGAGGGCAGGTTAGGGCAGGTTAGGGCAGGTTAGGGCAGGTGAGGGCAGGTGAGGGCAGGTGAGGGCAGGTGAGGGCAGGTTAGGGCATGTGTAAGCAGATGGGGACATTTGAGGACAGTAGGGGGGAGATGGAGGCAAGTAATGAGGCTGACGGGTAACAGCACCAATCAAAGAATGACAATTTAATCTTCAAGTATTTTCTGCGGAAGTATTTGATGTTCGACGTTTCCGCTGCAGGTGAAGGATTGTTTTTATTGAAGGGCTGCATCAGGCAGATGTTTAATGTTTCCACAGTTTTTAGACTTTTGCTGCTGTGGACTCAGTTTCAGACTTCAGGTCATGGTGACTGAAGACTCAAATTAAGCAACTGGACTTCAGTACCAGAGTCAGCACCTGTTAACAGGAGGACTAGATCTGAATCGGATCAGAACTCAGAAAAAACTGCATCTCTACATTGAAGTCTGAGTCTCTTTTTTTCCACTTTACATAAATATCACCATAAATAAGTTTAATGCAGTTAATTACAAAATAGTCCAGATTGAAAAATGTTTATAACATGTACATAAATAAAACTACAAAACATGAAACAGTTTGGCATCGTTGGTCTGCAGTGAAGTCAAAACCAAAGTCATGACATTTCATGGTCGTGTCGCTGCAGAGGTGCAGTCCAATGACGCTGCTGTCAGAGCGTCTGCTGGCCGCTCTGCCCACCTGGAGGAAGCTGACCGGACCCAACCAGCTCACATCATGGCAGCAGTTTGTCAGTGACGTCCAGGAGCACATCAACCCGCTGGTCAGCCAGGATCTCCTCCGAACGCTGGCCCTGCAGCTCCACAGCATGGGGGAGGTGAGCGTGTTTTACATCCTGCTCTCTGGCAGCGTCGGTCAGTTACCGGACTTCTACCGAGGTTTGCTGCTGCCTCAGACTCAAACACAAGTAGAAACGGCTGTAGTTGATCTGGAACTAAAGGAACGTTTTGTCTCTATTTAACAGGATGACGACTGCAGAACCAGATGTTTTAGTTTGACTCTGCAGTTTTTGTTTGGGTTTTCTGTCTGAATGTATCACAGTTGAATTTAGGATTTTAGAAAACGTCATACTCACACGTCCATCCAATCCATCCACAGATCAACATCATGCAGAGTGAGACAGTGCAGGATGTCGTCCTTTTGGACCCTCGGTGGTTCTGCAGCAACATCCTCGGGAAGCTGCTCTCCGTGGAGACTCCTAAAGCCATCCACCACTACAGGGGGCGCTACAGGCTGGAGGAGGTGCAGGCTCTGGCTCCTGAAAGTGACGTGGAGGAGCTGCTGCAGATCCTAGATGCCATGGACGTCTGCGCGCGGGACATCACCAGTCCTTCCATGGTGGACGTGCCAGCCCTCATCAAGACGAACGGCCTCCACCGCTCCTGGACCGAAGACGAAGAGGAGGAGTCACTGATCTACGGCGGGGTCAGACTCGTCCCTGCAGAACACCTGACTCCCTTCCCCTGTGGCCTCTTCCACAAGCTGCAGGTGAACTTGTGCCGCTGGAGCCACCAGCAGAAGCCAGAGGAAGAGGGAGGCGAGGACGTGGATGGAGACATCCACCTGTGGACCAATGGAGCCAAAGTGAGCCAGGCAGGCGTGGAGGTCATGGTCCTGCTGGTTAACCACGGACAGGGCGTGGAGATTCAGGTGCGGGGACACGACTCCGAGCGTGCCAAGTGTTACACCGTGTTAGACACCATCTGTAGTATAACGGAGAACCTGCTGGCCTCCACCCTCCCCGGACTGCTCACAGCCAAATACTACCTGAGTCCTCAGCAGCTGCGGGAGCACCACGCCCCCATCATGGTCTACCAACCCAAAGACTTCCTCCGGGCTCAGGTCCAGCGGGAATCCTCGCTCACCAACACCATGGGCGGATACCGGGAAAGCTTCAGCAGCATCCTGGCGTTCAGCTGCGCCGAAGTTTACCAGCAGGGGATTCTGGGGACCGGCGTCCACATATCAGACGTGCCCCTGCTGGCTCGCAGGAAGCTCTGCCGCATGTTGGACCCCCCGGACGCTCTGGGGAAAGACTGGTGCCTGCTGGCCATGAACCTCGGCCTCACAGATTTGGTAGCCAAACACAGCAACGGGACTCCGAACGGCACGCCGGACGAGGACGCCCAGCAGAGCGACCAGCAGCCCAGCCCGACGGCGGCACTGCTGCAGGAGTGGAGCAGGCAGAGAGGCAGCACGGTCGGCGTGCTGATGACGAAGCTGCGGGAGCTTGGCCGCCGGGACGCGGCGGACTTCCTCCTCAAGGCCTCGCCCGTGTTTAAGGTTAACATGGAGGCTGTGGGAGCGGCCCCCAGCCCCTACCCGCCTACCTGCAACGGTGGAACATCGTACAACTCCATCAGCTCCGTCATATCCCGCTGAGGATCCACATCCTCGGAAAACCACTGTCTGATGTGACGGTTTTCCTTAAACTGGACAAACTCGTGTGAATGAACATGAAGTGCAATCGTTCCCGGAGTCCAGCTGCTGGCTGTCAATCGCTCCCTGACGTTGTTTGTTCCCTCCACAGCTGTACAGCCGACTTTTCCCTCCACTATGAATGTCGAGACAGAGCTGCCCGTCCTGAGCGCCGGAGGATTCCTGTCTGTGTTCTCTTCGTTGCCGTCTTGTGCTGCTTCTTGGTGAATATTCCTCTCTGCTGCACTTTCCAGTCTCGCTCCTCTTACAGCCAAGCAGCAGAAACGTGGGGAAAAAGACTTAATAATTTAAACACAAATGAGTGGACCTCTGTCCACCACCATATATAAAAGCGTCCGTTGGTGCAGGAGGCTGCCGTCACGCCGGCTCCACCCACCAGTTACATGTGATACCATCTCCCTTATTCTTGTCTCTTTGTTTCTATTTTAATGTTTAATAAATTAACAGCATTTTTTCTGGTTGCCTTCGTGGCCTTCTACCTCCCTAAAAGCACAAATGGTTTTCTAATGACAGTAGTTCCTCCCAAACATTTGAAGAGCTGTGCCTTGTTGACACTAGAAGTAAAGCAAGACCTAAAAGAGTTTTAAAGTTGACGTGTCTTCTCACGCCGTCACGCCGTCACATCTGAATTCTCTCCAAACACAGACTGAGAGCGTCAGGTCGCAGGGAAAACTTGAATATAATCTGGTACAATCTGGAACTAGTTCCTCCATCCCTTCAGAAGCAGAACAACGGATCGTCTGCCAGTTTTCTGTTTTTTGTTGTTGTTTGAAGGTCCCTCAGTTTCCTTATAAGTTTAATTTTTTTTGAAGATTGGGTAAGAGATCTACACAGTAACCCAGAGCACCTCGTTGTCCTGGCTTCATGAACTAAGAGGGTGGGGGTCCTGCTGCTGCCCCCGAACATACCCAACATGACTCCAGCCAAAACCGGACCGGGGAGCGTTGGAGCGCGTCCACTCGGTTTCAAGGCACTTGATCTCCATGGTTTGTTGATGTTCTGTGAGGTCATCTAGGAATCACTTACCCTACCTTTAAATGAACAGATCAAACTATATAACGCAGATCAATCCACATCTATTTAAATTTAAAATTAAACCTAAATCTTTCACAATTATCTTGTGCTTTTCTCCACTTGGTTAGTGTTTTGTCTTGGACTTGGTCTTGGTCTTGGACTTGGACTTGGACTTGGACTTGGACTTGGACTTGGTCTTGGCAGGCATCAGCAAAGGCAACCCAGTCACTTCAGACCCAAATAAAGATACTTAACCACAGAAAATGGGATTTGTATCATAATATTTCCTCTTTAAAGCAGCGCAGAGGAACGTGCGGTTTTGAGCTCGGTGGGTTCGCCTTTAGGTGTTATGTGACTGTTTTTATCACTTCTGCGACTCTCCAAGCTTCACTTGTTTAGTTCCTTGTCCAGTCAGTCTCTTGATTTCGTTCCACCTTTACTTTCTCGAGTCTCTGTTTCTCTCTGCTATGATGTCCTCTGCAGCTCTGTGAGGTAGCGTCATCATTCTTCATGTGACGTGGTACCGTAAAGACACCGCGATACACAGACGGCTGGTGCAGGACAGTTTTAGCAAAAAGTAGAGACGCAAGTCCGCTGGAGCGCCACAGGGCTTCCCAAAAATGACATTTAAACTCATTTAAAGTGAAAATGAAGTATTTTGTGCTGCTTTAACACAAACATCATCAGACAAGCAGTTTTGAGCACGTCTGGAAATAAATCTGAATAAACATCATTGTGCAGAATATTTTATTCTCTATTGGCAAAATAAATTTCATTTCTTTGTTAGTTGGACTTTAAAAATTCAAAGCATCTTACTGGAGAATATTAGTGAATTACGTTCTTTTATGGCCACTCGTAGTACTGCCTCTGACCACAGGGCAGCTGTGCTGCGTGGCCACAAGAGCGTCCGGCAGTTCTTGTGATACCTGTCTCCCCCTGCTGGTCAGAAGTGGAGTTGATATGTGGAGTGGCTTTAATACAGCAGTAAAACGTTTAAATTAAAGGAACATAGTTTCATGAACCTTTGGCTGCCGTGGGTTGGGACTTGTTCAAACGTATTTATCGTCCGAAAAGCAATATAATATTCATAAGTTTGTTTGATCTGAAAATGTAATGAATTGTTAACCAAAACACTGCCTATCGCCTCTTTTACCTCCATCATGTTGCCATAGTAACCTAAAGGTATAAACTGAACACTTTGGGGAAGAGGGGATGAAGTTATCATCAGTTTTTTAGTCTTTGCCCCGAGACGTCACTAAAGCAAATTTGTGGCTCTTTATTGGACGTTTAAAGTTTACTACACACAGAGGAAACGGAGAGCGACTTCTGGACCGTTTCGGTTCTGTTAAGTGCTGGTGAGGGGAAGCTGGATGCTTCAACAGACTCGTTTCACACGCGAAACAGAATTACCAGTGAGTGTTGTCACGGGGAACCTGTAGGGTAACTTTGGAACCACTGAAGTGGAGTTTCCAGATAGGGACGTCAGCTGTTCAGGAGGGCTCTACTGAAGCCTGTTGGGGTTGTTGTTTGTTTTTTGCAGCTTTTAAACGCTCTGTGTAGTGAGTTGGGTCACTGCTGACGTGCACAGCGCTGATGGTGAAAGTGCAACCAAATATCACGACACACGTGAACCTGCAGCCCTCCGCGGCGTCGCAGCAGGCCGTCTCGGTCGCGTCCGCGGCGTCAGGTTTTGCACAGCGGCGTCGACGCCACTTGTCGGCCGGCTGCACGTCGCTTCACGTGTCCTTTCACTTTGTCTTTTTACCGACATGAAGCCGCAGTCTGGCGCGCTCAGCAGAAGTGAGCAGAAAACGGCCAAAGGCTCCTGTAGGCAGAGTAACGAAAATGCACATTTTTCTGCACATGTATGTGTTAGTGTTGATAAGAATCCTTCAATCTCAAAGTTAAAATGTACGGACATAAGAGGCCTTTTTCAGGAGGACTCTGTCCCGGAGTGCAGTATTTCCCCGTGCTTCTTTTCCTCCAGTGTTACCGCCTCATTTTAATGTTTGTTTTTGTTTTTGTTTTTTGTCTCTGCCTGAACTTGCCAATAAACACAGCCAACATGTAGCTGTGGTGTAAATACTCAACTTCTCTCGTTCCTCTGCTCTTTTTTGTTCTTTTCTCTTTTTTGGGCCAAATATGTCCAGGCAGAATGAATGTAGTAGACATTTCCTAAGAAAATTGTGATAAGAAAATAAACAAAAAAAGATCAAAGACTTTACAAAGCGTGTACAAAACCCTGAAATAAAAGTGTCTGAAACTGGTCAGAAACCAGGTTTTTATGGTTTTTGTTTTATTGGAGCTTGTGTTGTAATCGTTGCCGGTGTTGTGCGCCCCAAACACACTATTTTTACATTTTTCTTGTTTCAGAAAATGAGGCACATGAAAGCTGAGAGCCACTAAAAGTTTGTCTGCGTCTGTTCTCCTGGAGGGTTCAGAACTGAGACTCTAGTTTAACGTCCTCTGGTCTCCTCGACACTGGTTTAACCGTCGCATTGCACAAGTTTTTTTGCTATTTATGTTTTGTTATTTTAGCATGTCTGGGAATGCCATGTTCTTAGTATTTCTGACACTTCTGACAAGTGTGACACATTTTATAATAAATTCTTTACTTAACACGGTTGTGTCTTTCCTAATTGAAGCTGTACAGATGAATCCATTTTTTCTGAGGATCCAAACTTCCACATGAAGCTTCACAAACTAAAAAACAGTGGCCAGAGCCTCAGGTCACATGACCTTCTAAGGCGTGGTTATGAACGCTCTTTCCTCTCTCAGAGCGCACAGGAACACGCCCACCGTATGTCAATCAAAGTCAGCGTTTGGCTACCAGCTGCTTCAGCCGAGCTCCGAAACATCTCCAGAGTATACCAGAATATGCCGGTCAACATGTTCTCAGCGGCGGAATCAAAAATGACCGTTTAGCCAACGCTGGGTTCGTAAAAATGGCTGTTGCTTCGCTCAGCGGGTAGCGTGACGATTCCAGACGAGAAAGTGATGACGGCTGTCCACTGGCTGAGCCGACTGTCAATCATATCAGGGATTCATTTGCTGTTTGAAATGATCGATCTGGGCGGTACAAGCTCTAAGTTAATCCTGCACAGTTACTCATCTTTTGATGAAGCCAGGTTTGGGCCTCCTTGGCCCTAAAAACTGTCCTTAAAACTGCTTTTCAGAACCTTTGGACAACTTAACAGCGGGTTTGTTCATTTTTCTTTTCTTACCCCACCTTCATTAAATATCACTTTATTCAGTATACCAGGTGTATTTAATAAACACACCCCTTTATTATATATATTTACATTAATTTGGTTGATTTTTCAACTCATCCCCCTCCTACAGTAATGGCCTAAGTTACATTTTTCTCAGTTTTTTTTCACTCATGGATAAAAAATAAAAACAAAACAAAAATAAAATCCTGTGGTTAAGCGAAAGGCCCAACTGTGAGGCGCAAACGCTACGCCGAAACAAGTGAAACAGTTGTTTACAAGGACACGTTACCTCTTTTTACAGGCTCACAAGCCGCAAAACCGCAGCAACTCCTGATTTGAACTGAAATGGGAAGAGGGTGCTGATCCTCCAGCAGACACAAAACCTTGTTTTTTTTTTGTTTTGTATATCCACAAGAGAAAAAAGTCAATATTCAAAATGTTTATGAGGGGAAAAAGATGACAACAACATGCAGTCTTTGCCAGCATGTTGAAATGTTGACTAATCAATGCTGCAAAAGCAAGCTCGGAGTCTTCAGGTAACAACCGCTCCAGCATCAGATTTAAATGCTCCTAAGTGAAAATAAAACGTTTAGTTCTCATGTTTGGTCTGATTTTTTTCTTTACACCATAGCAGATGTAAGAAAAACACATAAAATGCACTCTTTATATTATTCTGGGTGGTAATTATGATTTTTCTCATTATTTTTCTAATTGTAATCAATTTGTTCAAATAATATTCACCGTATATTGTATCGCTGTCTAATCATCCAAACACCTAAAGATCACACCAGTTCCCTTTTACAGGGTGTAAACAATTAAAATGATTACTTTAAAAGATCTTAAAAGAAATCAAAGAGAAAATGAGGAATAAAAAATATTTGATCTACTTCAGGTATGATTGTCTCCATTTCTTTGGCGTGACCTCTAAGATGTGTTTGAGTGAGCTGGAAAACAATCACATGTTTCTGCAGAAACAGCTCAGCAGATTCAATCAAGACCAGGCAAGTTCAAATCTAGGAGAGATCAGGACAGGTGGGACCGGGCTGCTCCCCTCCAGATTCCAGTCTGTGTTATTCACACGGCTCTGGGTTCATTGTGGAGCTTCAGCAGTTCAATCGTCAGCAGTCCACCCACTCACTCACATGACTGTGACTCGTCTGCCGCCTGAAGCCCGGCAGGTCTGTGTTCGCTTGCTTCAGCTGTGTCATCCTGAAGCAGTGAGTTGTTGAACTTGTCAGGCAGCAAAGACACTAACAAGTGTTGGTTACTGGATCTGAGCTTAAATAATTCAGTGAATGCATAACAGGACTATCAAGTGTTGATTCATTTCTTTTCTATTTTTTAAATCAACAGAACAACAGTATTCATTGTGAAAAGCTCTGTTACATTGCAGGTTTCTTCGATGCACTTTGATGCATAAGAAAAGTAGAGAAACTAATTAGAGAACTGGTGCAGCTGTGTTGAGGGAACGTCTGCTCCAAAGCGCCGCCTCACACGCCTCCTACAGCTGCTTGGAGATCCCACACCGCAACACACCTTTGAGAATGTTCACTGTTTTCTGATGTGGCTTCTGAACTTTTGGTTTAAAAGCTTCAACCATGATTTGATGTCCAGTCCGTCAAGAGCCAGTTTTTTACAAGCCTGACCAGCCTTCTGAACAGAGCCATCGGTCCGATCTGCACCTCAAACACACCAGTCGGTATTGATTCCAGGTTAGATACCGGACACAAAGTTATAACCTAGTGTTATTAACTAGCAGTATAATATCAGATAGAGCTAGTAGTACATCTGAAGGTATGTAGAGCTCTAACTTCAGATTTTGTTGTGGCTGTGTAGCACTAGATGTGATGTTCTGTAGCACAGAAGATCTGAACTGATGTCTCTGGATAGTTTATTGGACAGTTATTAGGCGTTATTAGCAACTATTGCTTGGTTGTTCTAAATAGATGCTCTTTGATTCTCCTGGATGCTCCTGTATGTGTCAGAACATCATGGAGAAGAAAAGAAGAGCATTTAAGAGTCGGCACACAGCTCAGTTATTACAGCTGCAAACCACTGATGAGACCTGAGACCTGGGTGTAGTCATGGACTCGGACTTGAACCTTCAGAGACGCATGAGGACAATTACGAAGTCATACAAAGTCTCCAGGATCAAAGGACTAATGTCTCAGCAGGATCTTGAAAAACTCATCCACGCATTTATCTTCAGTTGATTTGATCTTCACACGTCTGCCTAAAAAGTCAGTCAGCTACAGCTGATCCGGAACGCTGCTGACTGCGTTCTTACTAGAACTAAAAAAAAGTGGACCACATCATTCTAGTTCTGAGGTCCTGAGATGGGCTGCCTGAACCTCAGAGAACTTTAAAACACATTATATGTCCACAAAGTATTGGTTCACCTGCATTGACCCGCATAGGAATTCAAGCAACCTCCCATTCCTGATCCAGAGGGTTTAATATGACGTCGGTCCACCTTTAAGCTTCAACTCTTCTGGGAAGGCTGTCTACAAGGTTCAGGAGTGTTTATGGGAATTTGTGACCATTCCTCCAGAAGCACATTTGTGAGGTCACACTGATGTTGGACCAGAAGACCCGGCTCTCAGTCTCCTCCTCCCAAAGGTGTTCTGTCGGGTTGAGGTCAGGACTCAGTCAAGTTCATCCCCACCAGACTCTGTCATCCAGGTCTTCATGGACCTGCTTTGTGCACTGGTGCACAGTCATGTTGGAAGAGGAAGGGACCAGATCCAAACTGTTCCCACAAAGTTGGGAGCTGGAATTGTCCAAAAGTTCTTGGTCTGCTGAAGCATTCAGAGTTCCTTTCACTGGAACTAAGGGGCCAAGTCCAGCTCCTGAAGAACAACCCCACACCATGATCCCTCCTCCACCAAACTTTACAATTGGAACAATGCAGTCAGACAAGTACTGTTGTCCTGGCAACCACCAAACCCAGACTGGTCCATCAGATTGACAGATGGAGAAGCACCATTCCTCACTCCAGAGAAGGCGTCTCCACTGCTCCAGAGTCCAGTGGCGGCGTGTTTTACACCACAGCATCCGAAGCTTTGCCCTTACTGATGTTTGTCTTGGATGCAGCTGCTCGGCCCTGGAAACCCATCCATGAACCTCTCTGCAACTGTTCTGGACCTGATCTGAAGGCCACATGAAGTTTGGAGGTCTGTAGCGACTGACTCTGCAGAAAGTTGGTGACCTCTTGGCACCAACTTTGCTGTCGTTCCCAAACACTTCCATGTTCTTATAACACAGCTGACAGTCGACTGTGGAATATTCAGGAGCCAGGAAACTTCAGGACTGGATTTGTTGCACAGGTGACATCCCATCACAGCTCCACGCTGGACTTCACTGAGCTCCTGAGAGCGACCCGTTCTTTCATAAATAGTTGTAAAAGCAGTCTGCATGTTGAGGTGCTGGATTTTATACACCTGTGGCCGTGGAAGTGTCTGGAACACCTGATTCCCATTATTTGGATGGGTGAACTTTTGGCAATACCCTCAGTTCCTTTAAATAAAGGTTCAAAACTCATTTGTTTACAGCTGCTTTGACTGAATTATTGAAACCATCTGAATTTAGATTTAATCTATGTTTATTTCAGTACTACACTGTAACTCTAGCTTTAGACTAATTTTGGTTAAGCGGGTAATTAAAGGAGCCACATAAAGAAAACACACAAAAAAACTGTAATACTGTATCTGACATAAGAAGGTGAGATTGACTTTTAGCAGATAAAACGTTTATGTAAGTACTTCTTCCAGTCGTGCTGATAATATTCACTGCAGATGGACAAACAAGCTGTTATCTTGTTTTTGGGGGCGGACGAGTCAGAAAACAGTCAATCATTGTCATGTGTTACTCTGCTTAAGCAACACAATCCAGCTTTTTCCGTCCTCAGCAGCAGACACAGATGTACAGAAGTGACGTATTTAACGCAACAGCATGCATGAAATAATTTCGATGTAACCGCACAGTTGTGTCAGGGAAGTTTGGGAACATCACACTTCTTGCATGTGACAACGTAAAGATGAATGCTGATGAATCACGTCGCATTACTCAGCTGTTTACTGCTGTTGGTGTAAAAATACAGCTTAATAATTGAAAATGTCCCAGTGGTGGACATTCACATGGATTATTCTGATAACTGCAGACTGCTCGATATGTGTGGAAGTGCACTTACAGAAGCAAGACTGCCTCCACTTTCACATCTGCGCTGATAACAGGAAACTGCAGCCAGCAGCAGACTAGTGTTGCAGAGCGTTAAAACTGTCAATAAAAGGAAAAAAGTCTACCTCATATCTGCTTTAAACCTTACTTACAAGTTATATATTATTTATTTTATGTTAACAAAACAATGACAGAGGAAACTAAAGACTTGCAGCATTTTTTGCAGGAATGCAGGAAGAACCTATTTAAAGACTAAAATCTAAATAATGTTCCCAATCAACTGAAGGTGTTTTAATGCCAAACTGCTCAATCACAGACCTTTTAGCATTATATCATGGAGAAAGTGTTGTGCCTGTGAGGTGTAACTATCTTAAAATAGCATGATCAAGGTTTGGACTTAAGGGATACGCCACCATGTTGGGAGTTGGATTGTTTGCCACGAACGCCCAGATTAAGAGGTAAACATGACCATCTTCTTTATGTAGCTGGAAGTGGATTGACGCAACAAATCTGAGTCACAAAATAAACTTTTAGATCCAAACTGTTCTCATTTACATGTTGTAGACTTAAAGATGTACCACATATATGTAGAAATAAGTGTGTAAAATGAGACACATTCACACATGCAGAAAGTACCGAACCAACCACAATCAGGGGGCGTGGCCGTGTGTTTGCACAACTTTGTGCAGGCTAAGGAGCACTCAGAGCAAAAGCCAAATCCACATTTAGTTGGAAAATACTGAACCTGCTAATGGAAGTAGCCACTAAACCCCCTTAAACATAGAAAGTAACATAGTGGAGTACAGTGAAATGAAGGACATAATTATGTTTATAAGCACGTCGGGCCGGAAGGCTGCCTGACTACAACAGATCTAATCCTGCAAGCTGCAGGCTCAGGGACCGGGGTCCCAGCAGGACTCTGCTAGTCCTTGTTTCAGCTCCAGCTGCTGTTTCATTGATGTTCAGACAAATATCATGGCAATAAGTGTAAATGGTTTTAATTAGCTTCATAGTTTACCATAAGCTAAGACAGCCAAATCGCTAATTGATTGACATAAGGTGGGTGTGTTTCAGGCTTCTCAGGCTCGTGAGCGCTGAACATTTACAACATGGTGCTCCGTAGTATGAGGAAAGAGAAGCTTCAAAACCTAAAACGTCTCCTCAGAAAACCTCTGGGTGACATCACAGAGGGTTTGTCCACTTGAATACAAATACTTGACAATTTGACACGTCGAATTATCAGAAAGAAGAAACCAAACAGCATAAACAAGTTTAATCCTGACTCTGTAAACAACTCTGAGTGATCGGAGTCTCAATCATATCAGTCACATGAGCATCGGCGTTGATTAACTCTTGACTTTGATTTGCCAGCAGTTCTCAGAAACTCTGCTGTGATGCAGTTTTTATGGCTGTGAACAACACACCGATCCTTGTTGATTATACTATAGCTCCTATCTATATGTCAAATGCAGTTGTTGTCTGGCAGTTAAAGTGTAACAGCTGAGAGAAAACGTTTATTACACAAGCGGTGCTCTGTAAACGATCTGGGCTGTTTTCTGTTTGTTTTCAACTACTTTTCGATTGAAGACACATTTGACGGCGGATGCATGTTCAGCAGCAACATCCACTTTCAAGGTTTTTGAATTTTAGGTTTACGGCCGGTTCACCATGACTGCTTGTGGGTTGGGCTGGAAGAGTCGGAGGACGAGGCTTAGCTCAGAGCAGACAGCTTGTACTGATCGAGCATCGGTTAAACACGGCGGTTTCCTCTTATTTCTCTACTAAAACAACATTTGAAATGACAGGTCCTGTTACAAACGGCGGCTCCACGACCACAGGTCACTTGGAGGTCTGCTAGTCTTGTTTCAATTTTAAAAGACAAAACTTTTAACGTTATAACATTATGTCTTGAACATCTGCGCTGTCCTGTGGAGATCCACAGGGCTCAGTTTTGGGTCCATTATTCTTCTTTTTAAGTCTACTTGGTAAGATTTCTTGTTTTAAGAGTGTTTCCTATCATTTTTATGGCGCTCATGTTCAACTTGAGCGTTCTTTTAATGAGTCAGGCTTTCACTTTTTAATCACTGTAGTCAGAGTGGTTAGTAACCATCAACACCTGGCTAAGCAATAACAACCTCTAGATGAATCCAAACAAGACTGAAACTCTGATCATCTGATCATCACACCGGATAAAAAGATCCTTTTAATCCAACAGCACAACACACATTGTGTTTTAACTCAAAGCTGCTTTGATTTGTGTTGTTTAGGTTCCTACGAAAAGTTGTTTTACTCTGGAATATCATCTCGTTAACGGAAGTGTCTTGCTCAGGCAGTGGAGTCAATAAATCCCGTCAACGTGAGCCTGCTGTAATGTATTTGCAAATTTGTTGTGCAACTCTTCAATACATGGCGCTCTTTGAGGTGACAGATGATCAGTACATTTACCTGGAGGCAGGAAAGCGATTCACACAAGGAAGCCAGCCTGTCATGGTCACCTGACTACTGTAAAACTGCATAAACAAACCAAATGATCACATTTCAAGTGGTGCAGATCGACTTATTTAGACCTTTACTCACTGAGTTATTTTTAACATAACTTCTCACTTCTATTATCACAGCAGTATGTTCACTGTAACTTTCACAAATACAGATACAGAAAAAAATAAAATGTCCTCAAGATAACAAATGACAACAGAAATCCTGCAAACAGTCCAGATTATGTATTTTGTGGCGTCATGTTTCACATCACTTGCTTTTATCTCAATGCTTCCAGGATACAATAAAAATCAATAATGTTCCACTAAAAATCAGTTATGTATGTTTCAATAATCCCATTCTTTAATGATACTGTACAATATACACATTTCTTTGTTTAAACATGAAATCTGCTGATTTAAATGTTCATTTTGCATCAATTATGAGCACAATGTTGCATTATAAAATATTGTGAATACACATGATGGGTCTTCACCATAAAACAAGTAAGAAACTAATATTTATCTGCTATTAATGTTGAATTTATGACAGTTTCAAGCTGCAACAACTCCAGAAAACAACACCTTTCCAACACCTTGCCCGCGATAGGGAATCACGTGCACCCAGGATTACGCCATACATTAAGGGCGTGGTCTTTGTTAGACAAACAAGCAGCTGACCAATCAGAGGGCTCGGGGGGACGTGGTCCAGCAGCCGCTCAGGCCTTTATAAACTTTGTGTAGCAGCTGCCGAGCGGCAACATTTCTACATTTTCATCCTTCGCAGCGCAGGGTCGCAGTAAGTCTTTACATTTTATTAACGCTCCAACAAAATTGCGTGTATGTTACATTTAGCTTTACTGCAAAACACACGATGTCTATTTTTATGTTGTTGTTCCCCTCGCCATCTTTGTTGGGGATAAGCTGCTTCCAGGTTCCGTTCGACTGCTTGTTTTAGTTTCCAGCTGAGTTTTGTTTTCCTCCCCGTTAAAACGCCTCTGCGGTCGTTATCCGGCACTTTTGGCCATCTTGTTGCTTTTGTCGTCGTCCTCGCTGCTTCACCGGAGCAGGAGAAGCTGTTTGTTTCCCGTCTTTGCTTTTGTTTTATTTATTTTAAACGAATCGCTCATCTGCCACATGTGTCAGGCAGACAACGTTTCCGCGAAACTTTAGTTTCCTTTCCGAGTTTTTCCTGGTTGCGGTTTCGGTGTCGGCCGCACTCTTGGCTCCCTGCCGAGGCAGCTGATCTCGTGACCGGGCACGAAATAACAAACAGCCCGGTCCGTTTATGGAGTCGGGCCCAGTTTGTGCTTCGTAAACGGCAGGAAAATGACCCAATTTAAGAAATAAACGTGTATTTTTAAGACATTCTCGCTACGTGTCGTCGGGATTATATCGTTAAAACAAGACGGGCAGTGACTGTTTACTGCGGAGTTCTGCGTGGATCGTTTTTCTTTTTTTAGTGACTCACATCTGCTGCGTCATGGTGAGGACAGATGCCTGGAGGCATGATGCGCTCAGCTCCTGTGTTCCCAGGAAGCTCTGACATGGTGACTTGTTTTGCAGTAGGAAGCCTCAACGATGCTGCTTGTAGCTGTGTTTGCTGTGTTCCTGACTGCGGTTCTGGCCGCTCCCAGTCTGGACCCGCAGCTGGATCAGCACTGGGACTCGTGGAAGAGCTGGCACAGTAAAAGCTACCATGAGGTGATGCAGCGCATTCAGCAAAAACGTTAGACTACAAGATGTGCAGTCCTGCAGGAGTCTGATGTTTGTTTGATGCAGACGGAGGAGGGCTGGAGGCGGATGGTGTGGGAGAAGAACCTGAAGAAAATCGAGCTGCACAACCTGGAGCACTCCATGGGCAAACAGTCCTACCGTCTGGGCATGAACCACTTCGGGGACATGGTGAGACCTCAGTTTCAGCACGTGCAGCGGTGCAACGTATCAGGGTGGCTACAGCGCTGTGGAAGCCCGCTGATAGGTGGCATATCATTTAAAGCGTGGCAAAATTAAGCATTTCATGTTTGTATAGAGGAAGAAGGCAGGTGATGTGGCGACAAAATATTCAATGGACAGAGGAAAAATTTGAGCATTAAAGCAAACGTCACCTTATGCAAGCAAATTATTGGTTGTAACAAACTCCAAAGACCCGCAGCTTGTATGCTCTGTTTATTTGCCAAATGTTCATCTCACAGACCCACGAGGAGTTCAGGCAGGTCATGAACGGCTACAAGCGCAAATCTGAGAGGAAGTTTAAGGGGTCCCTGTTCATGGAGCCCAACTTCCTGGCAGCCCCCTCCGCTCTGGACTGGAGGGAAAAGGGCTACGTTACTCCTGTTAAGGACCAGGTGAGTGTCCGTCTCACTCTCAACAGCTGGTCTATCAAAGTGTGGCAGGTGGAGCGGAGAAGAACCTTCAGGGTTTGGGTTGGGTGGTAGATCAGCTGCATCCGTGTTAAACTTAGTGCAACGTCTCGTGCTTCTGTAAATGCGTCATGCTCGGCAGCCATCCATCAGCATAAATCCAGACTCCGACGTGGAATGAGCTGTTTGTTCACACGAGTCTGTGGCGCAATGTTCTGTACATATTTGTATCTTTATATGTGAGCCGACTGAGATGTTTTGCTCAGACGGCGATAAGCTTCCTCGTGCTTGTGTGGTCCCCCATTATCTCTGTGCTACACCCGTCTCCACCCCCTCAGACTGCACAGATGTCTTTAACCTCTTCACAGCCAGCCGGTTGGCCTGGTTGTGGTCCAGGAACTGGTTCTGCTGACATCAACAGTATTTACTCTTTAAAATCAGGAAACTGGGGCTTCACTGCCTGTCCAATAGGTAAATGTTCTGCAGGTGTCGTTTCAGTGACCCTGGTTGGTGTGGTTTTCAGGGTCAGTGTGGCTCCTGCTGGGCGTTCAGCACCACCGGCGCTCTGGAGGGCCAGCACTTCAGGAAGACGGGGAAGCTGGTGTCACTGAGCGAGCAGAACCTGGTGGACTGCTCCAGACCCGAGGGTAATGAGGGCTGCAACGGCGGTCTGATGGACCAGGCCTTCCAGTATGTCAAGGACAACCAGGGTCTGGACTCTGAGATGTCCTACCCCTACAGAGGAACGGTGCGTATCTCGATTCGCTTAAACGGATGTGAACTGGCCGTCTCTAAAAGGGGCTGGAAGCAGAAATCGGACTCCGTTGTAAAGATGCTTGTTGCCCTAACGTCCTACTTCTCGTCCTTCAGGACGACCAGCCGTGCCACTACGACCCCAAGTTTAGTGCCGCCAACGACACCGGCTTCATCGACATCCCCAGCGGCAAAGAGCACGCTCTGATGAAGGCCGTGGCCTCCGTGGGCCCAGTTTCCGTTGCCATCGATGCCGGTCACGAGTCTTTCCAGTTTTACCAGTCAGGTGGGTTTCAGCATTGCTGAAGATTGACGCCTCGCTTATGTGCAGACGGCAGCAGGTTAATGTGGCGGTTGCTGACTCTTAGGGATCTACTATGAGAAGGAGTGCAGCAGCGAGGAGCTGGACCACGGCGTGCTGGTGGTGGGTTACGGCTTCGAGGGAGAAGACGTTGACGGCAAGAAGTACTGGATCGTCAAGAACAGGTCAGAACGGAGGCGGCGCTGCTGACGCTCGCGGCTCAGTATGGCCAGTTTGGGTTTTTGTTTTGAACACATCAGTTTTACCACTTTGTAAAAGTAACTTGTAAATGAAACGTGGGCCTTTACTTGCATCTGAAACACTTCTGGACTAGGGTTGAAGGTTCAGTCTGGATGAGTAAAGATGCTCAAACTGTCTCTCGTTTGCAGCTGGAGTGAAAACTGGGGCGACAAAGGCTACATCTACATGGCCAAAGACAGACGCAACCACTGCGGGATCGCCACGGCGGCCAGCTATCCGCTGGTGTGACCGTAGCAGCCGTTAGTTTTTTACTGCAGTAGTTTGGCTGGAGGACCGGCCGGGAGATGGACGTGGTCCTGAGTCTGTGACGCGTCGACGGGAGATCCGACGGCGTTTCAGTAGGAGAAACATGTTTTTTAGGGAAACGGCGCCATTTGGGTTTGGCTGGTTTTACAACACTTAATTGTTTGTCTTCAATATTGTAGTTGAGTGTTTTATTCTCTGTAAATATGTGTATGCTACTGGGTTAGTGAGGCACTACACTTGCTCTGGTCATTGTAAATGATTACTTTCTTTTTTTTCTTTTTTTTTTTTCTACTTTTACTGTGATCAATAAAGGTTTGCAACACTATTTTGTGTTCTGACTCAAATTTCACCAACATGTTTGTCGCCACAGTGACAAAATAAACCTGCAAACTCCTGTTAACCATGTTTAAATGACACGAACTAAACCTGTCTGGATGACTGGTTGTTTTGGCTGCTGCAGAGTGTAACTGCTGATCTGCAACCCAGACGTCCGACAGCTTGAACAAACCACAAGACCTTCCTTCAACATTTGCTTCAACATTTGAAATGAATCAGTTTAGTGCTCCATTAATGTCAGACTTGCTATAACGGACGCCACCATGTCCCACAGAGGCGAAAGTTAAACTTTTTTTTTTTTTTTTTTTTTTTTTTTTTTTTTTTTTTTTTTTTTTTTTTTTTTTTTTTGTCCCTGCCATGAGTAAATGTTAAGTGTATTTAATCACTTTTTTTTTTTAATGTAATTTGATTCACTGAAACATTTATCAAATGTTTGAAAGACTATATGCATTCAGGTTCAAAATTTTTTTTGGCTTACAAAGCGGTTATACCTTACAATTTCAAATATTTCTAGAATATTTGAAAACTTTTTAAGGACTTATAAATAAACCCCTTCAGTCCTGCCATTTTCTGGACCGTGTGCAACAAAGCATTTTGACTGTAATGTTAGTGCAGCATATTTTTTCACATGCCTCAGTTCACACAGCTGGACGGACCGACGGTCTGCTGCAGGACAAAAGTCAATAATCATAATCTGAGAGAGGACAGCGAAGGACCGAGCAGGAAACGTTCACACAAATATAAGTCCCGGCTTGGAGTAAGAACTGCAAAAACTGAGTTGTAACCTCTGAAAAATGCATTAAAATGCTATTTTTCCTCTAAAAAAGCATTTGATTATATTGAGAAAATAATCTGGACAAAATATGATCATCAGCAGTGTTAATGTTTTACTCTGAATAATTTTGGACTCTGTACAGTTAAAATCTAAAACCCCTTGTCTTTTCTTTTTCATAGTAAATGTTTAAAAAGCAGAAAAAACGTCATCACGTTGGCGGTGTCTTTTAAGATATAAAACGAAGAACCTTCATCACTGATAAACTCAAAATAACCAAACCAGTCAAGTTCTGCTCTTCAGAGAAATGCTGCCATTTTAAAGTTTGGAGACAAGACTTGATCTTCTTAGAAATAAATCAAATTCAGTTACTTCAAAACGCTGCAGGGAATTAACTTACTGAAATGTCCCAGATCAGGTGAGTTTTTCAGAACAAATATATTTAATCAATCATTTTAAAAATGTTTCAATAAAAACTGAATCTGTAACTTAGATCTTATGATCAAAAGAACCAGAGGTTCTTCTTAGATGAAAAATCAGAAAAGAACTTGGTCACGGTCATGAAAAGCCTTCATCTTTTTGAGATGACACGTTTACAGGGCAGAAGCAGCTTCAGGAGAACTTCTTGACAAACGACAGGTACTCGTTGACGTCATCAACTGAGCCGACCACGAAGGGCACGCGCTGGTGAAGAGCTTCGGGCTGGACGTCCAGGATCCTCTGAGTGCCGGTGGTGGCGAGGCCGCCCGCCTGCTCGATGAGGAAGGCGATGGGGTTGCACTCGTACAGCAGCCTCAGCTGGGCGCCGGCGTTTCAAAGAACAGAACAAAACACTTCAGTTTAGGAACGCTTGCACATGGATGCACACCTGCTCCTGGAGCGGCGTTTCACATTTAAAATCAAGATAGATGCACATTGTCTTCTCCTTTCAGCTTTGTTTTTAACTGTGACCATTGGCTGTTTTCCTTCTCTAAAGATCACAATCTGGACTGTTTAACAAAATGCAAACTTGACTGGTAAAAATCACAGCAGATTGTGTTAAAACAGATATTACGAGGTTTACACGCCAAGTATCTGCATGTGTCACTACCGTCACCATTGATGTTAAGATTCTGGCCTTTCTTTGGGGCTAAATGAGTGTGAACATTTGCGGCGTCTCATCTGGTTTCCTCTGACTTGTTCCAGGTGACCAGAATCTCCATCCTGGTGTGAAAACGATGTCAGAGCCATCTGATCATCGCGAGTCTCAGTGCTGCATGCAGACGTTTGTACCAGTTTATTTGTATAACACATTTCATGTACAAGACAATCAGAAGTTCTTTACATAAAAACTATTTAAAAATGCATAAAAAAATAAGAGTTTAAAAGCAGAAAGACAGATATAAATTTAAAAGAATTAAACAAATGAGATGCAAGAAACAACGCTTACAGTGCATTGTGGGAGTTTACTGAAATGCAGCAGTAAATAAAAAGTTTCAATGGCTTAAAATATTATATATATATATATATATATATATATATATATATATATATATATATATATATATATATAAAAGAATAGATGTCGTCTGCAGTCACGGTGTGTTAGGTAGGTTGGGGAACTTTCTAGTGATGTGCTGCCCCCATCTGGACAGGAGCGATATGGTTACACAGTGTGCCTTTAAAGCAAACATTTTAAATTTAGTTTTAAAATAAAACCCTGTATTACCATGAGGCAGATGGTGGAACCTTCTGAGATAATATACAGCTGCTATTTTACATGTATCCCTGTTGTGTGATGTCATTGTTTTCAAGACACATGACCAGAATGATCAAAAACAACACACACACTCATTACGCGGTTACCTTTCCCTTGGGGCTCTTCTCGTTGGCGGGGTACATGAAGATGCCGCCGTAGGCGATGGTGCGGTGAACATCAGAGACCATGGAGCCCACATATCGGCCACCGTAGGGGGAGCTGCCGTCCTGCAGGAGCATGTAAATGTTAGTGTGTAAACTTGTTTTTTCCATCATGCAAATGTAATAAGGCTTTTTTATCACCAGTTATCAACTGGAAAAGAAAAACATATATAATAATAAACTATACTGCAAATTAGTTAATAAATACATAAATAAAAAGTCTAATTTCTAAACAGTTTTCTTATTAAATATTTGTACTTTTCTTCTCTGCGTTGCATATTTAAATCCTTGAGCCTCTCCTTTTCCTTTTTTGTAGCATTTTAGCAAAGAAAAGCAAGTTAAGCACACAAATCTGCTCCCTGACCATCGGAAGTCCCTTTAGAAGTGATTTAAATACATGTAAATGAGTTTTAGTTAGCATCAATAGTCCCACCCGCTTGCACATTTCTGGGTTTCTGGTAGAGCAGATCCTGCCAGAAGACGGTCTCCACCAGAACCCACAACATGGGTTTCACACACAGAAAACCTGTGAGCGACATCACCGAGGAGTTTGTTCAGGTCTTTTTATAACGTATGGACATAACTTAATGACAATATGAAGTCAGAGGGGCTGAAGAGACACAGGTGGGGAGCTGGGAAGTCAAACGTAACCCAGGAAAGACCCTTTCAAAATAAGAGGAGAAGCAAAGCAAGCCGGTTATCACAAAAAACAAAAGATAAGGCAAAGACAGAACTAAACTAAACAAAGAACAAAGACTTAAAAAAAACCAACAACTCCAGCAAAACACCAAATCAGAGCAAAGAACCGAGAAAAACTCATTTAAAAAGCTCAGTGTTGTCCTTGCTGATTCGGTTATTATCAGTTATTATCTTTATTATTATGAAATCCCAGTTATCTTCTCTGTATCGTTGATGATCTGTACCTCATGTTCGCCAAGTTTAATGCTCCAAATTAAAAGCTGATAAAATGATTTTGAGAGAAAACATCTTTCAAACACCGTTCGGCTCTGATAGTCTGCATCCACACAGTTACACACTTATACCCAAGCAAGTGGGGCGAAACATCGTTGTCTCCATTTCGAGGCTTCTTACTTTATTTTGTGGCACCGCGTGGACTGAAAACTGCATTTAGACTATTGAAGTTGTTTTTTTTTCCTAACAAAAAACAATAAAAATGAACATATCAAATTAGATGTATGCATGTATTCAGTGTAGTCATAAGGTAACAAATATGATTTAGAAATAGTAAGTAGAAAAAGGTAGTATTTTCTGCATATTTCAAATGTCAGGCTTTGAAGAGCTAATCAGATTTCCTTTTTTTATCATATAAGATGAACAATCAATAGGAATTGATTGCTTTTGACACAAATGTTTATTACAAAAGTTTGAGAATTTATATTATTAATCATTAAAAACCTTCTAGTTTAAGAAACCTTGCATGACATAGGGATTTTGGTTGCAGAGAGGTGAAGCAGCAGGTTTTAACACAAACAGACGTGCGTTAATCACAATAGTCATAAATAAACAGGCCCATCGGAAAGCTTGTTTGAGCTCCAGCTGCAGATCTGCTTCATGCAGCGATCATGACCTTGTTGGAAAATCTTCACAGCAAACAGGTTCAGAGTCCACCTGCAGCGGCTGGAACATAAAGTTCACATGTTGGCGAGCAAACAGGCTGTTTCAAGACCAGTGAGAGCGATCCTGCTGGATAACGTCTCTTCAACTCATTTCGTCATAATTTATCTTCACTTTCATGCACAACAGACTAAAGCCTTGTAACTACTCAACAAAACATCATTTTGTTGTGCAGAAAAATATAACAGAGCTGCTTTGAAGTGAAGTGAGATACAACTTCAGACCAACATGACATGACCCAGTCATGTGCTCGGCGAGTCACATCCCACTTGTCACAAAGGGAAGTGTGTGTGTGTGTGTGTGTGTGTGTGTGTGTGTGTGTGTGTTTCCCAAGCAGTCCCACTCAAACACAGAACTGAAAAAAAACACACTCGAGATGTCCTCAAATCAGAGAAAATGGAGACAGGTGCAAGAACACGGTGGCGTGTTGATCTGGAAGAACTGATTTTGAAAATGTTTCAATGTTCAGGAAGATTTAAACAATAAAATACACACAGCAAAACAGCATATATATATATATATATATATATATATATATATATATATATATATATATATATATATATATATATATATATATATATATATATATTAAAAAATCAAAGCTCCTCGCAGGACATTTCAGTGATGTTTGCGTCGCTGTTTGTGCAGTTTTACAATGCAGTAGTCGCACAGCGGTAACCATGGTAACTGACTCACTGCTGAGTCATGAAAGTTGTCACGACCGGAAAAGGGTGGTGATGTTGGAGAGTAAAGTGACACAATAATTTCCATTTTTACAGCAAAACAACAAAAAGAAGAACTTTTCACTGCAGTTTGTGCGTGTAAGAAGTTATTTGACTTCTCAACAACCATCCCCACGTCTCTGGGCGCGGAGACAGAAATCACTCGGGCCATTTTAATCTCACGAAGCGTGATACGATATGTACGCGCAGAACCGCAAACAAAGCTGGAAAAAGTTCCGCTCGAATTCTGTAAATGCCATTTCTGCTAAAACAAAACACAATGTCAACAGCGAGCGTAAAGTCGTCTAAAGTCAAGTTTCAAACTAAAGGGCCGGTCTCATCTTTAATGTTTCCCCAACATTAATCACGTTCCAGCTGTAAATCCCACTTTTCATTCGTGCAATCCAAATCTCTGTACTTTCTGTGATAAATCCAAGTCCGTTTTATTCTCTCACAGCTTTTCTGTTCAGTAACCTTTCTTTGTTCTGACTCTCCTGAAGGCATCAGTGCATCTCTTTATTTCATTTTGTCCTCTATTCTGTTGGCTGTGAGGGTTTCAAGGAGGTCTCAATCACTGAAACCCATCAAGCGGGTTTCTTTCCTTTTTGTCTTCTGTTTTCATGCGCGGTGCTCAGAAGTGAAGCTGTCAGGATGAGCTGAGTCTGGACACTAAATGGGCTTTTTTTCATTCAAAAATCAAATCAAAATAAAAGTGCTGATTTAACACATGGATAAACTGTCACAGTGCTGATGAAGAGAAAGATGTGAACGTTCAAGCACTTCCAGACATGAGCTGCCTATCAGGGATGAGAGGGTCACTGATGAGCCAACGGAGGCTTGTGACGGAGCTGGAGAAGTGCTGACCGTGCACATCACAGTTTCCAGAAGCAAAGCTGCAGTTTCCTGAAGAACAGGATGTTTCCTGGAGTGACTGTGTTGCCATCCTGCAGCTCAGCTGACCGAGCCGCTGCTCCCTCGTCACGCTCCGCCGGCTCACGATCACGCTGTCTTTTCTGGCCACTCCGCTGTTTCTGGCCTCACCTGCTGCACGAAGCACGTTCACTTTCTGTATGTTTGTTCCTTAATAAAGTTATAGTTTTAACCACAAGTTTACATATAGTTTAGAAAATGGCACAAGCTTTTTTTTCTCTACTATTTCCTTTGAAGGTGGTACATTTACTTGATTAACATTTGGTCAAATTGCTTTTTATACTGTTTAATTTGACTCAAATCTTATTGAAACTTACTGAAATTTAACAGAACCTGCTCATATTATTGGACCATTGACATACATTTGTAGACCTTGAGGCCAGACGGCTCTGTGGACCAGGGCTGAAGAACAGTGTTCATTGTTGCACTTAGGAGGGAAGAAAAAGTAAAAAGATGCCACCATAATCTGACTAAAAAGGTTTGTAAAACGATCTTCCCCACCAAGTTTCTTGGGATGTTATTTAGAGCACTCAGCTTTTTTGTGTTAATGCAAACTCATTCTAGCAGATCAAACACTTCGTCAGGACTCACATGACGAGTGCTAGGAGGCTGGGACTGTTTCAAGTCCACCCCAGGGAGGGTTTAGCTGTGAGATGGTGAAATGAGATCCTTTTTGGGTCAGTGAGACTGGTTTCTACGCTACGACTTCAGCTGAGGGCATCAGATTTAAAACCACACATTGATGAACGTCACGCTGCTGGTTCACAACTTCAGATGCGATGGGACATCTGCGTCAGATGTATTTCTTTGCTGGTTTGCACTCACCTCAGGGTACTTCTTGTGTTTGAGATATTCATTGATGGATGGGTGGAAGTACTTGGCATAGCCCTCGTTCAGGCTGTAGATCTTTCCCTTTGGCTTCATCGTCACGTTCCTTTCAATCAAGATGAACTCGCCGATCGCCTGGTAGAAAACACTTCACATTTAGAAAACACAGAACCCTCCAAGAGCATAATACAATACTGAAGCCGTTGACTTGTTTACTCAGGGTGGACGTTAACGAGCTAAGATATTATGTGACATGCCCAGGCACAACTAATCCTTTCTGCTGGTTACTCCCCTCTGGACCATGCTCACATTACTCCACTACCAGGGTGATCTCACACTAGATGATTCGTATCGAGCCCAACTGATGCCTAACAGCTCGATTCCACTTGGATCTGTGCACTCGTGATACGTCTGTTAGTCCATTCACTCACCTCCAAGACAAGCTCATGTAGTTGCGAGACTCCGTCTGGGTCATTCCTTTTGGAACGTTATTTTGTGTGTGTGAGCCAAACATAGGAACCCCATGAGGGATATAAGTGGACTATCTGTGTTTGGGTGGATCCACATAGACCACAGAGACGCCATGGAATCTGCAGATAAGCCTTTGGTGGGACTTATTTCAGAAGCCCACTTTTAACACATCACATAAGAGAGCGGTCTGGGAGCTTACAAGAAAGACTAAAGAAAAAGCCAGTCATCAGTAGTGTTGCATCATAGTTCCTGTCCTGTTCTCTATTGTGCTGATTCTCAGAGATCACGCAGATTCAAGTAAATAAACTGGTGTCTGTTGTAACGATGCAATGACGTACATACGAGCAGCAGCTGTGGTCAAGTATGACTGATACTGGACTAATGTAAGTGCAGGCCAGCAGGAGGCTCAATTATTATTAAGAACAACAAGATTACTTACACACATGCATCGAAGGGTTTCATCCTATAAATAGCTAAAGCTACTTTTACGAAGGCAAATTCCCAGAAAAAGTAGCATAAATTTTTATTTTAGTGGGTAAAAAAGAATCTGTAAAATGTAGATTAGGCTTCTTGCAGTCACTCTGTAATTCAATTCATGTCAGACTGTACTGAGAGAACAAATGAAGTTAATCAAAATGTCTAAAAACAATTGTGACCTTAAGTTTGACAGAATGATTAAAAAAAACACTGGCGGATAAAGAGGGTGAAATCTTCTCATCAGTCTTAAATATAAGTAATTTTTAACATTTTAAAAATGTGTTTTAGTAAAACAAAAAAGGTGGCAGATGCTATTTTTTTTTAAATATAGTGAATTTATGAGTGTTTATAACCTTCTATATTACTGATTACGCAGTAGAGACACTGCATGTGGGAATGATTTTCAAGATCATGTTTGTTTTCACAAATAAAGTAATTTACGGGATAATTAAGGCCAGAATGGCCAAAAAACAGGCCAGAAATGGTCCCAGGACTGATACCAGGGGAACAGCCTTACTTGCACTGAGGTAGCTAAAGGTAAAATCTTCTACCTGAATGCACAAACATCTGCCTAAAAAATTCAAATAAAATTTCATGCCATGCAACAACATGTTCAACAGTCCTACACCAAGCACTTTGCTTTAGTATCATGCTACCAACTGTATTAAAAGCTTTATTCAAACAATAAAAAGGGCTGCAAAAAACTACATTTACAATATAAGATAGTTCTAGCCAACAAGCACTCTCTCATTTATCTAAAAGTACTGACGGGGAGCATAATCAGAGGTAAAACAACTAAAAGTACTCACAGGGTCCAGCATGAAGAAGTTGAGCCCGGCGCCAGTGCTGAGGGCCACCAGGGTGGCGCTGCCGTACAGGGCGTATCCTGCACACACAATGTTGTTTCCCTGCTGCAGGGCATCTTTATCTGTGGGCTCCCCCTCTGATATCTTAATTACAAAAACAAATAAAAGTAATAAAATAAAATAAAATGAAATAAGAAGAATGGTACTCCTCAAGCTGTTAGAAATAACCCGACAGTTCCACAGACAACTCAATCAAATATACAAATGGGGATAGAACAAGAGGACAACAAGGGCTCCACATTTAAGTTCATTTTTCAAATTTGCATGTTGTTAAACCATAAGAACACACGCATAGAAAAGAAAAGACACGAAATTAGGGTAGTTTAGTCGATTTAAAATTAGTTTCATATCTCGGGGCGTTTGGTTAAATGTTAGGTCTAGTTCAAACATTTTGAACAGACCAATCCTTAAAACAGTTTTAAACCTCAATAAATCTCAAAGAGAGGCGGAATGGATGAGGCTCTGCTGTGGTCGTGCGTTGGTTTTGTTCAGAATAATGAGATGAACAACATTTAGGCGTCTGTGGCTCTGAACGTGATCTCGCTGCGAGTTTTACATCTGCATTAGCTCGACAACACCCCCATCTTCTGACTGCAGGGTGGTACTGCACCTCAACCTGATTTATTTACCACCTGCCTTATCGCTCATATTTCTTGTTTTATATTGATTTAATATAGGATTTAACATACAAATTCAATATATGTTTCAATTCTATTTGTGACATGACTGTAATTTATGAAAATCTTCATAAATTGATCTTCCTGATCTTATTGATCTTCCTGCAGAAGATCAATAACATATCTTAGGTCTTCTAAGGTTACTAAATGTAGCAACATTTTTATTTATTCACCAGTTTTCTTAAAATTAATCATGTGCTAAGGTAGAATGCTATTGTTGTATGGTATGAAAACATTGCAACAAAATGATGAACTTGTGTGGATGTGATTTGGACGCCTACTGGCATCCAATAAAGGTCCCCTCAGATCAACTCTGGAAGCTAGGAGATGTCTAATAAATCAATAATATGGCCTGTACTTCCTATTAGGTCATTAATATATAAGTATTGATCCAGTTCTACGGAAGCAGAGCATTTTAAAAACACCCCTTATTACTTAAGTTTAAATTACATTTTGGGGATCAAAGATCACATTTAGAGCTGGTTGAAGTCACTGGGAACGAGGCAGGAGACCCAAAATAAACAGCAGCGAGCGAGCGAGGAGGAGCTTAGAGAAGCGAGCGAGCGAGGAGCGAGCGAGCGAGCGAGAGAGCGAGCGAGGCAGCTGAGCGAGCGAGCGAGAGAGCGAGCGAGCGAGGAGTAGCGAGCGTAGCGAGCGAGCGAGTCGAGTCGAGCGAGCGAGCGAGCGGCGAGCTGAGCGAATGCTATCTAGCTAGGCGGGCGAGGAGGAGCGAGCTAGCGAGCGATTGCTGAGCTAGCGAGCTATCGAGCGAGCGAGCGAGCTAGCGATCTATCTATCTATCTATCTATCTATCTATCTATCTATCTATCTATCTATCTATCTATCTATCTATCTATCTATCTATCTATCTATCTATCTATCTATCTATCTATCTATCTATCTATCTATCTGTCTGTCTGCCTGCCTGCCTGTCTGTCTGTCTGTCTGTCTGTCTGTCTGTCTGTCTGTCTATCTATCTCCCCTCGTCTCTGCAGAGGTCAGACTCACCCGTTTGTAGATGGCGAATATGGTGCCGATAGAAGCCAAGCAGTCGATGTTACTGGAGCCATCCAGAGGATCAAAACAGACCACATACTTTCCCTGTCGGAGGAGAAAATCCCACCAAAACTTCAATGTGGTAAAACCTCCTCAAAAAACAAAGCTTTTGCAGCCTCTGTGTGTGGGGCTGCTTCTTATGTCTTCAGATGTACTTTATCAGCTACTTTCCTGACATTTGGGAGCACTAACCTTTGAATGCATGTTTTAACCTTTTCTGCATGTTTATGTGCACTTAAGCGACACATCTGGAAGTCCATTCATTAACTCCTGTGAGAACATCTGTAATCTGCAATCGCGAAACTCCTCCTTCTGTGTTTTTTCTCACCTATCAGTTGTGACAGAATATCAATATTAATCAAAGTATTTGGTGACTAATTCTGACTAACATCTAGGTAACCCTGTAGTCACCTGAGCGAGGGCGGTGATGAAATATGTGAGGCAGGGTTTGGGGCTTTATGAGTTTGCTTTGTTTTTTCATCCCTAATCAATCAAAACATTTCCAGGAAATATCAGTTTTTCTCCTATCAGTGATCCTATCCTACTATGACGTCAGTAAGATAAAACACCTACAGTTCATTGAATGACCACGAGGGGGCGACTCCGATGGCAAGTCTGACGTGATTGAGAGCAGGCCAGGTCCTCTGGTCCACGAACCTTCACTCCAGGTTGACTCGCTGAGCCACTAGTTTAAGTATCTGACTGAACGACAGTTTCACGTGAACCCCAAAAAGCTCCTGTAAAAGGCAGTTCCATCCCTTCCAGCATGTTTGAAATAATAAACCAGAATATATTGAGACAGAAGCAGAAAAAGTAGGAACTTTCACAGTTTCAGGAAAAAGGAAGCAGCAGATTTCAATGTTAAAGTCAATTAAAAAAAAACAAATGTACTTCTAAAAGTACATTTTAAAAGGAACAAGAGATCTTTATCCAATGATGTCGTAGAATGAGTTTCAGTTTAAGGACCAATACGTCTCTTCAGGGAGGTCTAATTTAGGTTTGTAAGTTGCCTGAGTCATGGCGTCCTAAATGCTAATCTTGTAAAGCTTCAACTCGATTAAAAAAAACACAAAAGAAAAAGACGTTTTAAATTCAAACATCTGTTACCCTCTTGTCCTTGGGAGTGATGATGAGGTCCTTGTTCTCCTCAGACACCATGCAGCAGGTGCTGTAGGACGCCTGCAGCATGTTGATGACCAGGTCGTTGGACAGCACATCCAGCTTCTTCACGTCGTCCCCCGTCACGTTCACGGATCCCGCCATGCCCTGCCTGCGTGGACCAACCAGCAGACCATACTTTAGTTGCACAAACGCGCCATTAGGACACCGGATCTCAAAAGCAGCTCATTTGCTGGAGCCAGTTTTCTTCATTCAGAGAGAACAATGCTGACTTGTGCTTGGTTACATCATTTTGAATAAAGGATCATTCTTCATGAGCTGGCACCGTGTCCGCTGTTCTCCATTTATGTGGAGCTTCAGTGGTGATTTTAGCCTGTAAAAACTGTTGCCATCAGCTGCCATCCTGTAAAACTGGAAACTCTCCAAAGTCAAGTCCCAAATCAAACAAATGGGTATAAAGATGAATTTAAATAATTCAAAACATTTCTTCAGCTGACCATTTTATCTTTTGCTGTGTGAGCTGCACAGTCTTTTATTTGCTTTCATGATTAGATTTCTACGGTAGACCATGCAATGCTTTAAGAGCTTCAGGAGCTTCAGGAGCTACAGGAGCTACAGGAGCTACAGGAGCTTCAGGAGCTACAGGAGCTACAGGAGCTTTAAGAGCTTCAGGAGCTACAGGAGCTACAGGAGCTTCAAGAGCTTCAGGAGCTACAGGAGCTACAGGAGCTACAGGAGCTTCAGGAGCTACAGGAGCTTCAGGAGCTACAGGAGCCACAGGAGCTTTAGGAGCTTCAGGAGCTACAGGAGCTACAGGAGCTACAGGAGCTTCAAGAGCTTCAGGAGCTACAGGAGCTTCAGGAGCTACAGGAGCTTCAGGAGCTCCAGGAGCTTCAGGAGCTTCAGAAACTACAGGAGCTACAGGAGCTTCAGGAGCTCCAGGAGCTTCAGGAGCTTCAGGAGCTACAGGAGCTTCAGGAGCTACAGGAGCTTCAGGAGCTACAGGAGCTTCAGGAGCTACAGGAGCTTCTGGACCACTGAAAATATCAAACATTCACCCCAAATAGGAAACCGTACATGTGAGGAAGACAGACAAATCAGGTAAAGGTCAGCTTTCAGCATTAAGCGCCATGACTATGTTATTTTGGTTTACAAAATCTGTCACTTCACATGACCTGATGACCTTTGAACACCCAGTTACTTACAGGTGGGCCAGGCCGGCCTTACGCACAGCTGACGAAATAGCTTTGACGGCCGTCAGCATGGCAGTGATGAGCTGGGTCAGCTCCCCCGTGGCCCCTTTGGCCTGGCGGCCCGTCTCGATGATGAACCGCGTCAGGGTCCACACGTCGGTGTCAAAGGCAGACTGGTCCGACATGCTGGTTTCTGATTCTGCTGGTCGTCCTGAAGCGCTGCAGGCTGCGTGTAGAGCTGGCAGAGGATGGACTGAAAGTGGTGGCCCCCGTCCTTGTCATTCCCAGAGCCGCCAAGGCAAGCCAGGGGATCTATTTGTGAGTGCAGCCGAGTGGAAGAGCAAATGTGTGTGTGTTTGGAGTTAGTGGTGTCAGGTGTCGACCGCGGTGAACGTCAGGGTTTACTGCTGCACAAGAAACATCAGCTCTTTTATTCACTTTCCCAGAAGGTTTGCGACTATTTCTTATCATTATCATGTTTTCTTTCCAAAGCTGCTCTTTCACTGAATGAAAAACTTCATCTGCAGGTTCAAATGTGAGATGTGACTCAGTTTTGACTCAGCTGGCTCTGACACGTCTTCTTTAGCTGCAATCTCAGAGAAATCAGAAAAATATGACTTTAGTTCTTCAGAGTAGAAGAAATAGTCGTGTGTCAGTGCAACAGAAGCTCACGAGGGCTGTAAATGTCATCGGTGCTGCACGAGTCCCATCTGACCTTTACTGGAAAGGTTGCCTCCGCTGGATAAAGTGTCTCTTAACATTCACAAACAGGATGTCTTCCAACGTTTTGCTCTCCATAAGAAGGTTTAAAATAAAGTGAAAACAAGAAGTCAAAGCCGCCTGCTGCTGATAAATGCCATATTTTTGTAAGCCATTTTATATTAAATATGAAAGTTTAAACATTCATCACATCTTGACTGTTTTGTTTCAAATCCATTATTATTCTGGGCCTAAATGTGCATTTTTCCTCTATTTTGTTAATGCTATTCAGCTACTGTTTATTATCCTGAATTTTTTTTATTGTACAATACAAATATATATTAAAAAACAGGTGTGAGAAAGAAACTTCAGTGACCTTGTTTCTTGACAGCTGACAGTCTTGTTAGACTCCTGGAGTCCAAGGGGCAACATCCGGCTGGGATCCGACACGATCCGGGGACGCAGAAACCTGCAGTCCCTGGAGCGATCACTAGGGCTGGCTTCAGAACCGCGTTAATCTCTGCTGACCCGCACGTTAAAATGACCGACTTTGCAGCAGAAAGATGGTTGGTGTCTCTCTCCCCTCACTTCAGGACATTTACAGCAGCCGTCTGACTCCCTCAGCATCGTGAGAGACCCCACCCACCATCACACAGCCTCTTCAGTCTGCTGCCATCAGGGAGGAGGCTGCGGACCCTCCGGGCCAGAACCAGAACCAGCCGACTGAAGGACAGCTTCGTCCACCAGGCCGTCAGGAAGCTGAACTCTCCCAGCTCCTCCTCTGTCCATAAACGGGATTTTGACTTTGACCATCAGGAGCCTCAAAAATGTGGGTTTCAAACCAGTTCTTCAGAACCTCTAACAACCCCGGGTGATGTCACGGGTTTGTCCAGTTCTTCCTCAACAGTCGGTCATTCAGACACAAAGAACAAATTCACATTCAAGCAAACTTTATTGATTTATTGTGAAGCAGGATGACAGGAGATGAGCGCTCGCCTTTAAGCAGCTCTGCTGGTGTGTTGGAGGCTGTCAGTCATACACACACACACGGACAAACACGCACACCACACACACACACACACACACACACGGACAAACACGCACACCACACACACACACACACACACGGACAAACACGCACACCACACACACACACACACACACACACGGACAAACACGCACACCACACACACACACACACACACACGGACAAACACGCACACCACACACACACACACACACACGGACAAACACGCACACCACACACACACACACACACACACACACGGACAAACACGCACACCACACACACACACATGCAGCGTCGTCATACACATTTACTCGTATGCCTGAGTTTGTGCAGGTTTCCACGGGAGCTTATCAGGTTCCTCTTTTTGTCTTATTAAGATCAAACTGAGAATTCAAGTGACACAAAGTGAAACTCGGTTTTAGGGCACCAATAGTGAAAGATCCACTACAGCACCAATAAAAAAGAAGATTAATTATGAAGTGAAAGGGTGAAGGAGGGCAACACAGAAATGCTGCAACAGTTGGTCTCAGAAATACTCAGAAACTCAACTAAAGTTGAAACTATAATTAAAAAAACTAAGCTAAAGTTCAATTTTTGTACATACAAAGAAAACTTGCTTCTCATCTTATAGATTTAGACTCCAATTTAGCATCTTTTAGTAACTTCGTATATTAAAGGGGGTGGGGTTCAGCAGCTGCAAAGCAAGAAACAAGTAAGAAAGCAGTAACTCCAGCTGTCGATAAATACGGCGGCAACACGAAGAACCACAACAGCTTTCATTATAAACCTGCAACAGAACCTTCAAAATCTGTTACTCCAACTCCATCACTCAGCATTTCTCCCTGTTTTGTGTTTTTTGTTTTCATGTCGGTTAACCATTTCGGTTGTATATAAATAACTGAAGTCCGTGAACAGTCGTCCGTGGAGCTCTTCAGTCGTCTTCCGGTGGTGATGAACCATCGCTCAGTAGCTGCAAGAAGCAGAGACAGTCAGACCCTGATGGACGACCGATTTGAACAAACAAATGAACAAATGAAGCAGGACTTTGGAAAATCTCATGTTGCGGTCATAAAACAGAATAAATCTGGGCTGTAATCCCAAAACACGATGAAAAGGAGGTCTAACAAACCCTGAGATAAACCCTGAACTTGAGATTTTCTGAATATGTCGGCTAAACCCGAGCTGGTGGTTCCACAACACCAATTATAAATTAGTTTAATCAGCTCTGCGTTAGTTGATCCAGGTTTTCACATGTAGACACCATCAATGGATCAAAACCTTTATGACAGTGACATAAAATGGGCAACATACTTCTCAGAAATGACATTTGACCTCAAGGAAAAAGAAGCCTCAAAAGCACTCTTCAGAAACCACTGGGTGATGTCATGGGAGGGCGTTTGTCCAGGTTTTCTTCTACAGTTTATTTTTAATAAAAGTTTTGTGCTCCAAATGGTCTCGGGGTTCTAGCAGCGTTCCTGGGGGTGGGTTTTCTTGGGTCAGTGTACTGGATGAAGCAATCGTTTCTGCAAATCTATTCACACCACATGAAGAACTTTTCCAAAATCCAATGGCAGAAATCATGGATGTCTCATTAGACAACAGTTGTTCCTGTTTTTCCCGCCCTGTATGTAATGAGGCTCAGTTTGATGGGGGAAACGTGGAAGCTGTCAGTGCTGCTGCATCGCACTGAAAAGATGTTTAAATGAGAAGAAACCGGATTCTTACCTTGTCACGGTGCATCCTGAAACGTGTGCCGCAGTGCCCGTGTACTGCACATCACATCGAGCAACGTTGTTGTTGAAGTTGGACTCGGGAACCTGATTCCTGGGATTCACTGTCACCTGGGGGACCACACAACAGAGCGACGGCGGTCACCGGGACAGTGCAGCTAAGCTGAAGCTAAACCATATCAGGAACATGGAGACCTGTTGGCCTCTGACAATAATGGCGTGAATGGATGTCGATATAAAAAACCATCTCTGGAGCGTTTTGGGACTTCACATAAGAAATCACTTCCCCACTCCGTCATCTAGAGCTGGAACAGGGTCTGCTTCAGAAACCAACTCCCCTCACCACTCTACTGGACCTGTGAGATCCTACTCCGTGATGTATTCAGCAGTTGTTGCTGCTGAGTGACATTTTAAACAAAATTTTTATTTACCATGGGGTTGCCATTATTTTACAAACTCTGCAAGTCTGATTATTTTAACAGAGAAAATGCAAACTTTCAGTCAAAGAATATAATACACTTGATGCTCTGATGACTGTTTATGACAAGACTGGCTGACTAGGCTGCTGAGTTGGAAATGAATCCGACCTTGAGGATGTATTTTCCAGGTGAGACGTCCGTGATGTCGATCCACTGACAGTCGATGTCAGCGTTGTAGGTGTCGTAACATCCTGGACTCAAACCCTGAGTACAAGCAAGAAAAACCCAACAAATATTTATTTATCTTTACATTTTATAGCCACTTAAAAACAGGTTCTTCTTATATTGTCCACTGAGTTGTTTTTGTCTTACACATAATTAAAGCTGACAGATGAATCTCGTGTGATTGAAAAGTTCAACAATTCCCTATAAAATGTGGTGGAGTGGAGTTTCCACCACTGGTACTTCCTGCTGTACCTGCCTGTTCAACACTTGATCTTGAGCACATCATTTGTCTTACGTATTTTAGGTATTATTTAAAAATTGTGTGTCTACCTGAGTGTGTGTCTACCTGAGTGTGTGAGTGTGTGTCTACTTGAGTGTGTGTCTACCTGAGTGTGTGAGTGCGTGTCTACCTGAGTGTGTGAGTGCGTGTCTACCTGAGTGTGTGAGGTGCAGGCGAAGCGGCGGTAGTAACCCGGGTCACAGGAAGTGTCCTCCAGGCAGAAGCTGGCCTTGTGACCCTCAGCCACCTGTCTCTGCGTCTGAGGGTCCAGCAGTTCGTACAGACTGAACTCGTCCATGCTGTGGAAGTGACTGCACAACAAAACACACAGCACAAGGATGGAAGGTCATGCATTCATTCTGCTCCATCAACACCACAGGACAGCTAACAACATATGTCACAGGAAACCAAACCTTCTGCTCTGAAATGAACTAAATTGTCTCCATCTCTTGTGGAGTACCACAGAGCTCCATTTTAGGGCCAATTTAGTTTTTCTTCGCAAAGTGTATTTTGCGTATTTCTGATGACATAAAATCCTGCCGTTTAGGCCGGATATCCTGCCATTGTTAACGAAACATTCTGGAGTTGAATCAATCCTAGGTTTATTATTAGAAAGTAAAAAGTGCAAACCTTTGCTAGGAAGCAAAACAGTTTTGACTGAGAATGGAATATGTTTATTACTAAATGTTCACTTGGGAGAATGAGGTCACGGTAAGAACGAGGCCACCTACTTGTGACAGCTGTGCCACTCCCAGGCATATCGAGGTTTACTGGGCAGGAAGTCGGCTGTACCCTGATTCTTCACCCTCTGAGGGAACCTCAACAAAACTCTGGTGTCATAATCCTGAGCGTAACGAGCAGAACTGGGAAGAAGAGGACGGTTCAAGGTTAGGTATTTAGCATAAACGTTAATCATCAGCACCAAATCCACATTAAAGTGAGTAAAAACTAGTTTCACACAGCGCTTCTGCATTTTGTTCACCTTTTATTAAAAAAACAATGACATGGTTTAATAGTGTGCCATGAATGCTTGTTCGTCCGAGGATGAATTTATCTACTTGTAAGACCTGGTCAGAAGCAGATATGTGAAGATTGAAGTTAAAGAGGGTGTGTTTTTCTGTTTTGCATGACTGGTTCTCGTGCAGGTTCTGGTTCTGCATGCATGCAGAACCAGAACCTGCAACCTCTAGTGTGTTATCTTACGAGGCAAGGCAGTTCTCTTCAGCGGCACAGCGCAGGTTGTACATGGGGGTCCTCTGCACGTAGGTGGCAATCTGGATGTAATATGGATCAGGGACCAGATCAGGAAGACCTGCAGAGGACAGAGGAGATTCAGGTAAAGATTTATGTTGTGGCGGAAGAACTGTTGCTTGTTTAAGGTCAGTTTGCTGCATTTGGGACAGTAGAGGTATATATAGAAAAAAAGGCATGACTTTAGCATGACTGTCATGTCGGTGCACTCACAGGAACTCAAACGTGAGAGGTTTGTTCTTGGGCACAGTACAGACGGACAACTGCAAATCTACTCTAAATCAGTGTGTGTTTGCATATTAATAGGAGCTGGGGAGTCACAGTTCACAGGTTCCCTGATAAAGTCTGTACCGGGTGTTGGGGAAGAGAATCTGACTGCGGTTTTAACCTCAGATTCAGGAGGAACAGTGAGTTTTACCGTGGAACACTGGACCACCTCTGCATGCTTGCTAAGGTCCTAGAGGCGGCATGAGAATCTACCCAACCGATCCATGTGTGTTTTTGTGGACTTGAAGAGGGCATGCGTCATCTGGGGTATCCTCTGGGGGGTTCTCCAATAAGTACGAGAGATGGGTCCATTGCTGGTAAGTCTCTATACAAATGGAGCGAGTGATTGGTCTGGATTGCTGCTAGAAGGTGCGATTCTTTTCTAGAAAGAGTGGAACTCCATCAGTGCTGCCCTTTGCCCCTGATTCAGCTCATCATTTTTACAGGAAAGTTTTCTACGTACAGTCAAGAGGCAGGTCCAGTTTTGCAACTTCAGGATTTTGTGAGCTTTTTGCAGATGATGTGGTTCTCTTGGAGTCATTAAGTCGTAATCTTCGGTTTTCACAAGTCCAACCCTCACCCATGCTGATGAAGTCTGAGTCAAGCAGGTGAAGCGAGGTGGGGGGGTGCACACCAACACTTTTCTTTGGTCCACACTTTTGGTTTTATCTGACAGTGTTGATCCATGGTGACGATGCCAAAACTTCACACATGAACCATTCGCATTGAACATCTGAACATTTTCACTGAGCCTTTGTATCTCTGGCCTCCGTAGCACCGTCCAAGCCAGCTTCATGACATCTGGGCCACATCTGGTCCACCAAAAACCTTTTGGTTTTCATAATAAGCAATAAATAAATGTATTTATTTATTTGTATTAAATGCATGCCATCTTTGCCTGTTAGATAGATCACGTAATTTCCCTCTGAGCAACAATTAAATGAGCTTTAAATGTTTAACTGCCTTGTTCACTTTGGCTCATGCCTAAAAGAGGATGAATGGATATTGAAATAAAATAAAAGCAAATAATAAGGTCTAAAGATTGGGACCATGAACTTTAAGGCAGTGAACAGTGAAACATCTGTCTGCCTTTATGTTGGCATGAAAGAGCTCACTCACTGAACTGTGAGAATAATGAACCAATAAAACTGGCATGCAGACTTTCACGACCCAAGATTTAAAGACATTTTACCGTAAGAAAAATGTCATGGAATAATTTTAATATAAAACAACGCTGAATCAAAAACATAAACATTTTAGTACCTACTTTTATGATATTTTACAGTTTTTTGGTCTTAATAATCTGTCTCGCGATGATTGGTCTAGGTGGTATATTTTTTCTATTTGCAAATTACAGCAAGTTAAATATTTTAAGCAGCGTGTGAGTGTGTGTATTTATGTTAAACAGCGCCCCTCGTACCGTTCTGGTGGTAGCTGGTGCCGTATCCATGCCGGGGCTGAGTCCGGAGTCTGGGTCTGTAGTACGAGTCAAAGTAGTTATAATAAGGGTCGTAGCCGTGGCTCTTGTAGGGGTTGTAGGGATCATCTCCGACCATCATGTCCTCTCGGTTGACTGGGGCTGAGTTCCCGCTGGGCGGAGGCCGCGTCACTGCGCGTAATTGCGCAGAGCTGCTGGCGGCCGGGACCCGCGGGAATCCCCGAGACGCAGCAGCGAGGACCGTGTCGTTGGAAGTGCTGAGCACGAGCACGGGGTCCTCTCGGCGTGGTCCAGCTTGCCTCCTCGCGGTCGGCCTGTACCGGGATCCGCGGCTCAGGATGCTGAAAACCTGCCCGTTGTGTTGCCATGTCAACCCCCTCCGGAGCGCATCAGCAGCAGCAGCCTCCTGAGCACCAGCTTCCTCCAAAAAACTACCGAGGAAACATAAATGAGCAATGGACAGCACCAGTCGGCGAAAGGAGAGCGCTTTCATGGTTCAAATAAATTAAGAGACACGTTTTTCTTTTGGATGCGACCTTGATCTGAGGAGTTTGCCTCAAATGTTGAAGCTCATCGGCTCCCACCCTTACTGGGGGAGGAGTGTGGGTTTCTACTTTTCTAAGTAGTTATGTCATATACGACTTTTAACTCTTGGTGTTACATGCTCCTTTCATTGGGATCAACAATAAAATCCTGGAATTCTGGAATGACCTTCAGAAAGATTTGAAAATGAACTAATCACCTTGGGTGAATTTAAATTTAGTTTAGTGAGAGAGAAAAGTGTTCTCTTGGTGCATTTAACTGTCTAAATCGAGGCTAAATCCTGTGTAATCTAACTGTCGTGTGTGTTGCAGCTTCTTGTCCAGGCCTCTCTTGTAAAAGAGACTTTAATCTCAAGAGAATTTTACGTGGATGTTGATTGAAAACCAATTTTCACAAAAGCCTTTATTAGAAAAAAACCATGAACAGAAACTATGTAAGAACCTGACCTGCGAGACACAGGATTTACCCTTCAAATGTTGGAAAACGTCACCACATTCACACGCTAAAGTTAAAACTGTGGTATTTAAACATTTTAAGATTGGGCCATAATATTAAGATCACCAAGATATAAACCTTTTCACAGTTCCATTATTAACAAAAACTGAGCAAAAGAAAACACAAACATGTGGGCAATACTAAGTACCTCCATGATTCAATAGCACATCAATCTACCTTTATCAGGAAAATAAGTAATTGTTTCCTGCGTGACTATCAGTCTCTGCTTCTATGACCTCTGTTTATGTATTTCAAGATTTGCATTATATTAACACATCCCCGAATGCTCCAAACCTGCAGATTTTCTAAAATATCTGCTGATGAACAATTAATCAGAAAGTGATGATTAGCAGCAACTGGCTGAAACGTAGCTTCTTAAATCCTATGAAAGCTGTAAGGGGGTACTTAGTATTGCCCAACTTATCTTTTATATTCTTTTTAGGCTTTATTTCTGTTAAATAAAAACAGTAAGGTGTGTCATGTCTTAATCGTGTGGTTTTTAATCATATTTTTACAAACATTCAACTAACTTTTGCATGGGACGGTTTTAGAAAAAAGTAAACCTTAAATTGGACTGGTGACAAAATGCATTATTCTGTGGTAACTGTTTAGTTTTAATTGTGTATTCTCATATTTCAGTGCATAATCTACATGCAGCCAAACCAAAACTGTGAAACGTGGAGAGAAAGTGGAAAATTAACTTTGAAAATCTTGAGAGGCTTCCAAGCTTTAATAGTATTTGGAATAAAAATGTTTACATCTCACTGAGTCCAAAAATGCACTGTCTCTGATTTCATGATGCATTGTGATAAACATTTCAAAATGAGAACTGACTAGAAGCTGATGCACAACAACAGAAGCCTGACGATGCCAGGGAAGACGGAAGTCATGCGTCAGGCAGGACTTGTTGTGCTAAAACTGCAGGAAAACATAATTTACAAGGAACGCCTGCAGCTATAACGGCCTCTTTGTTTTTGAATCGCAACGCTCTGAACCATTGTCTCCTTTTCGCAGTATGAAGTGCAACATTTTGGCCCCACAGCTGAGACGTCTCTAATTACAGCATCTTTGTGGTCAGAGCTGCTCTCTAAATATACTCTGAGGTCTGAAGATGCAGAATTCTGACCTGAAACTACACAGACCGGAAAAAAAGTATGTGAACCCCTTAGATTTAACTAGTTTTTTGCATTCATTTGTCCTAAAATGTCTAGTCTTCATCTAAGTAATAACAGACAAACAAACATAATACTCGTACACTGATAATGCACAGTTTTAATCTTTCATATCTTTTTGAACACTTAAAGCGAAGCCAGTTGATGACATTAGTCTAAACGTAGTTTGATAAAAGAACAGAGGTCTCTGAAGTGTTTAGACATCAGTCTGTCCACAGTTAGACAAACCGTCTGGTCAAGGTGACTCAAACTAAATACGCAGAACCCTTAAAGAGCTGGCGAAGAACCTGCAAGTATCAGCTAAATATGTAGCTGGACCGGACAAACGTCACTGGTGTTGAGTCCCAGAATGAGGGAAGCTTTCTGAAAGCTGCAATGAAGACGAAAGTTTTAGGGAAATATGACACAATTCGTTCATGAATGGAACCTAAAATAATAGAAATAGTGAGAATGAAAACATGGTTAAAGCATATAACCTCATTACAAATATAAGCACGTCTCCAGAGGACGTGTGAACAAGCGCATATAAAATCTCCCGTTGATGTGTCACTATGGCAAATATCGTTTCATGAAGAGTGTTGATGATTCAGAATTTGTTGGCAGCAACACTTCTCAAAGATTCAAACATGAGCAACTCATGATTGTTGTGGTCCAACTACAGGTGACTCACGTTCCACAGGGTCTCTGGTACAGTCTAAGCAGGGATGCTGGTGGATAGTCTAACCTCAGATTCAAGAGGAACATCTAGGTTCCACCCTGCCTGTGCAACGCTGGAGCAGCTCTCCATACTCAGCAGGGTCATGGGGGGGCTGTAGGAGCTCGTCCAACCAGTCTATGTGGGCTTTGCTGACTTAGAGTATTCTGTTCTTAACTTTTATGAACAGAGTATCTAGGAGCAGCAACGGGCACAGTGGTCCGTCAGTCCGTCACGGATGAGAATCAGCACCTCCAAATCTGAGGCCATTGATGAGATATAAAGGTGGATATATATATATATATATATAATATATATATATATATATATATATATATATATATATATATATATATATATATATATATATATATATATATATATATATATATATATATATATATATATATCTATCTATATATATATATATATATATATATCTATATATATATATATATATATATATATTATATATATAGTGAAAAAGGTGAAAAAAGTCAGACGTCTTCTCCAGGTGGAGACGGAGGTCCTGGCACAAGTGGAGGAGTTCAAGTGTCTCAGGGTCTTGTTCATGTATGAGGGAAAAACTTAGTGGGATAGGATCCTTTGTTCCTATCTTGAGTTACGTTCACAAACTGAGTTCACAAAAGAATCAGACAACACATACAAACTGCCCAAAGACGAATAGGGTTCCTTCGCAAGGTGACCGAAGTCTCAGATGCAGGATGGGGGACTTGGAGAAGAGTCGCTGCTCATCCATCGAGATGAGTCTGCTGAAGTGGTTTGGTGGTTTGGGTATGTGGTGGAGATACCCTCTGGATGTCTCTGTGGGAAGGTGTTGTGGAAAAGTTCAAATGGACAAACGGATGAATGGATTGATGGGTGCACGGACTGATACATGGATTAATAATTAATAATGTGCCTTCTCTTCATTTACTCTTTCACTGCAGCGTTTATGTCGGTAAAGTGATATGAAATGTAAGTATAAATCTGAGTGTTTGGTGTCGGAGTCGGTCCACAACAGTGCACACCAGGGTTTGATTTTGTGGGAGAAATGCTAGCACTTCAGTTTTACTGTAAATATCTGCAGGTGGCCACGCAGCAGCTGCAGCCGCAACACGTGTGCACAGTTTAGGCGGTTCTTTCGGGATCTGTGTGAACAGGAGCGGCCTTGGTTTTACAACATCTGTGTAAAGATCAAAGGCAGGCTGACTTTATCGCAGCACTCAGAAATACAAGGCAGCTGCAGATGCTGTTTCCAATGAGAAGCAGGTGTCGGTCTGATCTGAGCGGTTTACACGGCTTCATAATGAGGGCTGGCTACCTGAGGGGCCTCCTGCAAACAGGACACATAAAGACTCATGGAAACACCAACACCGTCATCACATTTAGAGACCGTATCCTAAGACAATGGCAGAAAGAGTTACGACGCTGCTACAGAAACACTCACGGCCCTTCATGTCTGCTACACGTGAGAGCGGACTTGTCCTAGAAGACGGGGACTTCAAAAACATCAAAGACTTGATGCAGCAGTGTTGAACATCGTTCCTGCATCCAACAAAAAAGGCACGTGATACATGTGACTCTACTTAGAAGCCGTTCAGTGTGCGTGGTTAAACGTGTTAAATCACGCAGCAGGTTGCAGTTGCAGAGCAGGATCCTGATTGTTTCAGCTGCTCCGTCTGCAGGTAAACACGTTCAAGTCTTATCAGAGTTAGACTTGACACGAGTTTTGGTCTTTGTTTGTCTTTAGTCTTCTCATGACAGTGTCCAAAGATTACAGGCACAACACAGACACAATATAAATAAATTATAGTTAATGTTGGGGCAAGACAAGGACGAGTGATCAGAAGTGCGACGCCCCTGAACTGAATAACGTTTCATTGGGGGGCTGCCACACCGCGGGTTTGCCTTGGTAGGCAGTAACAGTGGCATGCGAGCACTTCAAGTGGCCTGGAGAAAAGGCACTGAAAAGTAGTGGGACCATCTTCAGATTGAGGAACACCGTGATGCAAGTTTGCATGAGGACGTGGTTGCATGTTCTATCCATGTTTACATAAGTTATCTTAATCCAGCCTCATCCTGATTGGTGACTTTATATTACTGTTAGCTGTGTGGATGGTTGTTAGTGTCTGTGTGGCCCTGCAGTGGGCTGATGACCGGTCAAGGCTGTGCCCCACCAACAGGACCCCCACCCCCTTTACCTGATGATGGGTTGAAATGAGCTTGTGCTGCACATAAAGCTCAATAAGATCAAGTTAGGAGAGAAAACACATTCATAACAAGCAACAAAACAAAGTTTTTCTTTAACAAGAGTGAAACTGGTTTCATTATTTGGGTTTCTGATTAAATGAATCCTAAGTTTAAAGGATAATTAAGGGGAGTGGTCCTTCTCACTTTAGTCTACTGTATAGAGTTCAAAGCTTCTCTTTTTATGGATTTTAAGTTGACTTTTTTGTTTTTGCATGAAGTCTTTTCTTCAGCTTCAGTTTGTTTGCAGCATTGTTCAGACTTTCTCTAAATAATGTGCCCCATCCAAGCTAAGTCAAACCACCTCAAAGCATCGGGTCACAGCTGTCACAATTCAAAATTTACGCTGTTGAAATATCTTCTGAACTCTGTTGGTGTTTGTCAACAAATTTTCATCAACAGATGAATAAAAATGCATGAAAGTGAAATGTCCAAAGATTACGTGATAAGCTTCAGCCTCAGACCTTCTCAGTCTCAGTACAGATCTGCAGACGTGACACATCTCACGCCAAACAGATAAAATGACTCCTGACAGCAACCACACCTCTGCACACGCCAACAGCAAGCAGAGAAACACCAGCAATTACAGCCAGGTTGGGTTTGGCTGTGTCTACTCCACCATCACGTACGTTCGCCTCCGTCATATTTTCTCGTGTTGCGTAAACTCACAAACCTGAAAAAAAACCTTTGATACTATCAGAAACTTGTGTATCTGTAGTTTCTTCATTCATTTTTTCTTTATTCTTACCTGAAGCTGCACAATGCTTCAACATGGTGATGCAATCTTTGTGCTTGTATCAAAATAAACGATGGGCCTTGTTTATCTCCCAGTGACCTGCTTTTTGGCCACGAGCCACTGTTGAACCACCCTTATGAAAGCTGCTGTCACTCAGCCCACATGTGGAAACAAACCTCTGCTTTTTGTTCTGCCGAGGATGATTGCTCAACCTGTGGTTCCCATGGCCGTCACACAGGTGTGGAGCAGCTTTGTGCGGCAAAGGTTTTCTAACATCTGCAACACCAGGTTCATTCAGTAGTTGATGCTGTGGACAGATTGGGACGCATCAAGCATCTGAAGCTGACATCCACATCTTCACCATGCTCTACACAGCTTTGAGCTATTCTAGATTTGTCTCTAAAACCCTCCATCTGTTTGTGAATTGGCTTTTATACTTCTATATGGTTTGTGTCATCTCAGCCTACAGCAACGTAACCAGGGTGTGCCTCAGGGATTCGTGCTGGGACTGCTCCCTTTCAGTTTTTGCATGAGCAAACTTTTATTCCGATTTTAAAATGCTCATTATTTTTAATTATTAATTTTATTGAGGTCCAAAATTCAGGAGCAAGAAGTCCAAGAACTGTCTTGAAAAAAACAATGTTTAAGTCTACAGCAACACAGATAGGCTGGAGTGATGGCTGGAGCGACCAATGACGCAAAAACCAACAATGGAATTGTAGCAATAACTATTTAACGGAAGGAAGTATTCAATTAATTTATTATTAGTGTTGTTTTTATTATTATTATTATTATATTTGTGTATATGTATGTATTTATGTTTGCAAATAAGTGTGTGTGAACAGATGTGTATGATTAAATACATATGTGCCTGTGTGTGTGTGTGTGTGTGTGTGTGTGTGTGTGTGTGTATGCATGTACACACTTGTACATAGTACATTTGTTTTGTTTTGATGAGAACTGCATTTCAAATATATATCAAATATAGGCATGTATGTTACAACACCACAATACACAAAGTTTTGATAAGTCTTTTTTTTACTTTAAAGTAAAGGTTAGATTTGATTAGAAAAAAAAGACTGATTTGTTTTCAATAATTTCTTACATTTTCCCACAAATCTCTGGACGTGGGATTAAAAGAGAGAATTATCACTGTGGATTCCTTTGCTTACATATTAGGATGGTTTTCTCAACAGGGTAAATAAACATTATGCAATAAGTAAAATGATAATTGTGTTCATTCTTCAGTAAACAGAGGCCTTGTCAGGCACTGGGCTCCCGGGTGAAGATGAATACACCACTAAAAATGGAGTTTGAAAACAAACGTGACTACAAATTGTGCTTAAAATGGAGTGAACTCAGTGTACACTGGGCACAGCTGGAGACGAGAGGAGAACAAAGCAGCAACCAACGCTTCCGCATCTTGTTTTCAAAGCTTTTCTTTCTCCCCTTCTATGAAACTCAGCAATCAGCCACATGGAAAGGCAGTAAACGTCTACACTCATCATCCTCACCCACTTCTCACAGCGGGTCTGCTGGAGCCCTTCCCAGATCGCTTCAGGTAAATGGCGGCACCACATCCCACACAGGCCTCTGGTCGATCGATGAGCACTGAAGAAGTAATATTTCGTCAGGTGAAATTTACATTTTTTATTTATGCTGTGTTCCATCTTCATCTACTCTAGCCTGGTAAAACAGACATCTATTCTTACATTTTTGCTATAACTTCAAATGTAAAATTTAATTTGATTGCAAATGTATTCAAATACATATTCTAGCCAGGGTTTGACACATTTCAATTTGAGTGTGCCATTTTCAAGCATGAATCTCTAAATTCAAGAGGGAAGAGGTTTTATGAAGCTGCTGTCGCTCTGCTGCCCCCTACTGGCCCAAACTGGTGACACTTGAACGATTCGAAAGGGAAAATACGCAGACCTGGCAGCTGGGGGGTTGTTACCTAAGAGGTGGACTACATGGGAACATCTATCCAGCAGCTTCTGATGTTTCTGGGGCTCTGGGGGTGAGGGCGCTGCTCAAAGAGCTTGCAGAGGAGCCTAAACAAATAAGGTCCTGGTCCTGGCTGTGGCCCCAAAGACAGGACAAGGCTTAGGGGAAAGAAGGATCCCAGTGTTGGCTGTGGGGGGTGGCAGGGAGATGCCGGTGTAGCTGCTCCACCACCGCGAGGTATTCAAAGATGAATGAGTGAAATATCAGTGAAGGATGGCTGCCTGCGGAGGACCCTCGACGGAGGTGCGGCCGGTAGGAACGCCCAGCTGGTAGAACTGACCGAGCTTATATCCGTGGATACGGGGGTCGCTTCCTATTCCCATGACAACCAGCTCTCCCCACTAAGCCACACCCACCCCACCCATGTTCACCATTAACTTCACAAGCTTTACAGTTTAAAAATAAACACGAAAAACCCAATCATTTTAAATCTTGTGTTTGACAACTTTGAATGTTTATTATAAGAAGAATGAACCTTGACAGTGAAGAACAGAATGAAAACAACTTTGGGACCACAGACAACGATTTTACCTTCCAATATATTAATATACACAGCCACTCGCTTATGTACAGAAAATATCTGAAAAAGTCTGAGGATCGAACAGTGCGGATGTGAAACTGGAGTTAACACAGCAGAACATCTTGTTCAGAAACATCCAAAACTGCAAAAATCTTGTTGGGAAAACAGACAAAAACAAACAAACAAAAAAAACAACAAACAAAACCCTTAACTTTCCCAGGAGAAATAGCTACTATAAATTCTGATAGATAATCAATTATTATTAACAATTACCACACCTAATCTGCATTCACACACTGGATATCGTATATCACTTATACTGTACACTACGGAAACTAAAGACCACTCCAAAGAAACCAGAACTAAATACACAGGCTCACTGTAGCAAAGCATTCTGGGAGATTGAGTTTAGTGGTTTTCCTTCTCTTGTTGTTTTCCTCTCAGTTTCTCACATGAATTGGCACAACAGAGCAACTCCAGTTAACCACGTCGGCCCCAACGAGCTCCCAGTGCTCAGAGGAATGTTGAAAACATTAAATCATAACTTCATTTTCTTTCAAACACACTCACACTCACAGAAGTGTAAAATACAGTACAGATGACAAAACACTTCTGTAACAACAGAAACACTCAAAAATGTTCACAAAATCATCTCATGTGGTCTTTCTTTCTATAAGCCAGTTTACACCATTTTATTGTAAAAAAGGATTTAAATTGCTGCTCTGTTATAACACACAGATGTTGACTGAGGGGAACGGGACATTAAACGCTGAAACGTTGAACCAAAATGTGCTTTTTCACTTTATGGTGACATAGTGATAAAAATATGGAGAAACAGTTGGTGCACGAGGCTTAATATCAAAGTGACTACCGCTTCTGTGCATGCTAATTAAAGAGGCCCGATCACCAACGGCCACTGAAGTGGGTTTATGTTCTGACAGGGGAGAGTGGGCGGTACCCTGTTTTTAACTCTGTTGCCATAAAGGAGACATATCAGGAACTTTTCTCAAAAACTGGCACAGTTTTGTGATGTTTTAGTGGAATGCTTGTGATGCGTTTAACTCAAAATGCTGCAGAGATACAGAGCAGAAGCTCAACTGCATCTTTTATACCAGCTGACTTAAGGGGGCGGGGCCGCTTCACATGACTCCACCCTCTCTATGGTAGGATATGACTGTTTAGAATTCGATGCTAAAGCTTTGAGCTAATCACTCACATCAAATGTACCACGATGAGAATCTGGGAGGCGACAATCTTCTCCGATCTGTGATGTCACAGATCCCAGAAAATCTGAATGGAAACATTTCAGACTCAGGCTGAAGAGAATAAAGTGGTGACCGGTGATAATGACTTTCAACAACCAAAAAAATCGTCTTTTACCAAAGTTTTTTTTTTTTTTTTTTTTTACAATATGTCTCTTTTAAAGTTATAGATGAACTATTATGTCACGCCCTGCAAAAAAAAAAAAAAAAATTTGTGAGCCTTTTTGAATAAAACCCTGCTGCCTTCAGGTTAATGACAGGACGCTGAAGTTGGACCCGGAGCCCCTCTAAATCCCAGATGATTCACTCACAACTCGTCCAGGCGTGCCTGCCGGACTTCGGCCCATAAATGCTATTTTTTAGTTGCTTGTGCCCAGCCAACATTTGATTGTCAGGCCCATCTGTGATATAAACGAGGTGAAAGTGGGGCTCCATATGGGATTGTCCATGGGTTCCATGTGAAGTGTAAAGGTTCTGTCCAGGTACTTAGATGTGGAAAGAAAATGAACCCAGAATGGGCGTCTTGATCTGAATCAAGCACATGATCAAACCCAGGTGAAGTGTGCACCTGAAGCACATTTAAAACTTTCCCAAACAGAGCCCCATTTTTCAGCCTGTTTATATCCCAGATGAGCCCCACGTTCAAATGTTCGCTGGGCGGTTCTGCCGACCATACGAACACCAACAACTTGAAGCTGCTGCGGCAAAAAGACAAAATGAACTGCAAATTTACACTTATGAAGGACATTCAAATAGTAGATGTTGAGACATTTCAAATGGATCAATATGGACTGGAATTTTTAAAATTTGGTAAAAATGTCAAACCTAACAGTGTTATTACAGTGATATGACTGGGAGACAGGGTGAGGTGGACTGGGCCACACGCTGCCAAAACAGACTGAGGGTGGCGGTTTCTCTCTTTGAGAAGGCGAACCTACGGGTGAGTTTGAGCTACCGGCCTGCCTGCTGCAGAGGTGCTGCAGAGGTGCTGGAGATGTCCAGTTGATAGTCCAATCTTGGATTTTGGCAGGGCTGTGCAGGTTCTGTCCCAGTAGAGCAACCCTGGACACAGTCGCCGGGACCAAAACCAAATCGCAGAGCTGTGTGGATTTGTAGAAGGCATTCAACCATGTTGGCGGGGTTATTCTGTGGTTGGTCCTTCAGCGGTACGTGACACGGGCCTTTTAGTCCTCTAAACGAGGGGCTGGAGTGTTCTTCAGAGATACGGTAAGATGCGCCACATTTGGGTGGAGGAGGGAACTCAGAGTGAACTCGTTGCTCCTCCATGTTGAGAGGACACAACTGAGGGGGCTTGTGTATCTAGGTAGGAAGGCCCCCTGGATGAGCGCCTGGGGAGGGAATTTGGGCATGTCCAACTAGGTGGAGACCCTGGGGCAGACCCAATACAGCCTGGAGACTTTAAGCCTCTCAAGTAGCTTGGGAAGCCTTCGGTAAAGCTCCAGAAGAGCTGGACCAGGTGGGCGGGGAGTTGGAGGTTCTGGTTCTCTTTGGCTGCTGCCCCTGCAGCCCGAACGAAGCTAACAGACGGATAGACGGTTGGATCGACAGCTACGTGATTTACTGCACAGCTCACAAACACATCAGAGAGCTCTGACCCACTCTTTTTTTGTTCTTTGGTGAAACTAAAAATAAACTAAAAATCACACTCACAATCAAACTCACTATTGAATCCGGCTGACTAACCTTTGGGGGCACAAAACGATCGGTGGCCACATGAAGGCAGAACCGGGCTAAAAGAGACTGAACGTCCGCACCTGAAAGCCCGTGGGCTCCGTCATAAACATATCTCTGTAAATGCTGCAGACCCAAACAATCACCCAGATCCAGCGAGACCTCTGACTCAGGAAGCAGCAGTGTTGCAGAGGAAATCCTGATCCTTCCATAGTACAAGGCTCCTAGAAGAAAAGCATCTTTCACTAAACACCAGCAGACAATTTCATCATGTTTTTAAAGATTTTTCTGGACACATTTCATTTGGCACAGCTCAGTTGTTCCTTTTCCTCTGATGTGGCTTCAACGCTTCTCCTCCCACGGCTCCACCGGCTCCACCGGCTCCCCCAGACGGGTCTACGGGCCACACAGGTTTCAACGCAGCCTCTTGGCACCGTGACGTGAACATCAGTTGAACAACATTCATGTCCACAAAAACAATGAAAAAACACTTCAAAAGAAAACAAAAATAAAATTAAAGTCTAAAAAAAGCCGTCACTACATTTTAACTCCAGTGTGGGTTAATATATGCACATAAGCAACAAGGAGACACAGCAACAGTGCTTTAAAACAACAAAAACAGGAACCGCGTGGACAGGAGACACGAGCGACACTCAAACATCTGTCCAGTATTTGGCATCTTAAAAAAAGCAAAACCGAGGAAGGAAGTTAAGTTTCGGGCGACACTGAAACCCAAAGGCGAAGGAAGAAAAGGTCTGACAACAACGTTTAAGTTTTAAAGAGACTGAAGACCACTAAAGTTTCTGTCTTCCATCTTCACCCGGTTTCTCAAAATAGTCACAAACCGACGGTCAGACTGCAGCTCTGCCAGGTTCCCGTCCTCTCCGACAGCGTAATTCCAGACTTTGCTTTCTTTCTTCAAACTTCCACCTTAAACAAATGCAGCGGAACCCTGAGAGCCTGACCGGTACACTCCAGCGGCCCCCACTCACTGGTTAACGTGGGGCCTCAGAGCCTGGTAAAGTCCTTCGAACGTGGGTCGGTCCTGGATGTTGCGACTCCAGCAACGCATCATCAGCTCGAAGAGAGAGGGAGGGCAGAGCGGGGGGGTGTAGAGGAAGATCTGGTTGAGAAACAAAAGAAAGGAAAAGAGTTGAGGTGTTAGAAACGTCACTCAGGATCACGGACACGACGAGAACGGTAAATAATCCTTTACGAGTTTGTGAGCTGTGCGTCTGTGGTGCTTAACTCATTTTTAAAGACATTAAGATAAAGTGTCTATTGATTCCATTCAACTAAAATATTTATCATATTTTGGTATTTTACAACTTGGCTGTCTCTGAACGCTTTAAGAATCAAGTTTACAAACACTCAAAACATCAGTTTTTAGGTTTTGTACATCTTTTGGAAGAGACGGATCAAACGGCTCCCCCTAGTGGAGGAACTGACTAGTACAGCACCGGTTCCAGGTCTTTAATTCTTTTAGGGTTCACCAAAGGACTCATCATGGTGCACACTTTGGGCACAGCCCTCCTTATTTATCGGGGGTCTGGACCGCTGCTTTGTTGCTCTGTAAAGGGGTAATTAATAAAGTATTTTAACGTTGGATATTTTAATGAGCGTTTTGAAACTTCTCTAAACGCCTCTCTTTTAAAATTTTTGGTGGCACTTTTTTGAGCAAAAAAGAAAAAACGCTAAACGAATGTCACTTAATGCAACAAAGCTCTCTGATTGGTCATCACATTGTTTATTTATTTAAGGATTCATTCATTCATTTACAATCATTTTTAGTTATCTACATGTTTATTTTCCAATGAATTTCTGATGACCAAAGTGCTTCAACCACTGTTCCAGCGACACCGCTGCCCCTCCAGACCACCCTCTGACTCCGCGGCCGCGGCCGGACCCAGATAAACTGAAAAATTCCTGACTTGATGAGTGAAAGGTCAGAACGGGACTCCGGAGCGGCGCCGTCCTGACTCGGGGTTCGACTCAGCTCACCTGTCTGCCCTGGTTCCTGAAGAACTCGCCAGTGTTCTCTATGACCTGTTCGTCAGACAGCAGGCTGTAGGGCTGCTCCTTACACAGAGTGAAGATCTCCCACAGGGTGACTCCGAATGCCCACACGTCACTCGCCGTGGTGAATTTACCCTGCAGGGAATCACAATGATTTATGAGAGTTTTCACGGTTTAAATCTTCCGTGTGCTAGTAAATATTTCAGTAAAGACCAACGCTCCTCTTCAGGGAGCTACCAACAACCAGATGGGGCTCGTTGTCTTTTACAGAACTGTCTTCAGCCACGCTCACCAGCAGGATGCTCTCCCAGGCCATCCATCGTATAGGCAGCACCGCCCGGCCCTGGATGCGATAGTAGTCGCTGCTGTAGAGGTTCCTGCTCATCCCGAAGTCGGCGATCTTGATGGTGAGACGGCGGTCCACCAGGCAGTTTCTGGTTGCCAGGTCGCGATGAACAAAGTTCAAAGACGCCAGATACTTCATCCCTGATGCGATTTGAACCGCCATGTGGAGGAGGTCAGACAGACTGGAGGAAGGGAGGGAGAGAGAGAGATGATGACGGAGGGCTGAGGTTTCACTTTCACATAAGAAGTCGGTCCTGAGTGAGCATATCCACCTGACAGACGGGATGTTGTTGGCGTGTGTCAGGGTGCTCTCGATCTCCCGCTGTGACAGGAACATGTTGAGGTCCCCGTTCTCCATGTACTCGGTCACCATGCACAGCGGGTCGGACGACACGCAAACGCACAGCAGCCGGATGATGTTGGGGTCGTCCAGGCGGGACATGATCTTTATCTCCTTCAGGAAGTCGTTCCTGACAGGCCAACAACCGAAAAGGAGTCAAGTTAGAGCAACTTTTAAAAGTAGGCATCCTAAAATCAAATTTGTAGCAGGTCATGACTTTATGAATGTGATTGTGTCGTGGACGTCTGTATGATGGACTGGATGACCTGTATAGGTGATGACAGCCTGGATACGCCGGCCTCGTCAGGGAGAGTTTGATCTTTACATCCACCCAGTTCTCCAGAATGGTCGAATGTTTGGTGTTTTGAATAGTGTTTTTTTTGGATGCTCCTTTATGAGTCATGGCATAAAACCCGCCCCCAACCCGTAACGTTTGGTTCAGTACTGGTGATAACTGCATTGAACATGAGGGGTACCAAACCCACGTCCTGAGAGAGAGACATGAATAGTCGGCATGTCTCCTCTTTATCTGGACGTACGTACGTTCTGGACTGTGAGTTTGAGTTTGCTTTGCAGGTACGTCTGGCTCCAACCAGCCGTTGGAGCTCATCAACTACGCCCAAATCCAATCAGTCCATCCCTGTAGAGCGAGTCTCTGGGTTTAATGGCAACAGAGCGTTGTATTCTGGATATGAACAGTGTGAATGGCTGCAGCTGAGGAACAGCGGTCCTTTGAATCGGCGTTGGGATCAACAGTTAAAGAAATGGATTTTTCTTTGAAAACTGATCAGAAAACAGCACTTAAATCGTTCCTTTGCAAGATAAATACACCAAAAGCTTAATTTACCAGTCAGCTCCACTGGTGGCCGATTGGTCGCGGCGCTAAACGGCAGTTTGATAAGCAACCGTTGGTGCAGCCTCCTGGATCGGGGCGTGAGGACCTGTCTAGATCTGGATCTGACCTATCAGGTTAACTCGTAATGGAATGTGTATCTAGTGTATAAGTGTGTAAAATCGAGGCAGACACGAGAGCCTGCCCGACGCAGTAATGCTGGTTTATGACGTGTGACTGAAGTCCAGATGTGGATGGAAACTCTTCAGCTCACAGATGGCAGAACCTTCTGCCTAAAATCTTCCCCTGAATATAAACAGCTGACTGCTGTCGAGTACCTGGCTTGACTGGTGGCGTCGGCCCGCAGCTGTTTAACAGCCACCAGCACCGAACGTCCCTCTCGATCTGGGAGAGGCGACCTTTCCCCAAGAAATTCTGGGAGTCCTTCCGCCTCGCAGAGGTGGACCTACAGTGGAAATGGAAGAGGTGAATGTTCTTCGGCTTTTTAAAATTTTTTAGCAACAAACTTCCACTGAAAGCCACACCCACCTCTCCAAACTGTCCCTCTCCCAGCTTTTCCCTGAAAATCAGCTGATGCCGTGGAAACTCTTCGGCAGAGATGTCCTTCCTGGTGAGGGAGTCCACGGTGAGGGCGGGGACGGCGTACATGTTGCTGCCGGTGACACCCTGCAGCCGCACGATGTCTGTCTCAGCGTAGTGCGGCGCGTTGCTATGGAAACACTGATGTGGGGTGCACTGGGTGACGTCTGGCTCAGCGTAGCCTCCCCCACAAGCTGTTGGAGCCAGATGTCTTCATCAGCCAAGTACTCAACCACAAGACAAGCACTGTCACTTCAGCAAGGGATTTAAATGTTTTGTTTTGACATAAGAGCAGTTAATAATGGTTTGTTACTGGTGTGCAAAGAGAAATTTGAGTAATATAGAAACAAACGATTTGGAAAAAGATGTCCAACCCAACCTTCAGCAGAAAGAGGCCTTTACCAGAGCGACTCTCATGTTAAAAACTCTTAACACAACTGATGGAGGACACAGGATTTTGTCAACATTCCAACATCTGGACTAAAGCTAAGCTGGTAGTAAGAGAAGGTGCAGTTCCCTGACTGACCACTGGGGACTGGTCCGATATAGACAATACGAAATGAGATGAAGCTGCAAAAAAGCACTCAACTTTTTAGTTAAAAGGCAGGCCGAATTATATATTCTTTTAAAACAACTGGACTCTTGAAACGGGTTTTGGTTTAAAGATTTTTGACCTCCAAATGCATTTACTCCTGTTTTTGAGTGTAAACTGCCCGATCTGCTGTGCCACTGGGCCTAACAAATATTTTTACATCTGAAGTCACATTTTTCAGCTCTTACCACACAGCCAGCCTGATGTCATGTGACAGGAAGTCAGCAGGAAGAGGTCATAGAGGGGGTTACCAAGGAGGAGAGCTGGAGGAGGAGGAAACAGGGAAAGAGGCAGAGAGAGCTGGGAGGAAAAGAGGAGAAACACTGCAGAGTGAATGAACGTGCATGTTCAGCATTACCAAGAACACATGAACAGAGAGGAAAATGAAGAAAAACCGGTCAACGTGTGGAGGAAACTAATAAAAGAATCACACTAAGGAAGTGTTAATGAGTGACAGAGCAGATGATTGACAGATGAATTTCTGTTGGAGGCGAGGTTGTTGAAATGACCAGCAGGGGGCAGACCGCTGCAGTTTCACAGACTGCTGCTCTCCTTTACCATGACGGATCAGAGAAGAGCCAAAGATCTTATAGAGGAGTCTAAAAACTGATTGATCTGGAACATTTCTGAGGCATCAGAAATCACAAATACATCTACTTATGTTTTCTTACCACTGCTAGCAGCAAAAGCAGGTTCAAAAGTGCTCCCGAGAGTTCTTACCTGAGGCCTCGGCGCTCTGCGACAGCTCTGGCAGCTTGTTTCTGAGCACAGCAGGGTTCTGGTACTGTGGGTCCAACAGGAAAACCCTCTCGTAGTGAGGGTCAGTGTTGGCTGGGCCTGAGGACCAAAACATCACGACTCAGTCAGTCAAGAAGAAGAAGCACCAAAAGACAGAGATGGATTTTCTGGTGGCCACATGCGCGAATCTTACAAGCAGGGAATGTTCTGACAGCAGAGTCGGGAGAAACGTTGGAAGAGCAACACAAACCAGCCTACTTTCAGGGCTGTGAGGTTTTCTTTAATCAGAGGGGGATTAATAAAGTTGTTCCTCACTCACGTAGAAACTAAGGATGAAATGGTTTGTACAACTGATGTGAGGTTTGTGACGAATCCAGAAAATTACATCCACTTTTCAGAATTATTAGTCTTTCTAAATGAAACACATGCTTGCTTTCAGGGCTGGAAGTGTGAAATTTGAGCTGTCTGTGCGTTTTATTTCAAAAACTGTGGCGTCCAGATGGTGAGTACCACCATCTTCAAACCATAGACAAGAACAACATCAGCACACTGTACTTATTTATTTATATACAAAAGCACAACTAAACTAAATTCAACTGGGAAAGAACATCTAAGAAGCTCTAAGAATGTCACTTCTGTCATCTTTGCTCAAAATACTAATTAAATGATAAATCAGTTTGTAAAGTTTGGACTCTGGACGTGTTGACAGAGAGTCGGCAGTGATCACAGTGAGCAGGGCTGAAGGGTGTGTGGTGGGCGAGTCGCTTCCAGTAAAGGCCAACGATGACCAAACAGCTGTTGGCCAATAATGACGAATCAGTGTACAGGCTAGATGTGGAGGAGCTGACAGCCCGGTCTACAGCCTCGGCCTGGCCCTCGCCAGCAACAAGACCAAGCAGAGGATAATCGATTTCAGCAGGACTGTGTCTCACCTCTAGGGGCGTGTCCAGAGCGAGGGGGCACAGGTGGGGTCTGCAGGATGATGGTGTCGCTGCAGGACGATAACCGAACCGTCACCTCTTCGTCGAGGATTCGACGTGGAGCCTGATGGGGAGAGAAATCCATCGACTGATCGAACTCTTTGTACAGCACATTTCACACACATGTTGTCAAAGTGATTTGCAGATGTTTGACAAAACAGGAAAAAAAAAAGATTTCCAAATATAATTTAAAAAACAGCTATTTAAATAATGTCAATGACATATATATATATATATATATATATATATATATATATATATATATATATATATATATATATATATATATATATATATATATCCCCCCTCCAGCTTCTCTAACACCCACTAAAAGTCAATTCCAGATGTTTTAGCTGAGAAAAGGGATGTTGTGTCTCCTGATGACACCTCACAAAGTCAGCATGTTCATTTTTTAATAGTAAGGCTCCTAAAATGGATCCCTGAGGTTCCCCACTGGTTGTGAGCTGTGTTTTTTTAATTTTATTTAGAGTTGATTAGTAGTTTGTGTTTTACTTACAGACAGAAGTCAAAGGGACCTTAGTTTAGGGAAGACAAGCTAATCATTGCGTAGACCAGGATTATACAAAAAGCTTTTTTTCCTTTGAAACAACTCCATCCATCCATCCATCCATCCATCCATCCATCCATCCATCCATCCATCCATCCATCCATCCATCCATCCATCCATCCATCCATCCATCCATCCATCCATCCATCCATCCATCCATCCATCCATCCATCCATCCATCCCCTGCCCCTGGGTCTCTACCCAGTTGGACATGCATGAAATACGTCCTCAGACAAGGAGTCTAGGGGGAATTTAAACCATCTCTACTGGTTTCATGTCAACACACTCTGAGTCTTTCTCCAGTGGTGTAGCTTTTCTCCCTAAGCTCTCGTCTCCTTCTTCCAATCCCTACCCACAGTTCATGACATACATGAGGGCAGGAACAAACAGAAACAGCAAGCCTTGACTTCTGATTCAGCTCTCCCTTTATCGTAACAGACCAGTACAAACAGCTGCTGGAGACACCTCGCTGATCCACTTGTCCATCTCCCACTTTGGTTTCCCCTCATTCCTGAACAAGATGCCGTGCACTTAAACTTCTCCAGTTGAGGCAACACCTCACTCCAAACCAGGAGGGGGCATTCTGCCTTTTTTCTGACTGAGAACTATAGTCTCAGACTTGGAGGTCCTGGTTCTCACCCACATTCACCTCATTCTCATCATCATCATCATCTCAGACACCAGTTTCATCAGAAGAACTCTAATGTGACACGTTTGTTCCCTGTCTTTAAAAGCACAGAACCAAGTGACGCGTATGGAGCTTTTTGACCAAAGCCCAGTTTCAGTGCTACTTTGGTGGTAGTACCAGACAAAGCTCCAGATTTCTGCTTTTTGACCGCCAGCTGTGAGGAAAGCACCAACTTGGTGCCAAGAAAACTGGTGCTACTCTGGCCCCCCAAACCTTGCCAGATGAAAGTCACGGCGGGGGCCGTGATGACTGTAACCAACCAAAACATTTAAACCGCCTTATTTAAACAACATCTGAGAGCTTCAAACATACCTCACCAGAAGATTCTGGATGTATTCTTAACGATTTAACCATGCAATCAAAAATACGTCTGCTGTACAGCAAACATGTGACTCTAAAAAGACTTATTTTTGTCTTGGAATATAAACGTCATTGCATTGATGGGAGAAAGCTGCATGGAGTCATTTCTGGACTCCAAACAAGATTTTTATGGCCTTAATCAGCGTCTGCGCAAACGCACTTCATTTTGTTGTTGTGAGGAATTTATTTCACGGCCATTTTTACGTTTTTTTCTGCATCTGCTTGGTGACACTGGTTTGATTTTGAGTTGGTTGAAAAACCCTAATAGATGATCAAGAAGCATTTATAAGAACCACTTCTTCGTGATTGGTTGGTCCTTTCACCTTCTCCAACACCTTGCGGACGCACTGGCACCAAAGGATGAGGAAGATGATGATGACCAACAGCAGGATGATGGCCACGAGGCAGCCAATCAGGACGGGCGTGTTCCCCTCCTCTGGTGTGGAATTGGCAGACGGAACAGCTGCTGGAGAGCATGAAGGAACGTTAGGGACATTAAATGACTTGAGACTCAGTCTCTGCAGGAACACTGTTTCAGATAACATGTTTCTGCAAAAGCACTCAAAGGATTGGGATCATTTGTCCACAGACGTAACATTTTTGAGGGTTCCTCTTTGTGCTGCTTATATCTTACAATGGTACGTCATTGGTGTGGTCGTCATGGTGATGTCCTCATCGCCCAAAGTGGAGGTCACCACTCCTGTCATCACTGTTGTTGTGTCTTCTGCTAGTCAATAAAACAGAATGCTATTTAATTTTGCCGCTAAGATAAACGCCAACTTATTTTTGTCAGAATTGAATTCCTTTTTCAGTGTGGGATTTCACCTGACTGGAAGGAGATCTCGCTGATCATCATCCAGAGGTCAGCGAAGTAGAAGTGGCAGCGGAGGGACTTGGCGGTGCGGCGGTTGAGGGGCACGGTGACATAACGGGCACTCGGGTTTCGGTCATCCAGCACCGTCTTGAACACCACAGACTCCGAATCCCAGTTTAAGCGGGGTTTAAACCAACATGACACGGAGGAGAAAATCTTCACGCCGCGGGAGAACATGTTGTTACTGTAAACCTGGATTAAGAGATTAGAAACTGCGTGAGTGCACCAAGGACCTCATCAAGGGCATGGTTTTATCATTATTATTATTACTATTATTGTTATTATTATATACTATTAGTGAAAAAGCTTCCCGTTTGTTTATTTCTTACAGCCCCGTTCTGCTCTTTAAAGTGACACATCTACGTTGGAGGCGGATAGAGTCAAATTACTGCTGTTAAAGACAGATCTAGAAGTTTTTTTAATTATTTGTTTTAGTGTACTTTGTATATGAACAATTTACATTTCTTAATCAAAAGAGTATTCAAAAAGAGTGGACTGAGTTAACTAAGTGAAGTTACAGCTTTAAAATAACTACTCCCATTTAAAACAGAAAGCCGAAGATTGCAGAGTTTTTAATTTGGTACAGAGCATTTTAAATCCCTGTAAGCAACTAGTCCTGGTTAACGACAGCGGAAACCTCGCCTCGAACCCAATCACAGCCGGGAGACGCTCCAGCCCTCTATGACCCTCAGCAGGACGCAGACAATAGATGGATGGATCCACATACTGCTGCTCTTTACTGTGCGGTTCCTGACTACGGACGTCAAACTGGAGAACTAAACAAAAAGTGAACCCTGCCACGAATGAGTAAAAGTAGGAGCTTTAGCATGTCTGGATCCGAGCCGTTATGGAGGAGCTTTTGATCCAACTGACGCTGTAGTTTTAAGATGCATGTAAACTATTTTAGATCAACTGGAAGTAAATGGGAGAAAATTTCTCTTGGAAGGAAGAACTGTCGCCACTTATCTTCAGGTTCGTGTATATTGGGACAAATAGTGTTTTATCAGCCTAAACAAGTTTGTGCACAAACTGTTGACTGGTGAGGTCAAATTAATAAAAATCAGAAAGAAAAAAAACCTTCATGGAGGTGAAGTTCCTCTGCCTGTCAAACACAAACTCCATCTCCACGTATCCCTGAGTTCCCAGCGAGTCATTCTTCCAGCCCAGGTAGTCGTATCCCGGCCACTTCTTCTTCTGGTGGGTGATGAGGAAGTCATCTTGGCCGGTTTCACCATCCGTCAGCTGACCCAGCCCGCGCACAAGCTTCCTGTTGGACAAGACGGCTGTAAGTAACAACGGAGAGCTGGGAAGCTGATACGAATGGTGCGAGTCGAGTCCGAGACACTGGCCTCCTTTCACGTTCTCCGTCATACGTGGAGTCGTTGAGGCTGACGGTGGAATAACCGGGAAGCGTCATGTGCTGACCGTCTGGAGTGCTGTAGGATATCAGACCATCTGCCGTGAGCAGAGGAGGATGCGTTAAAAGCCCGGTTTCAGTATGACTGGAGGGATCTTTGCATATTTAAATAAAGCTAAGCAAGAAAAGCTGTTTTTCATGGACTGAAAATGCTGTAAATGATTTTTTTGTAGACACGAGGAGGAATGAACATTTAAGATTAAAACAAAGGCAAAAATGCTGCTGAATAAACAAGGTGCGCATTCGTGCGTCCGCGCGTCCTACCGTCCCACGGACAGCCGTACAGCTCCACCCTCATGCAGACGGTGGTGGACAGCTTGGTGACCGGGATCAGGCGGACGTAGCGGGCGATGACGGGGGGATGGAGATCTCTGTAGACGATCGCGTAGGTGTTTTCGTTGCCTGGAATCACCTGCGTGTAGATGTGAGGAAACTGCTGTTTATGCTGAAACCGCATGAATGAAACATGTGGATTTTCTGAATCCGGTGTTTCTCATCCTCTGACACAGGTTCTCCCTCAGTAGTCATCAACATTTTGTTAAATTAAAACTTTCATTGTGTATCATAAAAATAATGATAGTGGTTGCATTTAAGGGTGAACGTGGACTCGAGCGACTGCAGCAACCCCAGACCATGATACGACCCCCACGGCATCGCACTGGGGACGCTCGGCATGATGGGAGAATCATCTGCTGCTCTTCCTTCCCCGAAGCGCCCATCACTCCGGGAGCTTGCAAGACAACATGGCCTTTTAAAGGTCAGATGTCAGTCAAATTAAGGTCTTTTTTTTCATTCTGATCGGCCTCATTGCTGAATAATTTTCTAACGACTCGACGGCTGTTTAGTCCCAAAGCACCTCGACTCTTTTCACTTTGTGTATGTGGAAAAGCTCTTACTTTTACATGCTTAAATCTGTGTGAAAATTTGACCGACATTTTAAATCAATTCCTCATTTTGAGGCTGAGACCAAATACCAGCCATCTCACTTCTGCTTTGATTCTCATGTGGAAGTATAATTTTGATGCAGTTCCTCGACTGGCCACTAGAGGCTGCAAAAGCGTGTCAATCTCCATTGACTCTTATGTTTGTCTTAACTTTAAAGCAGAAAAAACATATTTACAGCCTGTTTAAAAAACGTTTTGGTCTCAGTTACAGACTGTATAAAACAATGGACGAAGCCTGAGCAACAAGGGGGAGGATGGGGCGACACTGAGTTTCTTCAACAAAACACCTCGTTGGCGTCGCTACACAGTTGTGTAAAACACATGTAAATGTCATAAAAATACATTAAACTCTAATGACTGCTTGTGATTAATTGAGCCGACTCTCCCTAAATTACTTGGGAAAATATGGACAAATATACATAACAATCAAGCGCTCTTCTTGAGAGATGCTGAAAATGGTTAAACATCTGGATTCCTTTAAAAAAGAAATCGATCTATGTCATTGATCTATGTCTTCTCACTGAGACTGATTTCAGCATGGTTACCTTTTTTTCTTTTTTTAATTACCAGCTGCAAACATCTAAAAATGACAAATGAAAATGTAAAGGAAGAGTCTGCGGAGTCTTAGAGCTTTTTGACTAACATGATGTGTGGCGTTCGAGTGTTTCCCAGCAGTGTTGCCATGGTCACCAGATAGCTCAAAGGCGAACAGGAAGCTGGTGTGTAAATGTAATTTCCTTTTCATATAAGTGAGAATGACCAGAAGCACCCAGAATGAGAAATCCTGTTTCTTTTCCTCTCATTCGTCCCTCCATCATTCTGCCATACGTTTCCTTTCCAGATTTTCTGCTATTCTTTTATGCAGACTGGACTGTCTTCCTGCCTCCAGTCATCACTGCTTTGTTTTGTCTGATTTTTTGGTTACTCGCCTCGTTTTCCTGCCGGTTCCTCCACGACTTCCACTGCTGGCCGTCTCTGCTGTAGTTCAGGCGGTACGCTCGAGCAAACTCTTTCCCCAAGCTTCTGGCGTATCGTCCCTGAGTCCCGACCAGCGTCAGGAAGGTGAGTCTGCCCAGGTCCACCTGAAGAACATGTCAACAAAAGGTTCCCGTCAAATTATGAACACCCATAAAAAATGAAAAAAAATTAAAATACCACAAGTGCCTTTTGCAGTTACTTTTTTCTTCCGGGACATTTTAATCCCAACATTTTTCATTTTTTTTGATTGGTGGGTGGGGACCTGCAGCCACTGACTGGTGCCTTCACCTCCTCTGTTGCTCTTTCCCTTCTTCACCTCAACCCTCAGTTATTAACAGTATCACATAAGTATAATTGTGCTCCATTGTTCTTGTAGTTAAATATACATGTATGAATATAATCCAATTCTTCTTTGCTGCTCTGGAAGGCTACACAAAACGTTTGGCAACACTGCCTTGCAACTTCCTGTTCTGAGCCTCCAGGTGGAGAAAAAGTGACTAAGTCGGATGGACTTTGTCATCTTGCTCTAGCAATATAGACTGTTTCCTGTTATCTCCCAGCAGCTCATGGTAAACATTCACACTTAATCCTGCCACTGTTGACGGGCAACCGTTAAAAACCCAACCTGAACCTGAGTGCACCTGCTGGACATTGTTTTTTTCTGTAGACCTTTGAGCTTAGACGGACCTGCAGGTACTGACTGTCTGAAGGTTCCAGCTGTCCTTGAGGACACCAGGCACCATCTCCTTCCTCACGATTCAACCTGCAAACATAGAGAAACGCAATGAAAACCAAGGTCCACAAATGTTGTTTTTTTAAGCATTCATGTTATTAACTATCCATCCATCCATTATCTAAACCCGCTTTATCCGTTTCCGGGTCACGGGGGTCTGTCGGAGCCTATCCCGACGCATATCAGGCGAAAGGCAGGGGTCCACCTGGACAGGTCGCCAGTTTATCCAGGGTGTTATTAACTACTGCAAGTTTTTCTTTCAAAATTAATTATCCAAAAAACCCCAGAAAAAACAAGTTGGGATGATGATGAGATGGTTGCAGCGTTTCAATTACGCTGCTACAGTATGTCAGCAGTGGATTAAAGGGATGACTCGTACTTGAAGAGGACATTAAGATGAACAACACTGTCACCTGTCTAGAGCGTCCTCTATCAGCAACCCCCACCCAGCGGTTTTCATGGCAGCACTGACTACCTCACCCACGGCAAAGACCTTTATCGGCCCTGAGAAGGTTCCTGAAGAGCATCATTGCTGTGCATTTCCTGGTAGCAGATACAACACAATTTAGTAAAAGTAGACGTATCCTAGATCCCCTCTGTAAAAAGAGCTTTTATTGGATAGTCAGGAGAGGCAGCGAACTGAGTGGATGGGTGTGAAAGGGGCAATACAGCGGCCCTGTTGTATCTCACCCCAAATAAGCACATCTGAACTAGACCGCTCTAGGGCTCGACAGCATGAAACATTTAAAAGATAAATGGGTGGGATCCGGCAGTCTGGGTTGGAGAGTCAGTTTGGTATAGACAGCTGCTTGAAGCTGGAGATTTCTCCTACGGGTCCTCTCCACGGAGCCGACCAGCCCACTCTGGGCAGCTATGGATCAGCCGGTGCAGAAAGTTGGTCTGCAACCAGAAGATTAACCCCCTGATGCTTAAATCCACATGCGTCCATGCGTCTTTGGGCAGGACTCTGAACCCACCTAGAGTCAGTATCGGCTCAGGCTTTTTCCCAGATCCCACCCTGTCCTCTTGGCGTTTTAAAGTTATACATTACACATTTTTGGCAAAATGATTTGCTAGTTGCTTCCGGGCCTGATCCGAACCGGTTAACAGAGAAGAGGGCACTGACCTGGCGAACTGTGGTCCCGTGGTCTCGTACCATTGACTGGATGCTGAGATGTCTTCATTTTTAATCCGTCCATCCTCCATGCCCAAAGGATAACGACAGCGCGCTGAAGACGATCACATTTGGATTATTTTGCTTTTCTGACATGATTTTATCCCGTCGGTCTACTTGGGTCGTGTCAAGGTGTAGTGTGCGTGCGTACCTGGGTCGATCTGTCCAATAGCTGCTGTAGCCTGAAGGATCAGCAGCAGCGGGAAGAGGTGCATGATGGTCCACCGATCACACCAGCACGCACGCTACATCTCTGAGGGAGAAATCACATCATTGTCATCATCTGGAATTGACGATGCATTTTAGTGCAAACGTGGCGGGTAAAGTGACCTCGGTTGCAGAATCTCACACTTTTACGCATCTCATGAACAAAGCTTTAAATAAATATTAGCAACTGTGGAGTAAGAATAAGTTTGGTGACACTATCATGAAATTATGTTTTTCTTTGGCACAAACATGTAAAGAAAGAAGTGAGGGTTTGTGATTTATGTGTTGAAAACATATGCTTTGTAAAAGAACCTGTGTCTGACCCTGAACGTCAGCTACGTGCATTCATGACCACTTAGCCCCACCCACTGGGAGGCATCCAGGAAGTCGACCAATCAGAAAACACCTGAGTTAAATCTGTTGGTTTTCAGGAAGAGCCTCTCTTTGTAAGTCTTTGCTGTTTTGGATGATTATAAGATTGTGGGACCTCAGTTGAAATCAATAAAAATACAGGATATTATATTGTTATAGCACTGAATAATGATCTAAGTGAGTCCACCTAATTTCCCCACAGAAGGCAGCAGTTGAGTGAAAAAGAATAATTTGATTCATCCCACAAAAACAATTCCAGCAGGACTCAGACTCAGACTCAGGGAGGATGTCCATCTGCGTCGAGCAAAACGCAACGTTGTGTGGACGTCCAGAAACGACCGTCAGGAAAGTACTGAAAGTCCTGAAAAGTTTCATCAAGCTCACACAGCGTTCTCCAAACATATCCTTCAGTGACTGCTGCTGTCAGATGATAAACTCCTACCAATGAAGCAAATACTTAAGACTTAAAAAAAAAAAAAATTCAAATTTGATGGGAGTTCATAGAAGCACACAAATAAAAACATAAATAATTTCACAACCCACAAATATTAATATAACTGCTGTTCTGTCACGATAAAAAACTCCTTATTTCATTAGTAGAGTGTGTGTGTGTAGGTGTTGGTGTGTGTGTGAGTGTGTGTGTGTGAGTGTGTGTGTAGGTGTTGGTGTGTGTGTGAGTGTGTGTGTGTGTGTGTGTGTGTGAGTGTGTGTGTGTGAGTGTGTGTGTGTGTGTGTGTGTGTGTGTAGGTGTTGGTGTGTGTGTGTGTGTGTGAGTGTGTGTGTGTTCGTGTGTGAGTGTGTGTGTGTGTGTGTAGGTGTTGGTGTGTGTGTGAGTGTGTGTGTGAGTGTGTGTGTGTGTGTGTGTGTGTGTGTGAGTGTGTGTGTGTGTGTGTAGGTGTTGGTGTGTGTGTGTGTGTGTCTGTGTGTGTGTGAGTGTGTGTGTGTGTGTGTGTAGGTGATTTCACAATGTTATTGCCGAAGAAGCAGAGCACTTTATAAATACTGGACACAAACAGCAACAGCCCACTCACACGAGTTACGTAACTGTAAAACACGTTGTCACACACACACACACACACACACACACACACACACACACACACACACACACACACACACACACACACACACACACACCAGATAGTTCCCTCCTCTTGGAAAACTGTTTTTTTTAAATTTTTTTACAAAACATTAAAAATCATGTGATTATAGTGACTCCTATTAGGCAAACACATCCTCAGATAACCAACATTAAATTTTTTCTTTCACTGTGAGTTTATTTAACAAAAATTAAGCTGAAAGTAAATAATCTTGTGGTTAATGACGCATGTCCCATGATTCTGTGACTAGAAAATCCCCCTTTGACAGCAGGAACTTGAGGTACCGGAAGATGTTTTTCTTCATCATATTTTAACTCCTGATTTTATTTGTTGCTCTTTTGTCTTTTTTTTGTTTAAACTTTAAATCATGCTTTTTATACCTACTGTGATGTGTTAATGTCTCTGTAAGGCCCTTTGAATGGCCTTGTTGTTGAATCGTGCAGTTTTGCAGGTATTCTGTTGCTGCTATGTTTCGGCTCATCGTCCAGCCAAAGTTTATCGGTTATTTTGCTTCTGGAATAATCTGGTGTACAGGTAGTGTTTTTCCACCGAAGCAGCACCAGGGCTAGTTGGCCAGATTGGCACCAGTTTTTTGCTTTTTGACCTCCAGCTACGAGGAAACCACCTACGTGGTGCAAAGAAAACTGGTGCTACGCTGGCCAAAAACCATTGTAGACCAGATGCAAGAACCGTTACGGCACGGCGGGCTGGGATTTGAAGCAACCAAAACAATGCAACCGGCATATTTGAATAACCTCTGTGAGTTTAGTTTAGTTACAGCAGCAAAGAGCAGAACCATGGAGCCTAAATTGAAGCAGCAGTGGAGCAAAGAGGAACTGAACGGTCCTTGTTCTCCGGTCGTCAGCAGCGGTACGAGACAGGTCTGACGGGGCTACCAGCACAAAACCAATACTTGCGACCGTCGAGGATCCAACGTACCGTAGAACAAAATCGCAAACAAACCCAAGAAGCTCAGACATGACTGACATGTTGATGCTCTGAGGGATTTGCACTCAGTTTGCAGTTTTACTGCTTCCTCAGTTTTTTCTTGTTTTTTTTTTTCTTGCTTTTTTTGCTTAATACGTGACTGGTCATCAAAACCAAACAACACCACTTATGGCTCATCCGTTTAAAGGACATTGTTCCATAAGTCTTGTAGTTTATTTAAACCCAGTTTTGAGAACAGTTTTGAGTCGTGCGTTCATGTTCTTTTTAGACAGAAGACCCTTTCTCCTGGAAATCCTCCCAAACAAGCCTTACTAGTTCAGTCTTTCTCTAATGTGCTGTCATGGACTTGAATATTTTAACAGTAAGGCCTGTTTCCAACTGCGGAAAACTTTTCTCGCTGTAAAATGTTCAACTCCAACAGGTTTGTTAATGATTTTATAACGTTTTCCAGATTCATGTGCAGCAACAATAGCTTCTCTAAGAACATTATGTCTTTCCCTGTTTGCACTGTGTTAACACACAGTTAAATGCTCAGACCATCAGACAGTCAACATGTCTGCTCGTGTGGAGGTCCGCACACCTGCTGATGATCGGCTCGTCAAAGCCTGACCATCTTAATTCCTATGGGAGCAGTAAGGGAGTACTTATTGGCCACGTTTTTCTTTTTTTATTCCATTATGTTAAATAGAGAATAGCACGAAGAAACATGTTTTTGTGTTGTTCGTCTTAGGTTAAATTGCCTTAAACTGAGACGGTTAAAGGATTTTTATTATCACACAGAAAAAAAGCAACAAATGTTTAAGTTTTACATATGAAAATATTTGCAGCGGCCCATCCCTCCTCTTTTATTCCCAGCATTAACTCTGTTTAGTTTGTCAGCGGTCGAGTTTCAGCTTTGAAGTGATGCAAGTCGACTCTGGAGAAAACAGCTGGACATGCGAGCAGTGACGGAGAGACATAGATGGGCAGAAGCAAAGAGAGAGAGAGAAGAAAGAGAAAGAGAGAAAATGGAGCAGGAGAAAGACAAAGAGAGGAAGAAGGAATGCAGACTGCAGGGCCGAAAGCTGATAAGAAGGACGGGAGAGAAACCAGCGGAGGGGGAGGGCGGAAAGACCGAGGAAAGGTGGAGAGAACAAAGAACGGAAGAACAGTGCAGAGAGAGGGAGATGGAGTGAAACTTTAGGATTTAAAGCTCGTTAAGGACCACGGACATTTGGAAAGGTCCACTCACTCTCTTTCTTTTCAAAGAAACTTCTATAAACAACAAAAACTAAAGATCTGAAACCTGGAGCTTCCACAAGAAATAAACACATGAACTACACAACCAAACTGACTTGTGCTTAGAAAACAAAACATTTAAAATACAGAACATCTGTATTCACAACTATTGATGTTGTATAACTGACGAGTTATGTTGGAATGTCGTGAATTAAGACCGTAGAGGGTTTATTTTAAAAGTTTAGAAGAACCGTCACCAGCCTGTTTGATGGGAAGACCTGTGTCATGAAGAAAAAGGTGGATCTCCAGGTGACAGGGAGAACATTTTCCACACGTTTCCTGCATGATCTATGCTTCTGCTTTACAACTACTAAACATTGGTAAAGAAACCAACCCACTGCATTCATGATCGTGCTCGCTGTGCAATTATAAATGCTGGCTTGTTGACTTCCTCCAAGTACCTAAGATGTGGCATTGAAATCAGACACCTGCCTGATGGCCTGATGGCCTGATGGCATCACGGGATGGTAAGTATCTTCTTGTAGTTCTTATCATTAAGGACACCATTAATGGGAACTAAATCCCCAACTCCACTTGAAGAAATCCAGCCCCAAACTTAAAAGGGAACCTCCACTATGCTTCGCTGTTTCCAACAGACACTGATTGTTGTAACACTCCCCAGCTGCCTTTCGCTACGGCCAAATCCCTAAAATCTTGACTGATCCGTTCTGGGCTCAGGCGCCGCCTTTTTTGCCCCCCAGTTTCTATATCGTCATACACAGAGACCTTCCATGGAGACCGCTGGTGACCAGACTTACCTGGACGGCGGGTGACCCGGGCACTGCTGGGTTTTGCTCGTCATGAGCTGACGGCGCAGAGGCAAGTGGTTTGAGCTCACGGGAAGAAAGCGTATTCTCCCTTTCATCTGTTGCACCAAGTTAGGGTTAGGGCCAATCCCTGCATCTACGTTCCTCAACGTGTCCTGTTTCTATTTGCTCCTTTCAAAAGACCTCAATCAGTAGATCTCAACACCCCCAACTGTTTTGATATCTTTGCTTGGGAGAGACCTCCCTAATGCAGCCTAACTTACGGTCTTGTGTCTTGTTGCTGTGCTCAGCTTTTATCTCGATTCATCTTTTCTGTTTTGCTGCGACTGACCTTTTAGTTCTCTAGGGTTGCTTACATCACCTCCACGCTCACAACTGCAGTCCTTGGTGCAGTTCCACATTTACCTGAACCCCCTCTGTTAGTCCCACTGCTCACCTCAAACATGTCTTCTACTGCTCCAACGTGCCTTTAAGCCAAACTAACATGCAACACAAGAATTTCTGAAGAGGCCTTCTGTAGATACAGAACATGTACAACAAAGACAGTGCAATTCTGCTCTTCACTGCATTTCTCCATCAGCATTCTCAAGCAAACACAGCAAACATTACATTTTATAGTTTTACATAATCTCTGTAAGTAACAAGCAGGACAAGAACGAGTAGCAGGTTTCTAACCTTTCACTGGCCTCGAACACTGATGCAGACACCACATAAACCCTGTTTTTTTAAACAAGACTGAGCTTCCCACCATCACCGTGGATCTCAAAATAAGGAAAACACTGTCAACAGCTGTGTGATGTTGTGTCGATTTCTCCAGGAGAAATCTGGTGCTCGACTATAAATCTAAACTTTAAAGCTATGGGTGCCTGTGGGAAATATCCAAATAAGAATAAGAAATGAATGAGAAAGACGGGGGGTGGGGTTGCCAGTGTTTTTCATGTTGATCCAAAACACTGACAGGAATGCTCTTGAATTAGGCAAACAATCAGCAGTCACATCTTTGTCCTTACATAAAATCTGCTGCACACTGGAGAATACAGTCAGTTCTTGAAACAATCTGTCTCTTCTTTTCTGATGTAAAACTCGACTGGGCCTTCAGGAAGTGAGTTCATTCACCTCGGCTGCAAAACTGGTTCACATCTTTTTTTCTGGCAGTGATTGGGGAGAAAGGGAGAGAGGGAGCTTTATGTAATGTGTTGGGAGCAGCTCAGATTCCTGCACCGTTGCTCATCTCTACAGCAAAATCACATGACTGCAAAGAGCAGGAACGAGGCGGGGGAACAAACATGGAGGGAGAGTCCAATTTAAAGTGATTCAGTGAGACAAATGGCCATATACATCCAGTAGGGACACATCCCTCGACGAGGGAGGAGGTAAAGTTATTCATCCCCTTCATTGTTTCCGTCAGGTTCTAGTTGTCAACACTGTGTATGCAAATCCTGCAAATAGAACAGCAGCCACCTCTGCTTCTACATTAGTCTCAGTGTTCTGGTTTGTTTTCTTCCTTTTTTATTTTCCTTTGCTGTCTTTTACTTTTATTTTAGTGGTGGTTGGTAAACAGGGCGTTTGAAAGTTTGCTGGGTCAGTAGATCCTGCCAGGTCCGATACTGTGAACAGACAGATAATGGCCGAAACGACTTCACCTGACCACAGATCCTAGTTTTGTTGCAGTTACTCAACTGACCAATAGAGGCTGGCTCCATAAGCAACTCGATCTCCATTGACTCTCACAATAAAAATGTTAGAGCAGAAATAAATGTATTTACAGCCTGGTTGAAAAAAAACGTTTTGGTCTTAATTGTTTGATTTCTCACCCACGACAGCTCTGATGGGGGGTAACCACACCAGGAGAGTTTGTATTAAGCATTAAATGTATTTCTAATAGGCCCTGGATAGACTGGCGACCTGTCCAGGTGGACCCCTGCCTTTCGCCTGATATGCGTTGGGATAGGCTCCGACAGACCCCCGTGACCCGGAAACGGATAAAGCGGGTACAGATAATGGATGGATGGATGTATTTCTAATATGATTTGTTGACAGTTGGCTCAGACGATGGCTGCCGTTACTTCCTCAGCCATAAACAACTTACTACAACGCTCGGCGGTGCAAAAAGCTGCTTTTCAGCGTTGGCCAAACGTTTCATTATGTTTTACATTTGTTTTACATGTTTTTAATTTTTAATTTAAATGTTTTTCTCTGAACCCATGTGGGTGTTCAGCCCTTTGGTCAACTGTTTTGTTTTAAAGTGTTTATAAAGTTGAGTTGAGTTAAACTGGTAAATGAGAAATACTATGTAAAGTGGTTTATACAACTCGGATAAGGATAAAAACACTGCAAGACCATTTATCCTTTACCATTACTAACAAGTGCAGAAGATGCCACTGGATAAACTCTTCCCTGTTCCTGTATAAGTCATCGCTCAACGCCTGTCTTAAGACATTTACAGGCAAATAAAAAAGATATGATACATTAATTTGTGCAACAATTGCAACGGCCACTTGAAAATGGGAGTAAATTCTCCTCCTTCACGAGTCACTTGTTTATTTCTGCTTCCTCTCCTTCTCAAACCCTCCCTACTCATCTCATCTGTCTGTTTTCTTTTTCCTCTCCCCTTGACCCTCCTTCTTTCTGTCCTCCTCCTCCATCGGCCAAAAGCCTCAACATTCCAAACATTCAACGCAACCCAGAGCTCTCTCTCCTCCTGTCTGCGCCCAGGTCTCTCGCTCGCACAAACACACAGGAATCCACATGTCTTTTTCCCAGTCCGACTTTCTTTCTCTCTCACTCTCTCTGACTTTTGCTCACAGGAATTTGCATGTCTCTTGCTCTCTGGTTGACGGGGTGAATGAGACAGAGTTCAATGAGAGCAAACAGAAGAGCGCTTCGGGGCATGCAAATGAAATAACGGAGGAGAAGCAAAACCTGCTTCAAAATCAATTGTTTCTAACACAAAAACCAAATCATCCAATCATAAATCTGGTGAGAAAGTTCTTGTGCATCACACTAGTGCTCTGCTATGTGGGTTCAAACATGCCTACTAGGTCAAATATAGTCATCTCCTACGCGTTACATGGAGACCATAAAAACAAAACATTATAATTGTCTCCATGACCTTTCTATCGATTAAACAAACTTCAAACCGATATGGAACTCAAAGACTTCCTCCATCATCCCTCACCTCGTATGACCTGTTTGGCGTGTGTTTATACTGACAAAAGGTGAGTAGTTATGTCAGATCATGTCTGTTGTTTCCCATTTTAAAACTGAACAAAGATTATTTGCACTCATTCGGGGTTGAGGGAAACAACAACAGCAGTGTGAACACACCACTGAACTAAACTGGTTTGTAAAAGAGAGTTCGCCGCTCAGTTTTACCCATGTGCGAAGTTACTGGCAAACTGAATTTTCAATGCCATAAGCCTGGAATATTCTTGCAGTTAACAACATGTAAGCGTGTCCTGCATTCATCTGGCACGTTGCACCCCCAAAAAGATGCAATATGTTAAAACGCTGGAGGCGGTAGTTCACAGCAAACGAGCAGTCGACGCTGGTCAGCAGCTCTGTGATCTGGTGTAGCGGCGATCAGGTCGAGCAATCCGATCCGTTAAATTTTAACGTCTATTTGACGTCGATAGAGTCAAACCTTGCGAAGCGCATTTAAATATGGAATCTGTGTTTCAAGTTGACAAATTCCCACATCGGTAAAACCAGACAAACAGACAATGATCCCAAACGGCGTTGATTTACTGTCCTAACAACCATCTCCGATGCACCACGGTTTTCCCTGCAAAGCCTGCAGGAAAACCAGTCCAATCCTGACATGAAAACCAGTCCAATCCAGACATGAAAACCAGTCCAATCCAGACATGAAAACCAGTCCAATCCAGACATGAAAACCAGTCCAATCCAGACATGAAAACCAGTCCAATCCAGACATAAAAACCAGTCCAATCCAGACATGAAATCCAGTCCAATCCAGACATGAAAACCAGTCCAATCCAGACTTGGAAACCAGTCCAATCCAGACATAAAAACCAGTCCAATCCAGACATAAAAACCAGTCCAATCCAGACATGAAAACCAGTCCACTGAAAATTCAAGGAGAGGTCACTCTGGAGGCTTTTTTCTTCACCTTTGTTGTAACATGTTTGGACATTTTAATGTAATTTGATTAATTCTGTCCTCTTGACTGCTGGTAGTAGTTTGGCTGTATGCGAAAGATCCAGATTTAAGCCTCTCAATTCAAAACCGAGAAGCTACATCCGGCTTGTTTAGGCTCACCCGCCTACTCATGGGCCTTCGCCGGGAGGCTTCGTCAACCAAAGTGGCGCAGCGGTTGACCGAGCGAATGCCGGTCTGGAAGCACTCGTTTTGGATTTAATTCGGTGGCAACATTTCAGATGATGATGTCTAGATATTTCTGATGAGAAAACAAGGTTAAGTAACATTAGTAGGCATCATAGGGTAGCGTAAGCTAAGCTGAACTTGGGTGCGTTCAAGCCAACGTTCAGGCCTCCTCAGTCGGCCCCTTGGACCATTTTTGGATTAACCAGTTTAGGACTGTGTCAGTTCTTAGGGATAAGGCGGCATGTGGCTTGTGGGTGACATCACAGGGCTTTGTTCAGTTCTTCTTATACTGTGTATTTTTAAAACATTAGTGGCTGTCACATTATACCTAAAACTTAAAGCTTCACAAAGACACTGTTGATGCTTTTAACTCGGAGCGTCTCTATATTGATGTGGACTGTAGGGTAATGTGCAACTGACCAGTCTACCTTGCATACTATACCCCAGAAAGCAATGCGGCACGTGGCAGTGAGGGCTGGCCATTCATACTGTGTGTCACAACGTGTTGTCAGGTACATTTCCAAGCCCTATTCTTTATCTAAATATACACACCTGTGCGTGGCGTTGCATTAGTGCTATTAGAAGCTTTTCTCCTTATCATATTCTACAGAAAAATACCACATGTGTTATTTGATTCCAAAGTCTCACTCCTTCTAAATTTCCCAGCTTAACTTTCCATGGAAAGTTTCTGGAAGTTTTCAGTACATTTTTTCCACCATTTTTGCAACCCTGGCAAATTTTGTATATAACTTATAATTATGAATTACAGTAAAATATAAAGTGCTGCTACAGACTTATTGTAAATGTATGGTAATCAATTCAGTGTACTTGTCCTCATATCCAGCGACTATCACCTCACCGTGCACTAGCTGCCCATTTCATAAGTCAAAAAAACAAAAAGAATATCTGGTCTTCATATGCAGCCCCAGCTCACGTCCCCCAAACGATAACAAATATTTCTCCAGCCAATCACTGACAAGGGGAGAGTTAATGCCTGTGCACATGTCTGTTGATGTTTCACTTCATCAACAGACATGACATCATCCAGATATAACTTACCCTGCCTTTAACAGTAATACTGTGTACACCTCGTGCACTTAACACGTAGTGTGGGACAGCTGCACCACCTGCACCAGCCTCTACCTGTTTCAATGTGGTGCTTGGACACTTTTCTGATTATGAAGCACAACAAATTACGAAGCATTTGCAATGATTAAAACACAGTCAGAAAATAAAGGCTTCTAGCTACTTATTGAGCAAACCAGCAGACCGGTTGCAACATAAATTAAACTTCCATAATTAGACACATGAACAGATTCTCTTATCAAACGCAAACCACATGAGCTTAAGAAACCAAATTCAGATGTGTGCTCACCGTGAAAGCATTTTTCACCAGTGTGTTTTACTATGTAGTCAGTTTGACGAGCGCGCCAGCTGCCAGTTTCTCCCGATAAGACACTGAACGTTGACTTAAGCCACCAACTAGAGAAACCTTTCTGCTACGCATGTCAAGAAAATGCCTGGACATATAAGTCAAGACTGGGTTCATGACCCACAGATGATATTCATAAGATGACGAGCCAATGAACTGAAATCCCCACGGTTCATGTCATTAAATGAGCACAAACAACTCTGGGACAGACTTTTCCAGTGTGTCGTTGCAGGCACACAGCTTTGTGCTGTTGCTGCATCTCTGCCATCGCCGTTAGCTCAGAGCTTTCAGCTCGATTTTTACAGTCAAGCTGCCATCTTTAGTTTTGGCTCCTTTCTCAGTGTAAAAGCACACATGTGCATCAGCAGAAAGTTAACGTGCCAGTGAAACCTGAGAGCAGGTGACTGCTACGAGGGTGAAGTGGAGCCGAAAAGCAGCTGGTTTAAAAAAAGGAGCTGCAGGCATTTGAAGAATGCGAGGCGCTTGATTTAACATGCAGAACCTTGAACTGACAGGAGTCGCAGAGGAAAACACGATCAAACACACCTGACGATGTGAAGGTTGTGATTTTTCCTTTGTTACTGCAGCTTAGTAAAAGAGGACAAGGTGGGGAAACCTCTGCTGGGCCTAAAATGTTCATCTGTCCTGTGCTCGTCTGCATTCAGGAGTCACCTGGTTTTATGTAGAGCTGACGTGTTCGTGAAGCGGGCCGTCGAGGCTGTGAAGAGTGAGAAGTAAAAACAGACGGAGTGTCTTCTTTCGACCCCTGCGGAGGGGCGGCAGCAACATTATCATCAAGTAATGGATTGCACTTGGAGCTCAGAGTTTCACTGAAGGAGGACGATGTTATATCCTGTGGAGAACAGCCAACAGTAAACTTGTTTAACGTAAGACGTAAGTCACACACGGGATCCGGGTCTAATCTGAGCCTGTTCAGAAACCAACCCAACTAACGTAGTATGTGATGTCGTTTACTTTTAAAAATGTTGGTTCATATAGAGGAAAACATTGTAGAAAATCAGAAATCTGAGCCCTCCAAACATTAACTTCCATTTGTTTGAAACTGGTCGAGGGGGAACAGAGCAGGGAGGTATAATGTCTCCAATGTGTCCTGGATCCGTCTCAGGGTCTCCTCCCGATCGTTCAAAGCACCTCCCAGGTAGGCAAGCAGGACGTATCCTCACCTCGTCTGGCTCTGCTTGATGTGGAGAAGCTGAGGCTCTACTCTTAGTCCTTCCTGAGTCGACCACAGGCGATTAGAAACACAGAAAGCCTTGTGGCAAGATGTTCTACTACTGCAGAAACGGCATCCATCTACCTGTTGAGCTGGTCCATTTTTCACACACAACAACAAAACTCCAAAATACTTGAACTCTGAGCCAGCGCCTGACTCCCACCCTAGAGGAGGCACTCCACCCTCGCCAACTGAGGACCATCCTCTCAGATTTGGAGGAGCTGACCCTCGTTGTTGCTGCTTCACACTTGGCTGTGAGCCTCCTCTGTCAGGGCTGAAGACCGCAGCTCTACGAAGCCAACAGAACCACATCGTCTGATGTGAGGGAATCCTGCAACCAGCAAACCAGACCATCCATTTTTTTGGCTGCACCAAGAAAAACTCATGACAAAAGTTATGAACAGAACCAGTGACAAAACGGAGTCCAACATGCAACAAATCTGACCTACTATCGACATTCCAGACCAGAATCCCACTCTGTCTGAAAAGGGACTGAATAGTCGTAGGAACCCAGTACCCCAGGGGACACGGTCAAACACCTTCTCCAAGTCCACAAAATACATGTGAACTGGTTGGGCGAACTCCCATGCCCCCTCCAGGACCCCAGTGAAGGAACAGAGCTGGTCCAGTTTTCCATGACCAGGTCAGAACCCTCCTGAATCTGAGGTTCGACACCCCTGCACAGACCTTACCAGGGCTGAGGCGTGAGTCCCCTATACTTGGAACACACGCGTCCTTTTCAGGTCCCGTTTTATACAAGAATGGGACAACATTCCTCTCTCAAAACGCCAGTAACTGGTCTCCTCAGTTCCCGGAAGTGTATGGACTGTTGTAAAAGAAGTGGAAGTGCTATACAGCAATAAACTTCACAGTGTCCACATTGGTTTGGGACATGTTGCAGCAAACCAATATACAATAGCTTTTTGTTTAAATTAAGATGGTTTATTTAAGATTAAGTTTATTTCTATCTGTGTTTTCTATATTCTACTGTGAATACAAAAACTCTGTTTTTATTTATCCTTTACACAGCATCCCAACTTCTCTGGAGCTCAGGTTGTGAAATCAGTTCATATTTGTTTTTTGTATTTCATTCACATCTTGTTTTTGGTAGACTCAGTTCCTCTCCTCTGGACTGTAAATCCTTCCGGTATAACTGATCTGACGTCAACGCCTCACTCAAGACTCAAGCAGACATCCATCTGGGGCCACTCCAGAAGTGCTCAGAAGACAACATAGTGTATCTTTATTGGACTGTAGCGAAATGCACATCCAAGCAAGTAAGCGGCGGGTTGAGGAGCGAGCAGAGCATTTCATCCGTCTCTGATGCTCCCTGAATTCGTTATAACACACTGAGCCTCAACGATACTACGAGAACATTGTCCATGAGATCATCAAGCCTCATAAAAGTTCACAAAACTTCTGTTCAGATCAGTGACAGTGGCTGGTTTGGATTAGGACTGTGATTGATTTCCTGAATGCATCCTTCTGTAAACTATCCCAGCATGCACGTCAATCAGAAGTTTGTCACAAGGCTGATGCATGAAGACAGGAAACCTGCACGAGCCCCCCCCCCACCTCCCCAAAACGACTGTTCCTAGTACGAGCCTGTCCCCCTGCACAATCTAAGTCTGAAAGCCAGAGTTTTGGTTTATTTAATCCATTTCTCACCATAAAGTCAATGATATGTCAAGTTAGCTTTCTTTCCCTCCACCAACAACGAATTGCACATTTACTGGATGCACTTGGAGACGGGGAAGAAATGTCTTAATTCTAAAATTAACCATTAAAGAGCTTGGCTCTTACCAGTTTCTGTTCATGCACAGCTCAGATGTAAAGTTAAGAGCACAGAGAGTGTTGTCATGTAATTATCAAGATTACACTTACTGCTGTCTTAGGCACACCAAGTGTACCTAATAAAGTGGACAGGGAGAGTAAATGATTTGCTGTGTTACTAACTGTACTGAAAAAAAACACACACAAAAAAACATACTCATTTATACTTACATAATCATCTGTGCAATACTGAATACCTCCTTGCTGGACATGAGGAAAAGCTGCAAACATGCAAACAGATGCAGCCCGTCGTGTGCAGAGTGTTTGACTTTGGTGATGTGGTCTACAGGTCTCTGTCCAAAACTGGATGTTACTTACTGCAGTGAACTGGCCCTCACCCCCTTCACGAGGACAGACTTTACAAAACCGTCACTGGGAAAACCCCTCCATATCGACAGCCACTTCTCAATTTCCATATCAGTATAGTTGCAGTTCACGTTCCAGTAGTTCATTAATCTGATCCCCGGAGCCCGTGCTTCCTTTGGTCGCTCTTCTTTTCAGTTTTCTGCTATAAATGACCGGGATCATCTGCAACAGACCATAAATCTCAGCTCATTTGTTCCCCTCTCTGCCTCAGAAACTCATTACAAACAGTTGTTGCTGTTGTTATTTTTAAAAAGGTTACTGTATTTACTGTGCACAACATTTTCTTCTGATATGTTGTAAAACTTTGTTTTTTTCCTTTATGTCGTCACTGTCCTGTATCCGTCTCTTGTGCTGCTTCTTGGCCAGGTTTATATTGTAAATGAGGAATGTAGTTCCCACGTGGTTAAATAAAACTAAAATGGGTAGTTGTTGCTGCACATCAGTCTGAAAATGATTATAAAACCTTTTCCAAACAATTTGGAGTTCAACATTTGGAAAGCATAAAAGACACTATACACATTCAAACTTACAGTTTGTACTTTTCAAGAAAATAACAAAAGGTTTCTTGACTCTGTCAACTTTAGAGTTAAAGATGTGGCTTTGACCTTAGTTTGGATTTGTCATAATCACAATAAAACCATTCATGAATAACTGCTACAACGTGCAAACCACCTTCAGAAACTGCTGGAACACAAAAAGCAGAGCCGCATCTCATTTTGAGAATCAAATCAGGAACCGTGAAAAGGCCCGCTATGGGCGGTTAGATGAGACGCAAACCGTCAGAGGAGTGCGTCCGCGCGGCGCTTTGACCCAGAACTCATCTCTCCCACGATCCTGTCTTCACTCAGCAGAGCAGCAGAGCAGCCATGTTCAGGAGTCATCCTCTCCTCGTGCCTCTAACAGATCCACTCTAACAGATGCTCCATGTGGTTTCTTAAAGGTTTAATGAGGCTGTGGATGGAAACTCGACACACTCACTCATTTAAACTCATCTGTGATCAACTCCTTCCCCTCCAACCACAGCTACTATCTGCACATACTCATTCAGGAGCCATTTTGACTCTTTCCCGCAAGTGTTTTTCCTTAACTAAAGTCGTGTTTATACCAAAAAGCATAATGGGAGCACAAATGTATGATAAGGAGGATCAAAGACTCCAGTGTGGTGACTTAATGACCCGAGGTAAAATGTGTTTGGAGACATTCTTCTAACTTCAGAAGGATTTTGCAGGAAGGATGTTGAATTTTCAGGTCTTCCTGTATGTCTGCGGTAAACATGCATTATATTTTCTCTTGAATAGTTACTTCTTTGGCTGAAAGAAAGAACAAAAGCTTGCAGACAGATGCCCTTATTAGCTCCAGATAGAGGTGGATCTATTTCAGAGGGCTTCTGGATCTAATACCGTACACACTTCCGTCAGGGAAAGTCCAATGACATTTGTTGGGAAAGTTAAAATGTTCAATAAATTTCTTAGAGACAGTCCAACGTCCTCCTGTTGGCTTTCACCCCTCGAGGACGGTCTCATCGAACCCACAGCATCAATAATGAGACGTTCCAGCTGTGAAATGGCTGCTCCCTGATTTCTGCCCACGCGCCGATGGTGTGTATTAACACACTAAAGACTACAGACGTCATGAACAATGCAGACCCAGGGAGGAGAAGGTCTGAGCGGTTTTATTCTGCTTATTCACTGGAGCATGTTTCCAGCCGCCCGTTAGAGCCACTGCAACCCAAAAGGGGCACAGCGGTATCCCAAACACGACCGCCGCCACCGTGTTGTGCGTCTGTACGAGCGACTACCGACTGCTGCACAAACAACTGTCAACACAAGCAAAGAGGGGAAGTCCAAGGCCTCCGCTTCTGTCACCTGATTGTCATAAAGTTCTATACGAGCCACTACAAACAGTTCTGTTATGCTCTTTTTGAGCAAACACACAGTTGAAATGCCCTTGGTGTCTCTGTAGGGACGACATCCACACATCACTAGATCGGAATGACACTTCTGAGTCTTAAAATACCCGTTTATTCTGACACAGGTTGATGCTAACTTCACTTGGCTTTTTTTTTTTTACAAACAGATATGTTGTTATGACTATAACTGCTTTAATTTAAAAAAAGTACACTTCTAACCATTTCATAACCTTAAATAACATTTAGGGGTATTGAAACGTTCCCCTAACATCCCACAACAACATTTAAATTCCACCAAAACTTTCACTGTAAGACAGACGGACGTAGATTCTCTTCTTACTTTGATATAAAAAGTTGTGCAGGTCCTGAGGCTGATAGACCCCACATCCTCGCTCCTCCACCACCATGCTTGACAGTGGGTATGAGGCGTTTCTTCGAAACGTTGTGACCAAACATCTGCTGTTTATCTCATCTGTCCATAAGTCGCTGGTCCAGAGAAACTTGCAGTTTGCTGAGAAGCTGTTTTGACTACTAAGCAACGCTGCCGTGCTCTTTTTAGAGAGAACAGGCTGTAATCTCGTAACCCTTAAAAACATTAAATCAAAACAAAAAAAACTATACTTGAGCTCACTTTTTCTAATCCACCTGAAGCCTCTAACTTGGTTTTACGTTTTTCGGAGCGTTGCACCATCTGATCTGGGGGTACATTTGCCATTTTTAAAGTTTTTAAAGTAATATAGGAAAATAACTTCAAAATAACTGACATTTTGAAGCCATGTTCACGCTTCAAACTCAAATTTGACTTTCAGACGTCTGCTACCTGACAAACCAAAGACAAACGCAGAAGCGACGACACTGGAGGACGTCCAATAAATCGTAGTCTTTCTTCTGAGCCAGAAGAAGCTCAGCTTTGTGAGGAAAAGTCTTCAAAATGCAGCATCTTGTTCATCTACATGTCCCGCTGAAGAGACGCTCCTTTGTCAAGCAGATCAGCTGATGGCAAATGTTTCCTTTCAGTCGGCACAGTCGATACTGGCGATGCACCAATCCATGTTTTTCAGTCTCGATACGGATAGATGGAGTTGTGAATGTGAATAAATGGGCCGAAGCCCTGTTTTGTCACTTTTAGGTCTCTTCAATGGTGAACACATCCACAAAGGTATGTATTTGAGAGCCAACGAGTCTAGTTGTTGCTTTGGTTTGGCGGTCAAAGACAAACAGAAATGAATGTGTTGAAGAGAACAAAGGACATCATGTGATCGGGTCCAGAAATCTAAACCGAGCAGCAGCAGCTGGAGTCCTGGATCTGGAACCAGGCCACTTGTTCTTCGCTCAGTCGCAGATAAATGCAATCTACACTTATGGCAATAATATTCAACATGTTGCGTTGTTCACAGGCAGCGATTTGAGCTGAACCCCGGAGTTGAGTGGCAGCAGTGAGGCGACATGACGTCCACAGCTTTGTTTGGTGAGTGAACAGAGCTGTCGCTGCGACCCGAACACTCAGCTGCTGTTGAAATCACTGAGGCTGCTCTCTCGGTCTCTTCCAGAGACAATAACTCTGGTTCTGACCACCTCACATCTCTAACATGAAGCTGTTCAGATGTACCTGCGGGGGCCTGGCGGTCTCCTACTCTGCTGCAGGGTCTCGGGAATGACTTCTTCTTTGTTTTGGTTTCGTTCCGAGTGTCAAACGGGGCCACATCAAGTGTATCGTGATGACCTATCGCCCCCACAACATAAGTTCACTGTGACGTGAACCAGCAGATTTCTCAGAGCTGGAATTGGAGACAATTTCACATTCTTGTTGCAAAGTAATTTCACCAATTAACCACTTACCATAATTACTGGTAATTTATCCTTCAGAGCCTCATTGGCTGGAATTCAAATCCCTGGATTTATGTAGACGTTCTGTCAGCCTGTACTATCGGGAAAAATTAAATACCCCCTCTTTAAATCCTGAGTTGTTGTTTTTTTTTGGTGTAAAATCATAATTTGAAAAAACATCTGATCATAGTGGGTCTTGGTAGCCACCCAAATACAAAAACATATTCTTAGTAACCCTTCCTAGCAGGCTTTTCAATCTTCTTCTGATTGTGCCGTCATATTTGTGAACTTTTAACAAGCCCCCCGAAGCCTTCAGAGACTGAGATATAGCACTCAGGTTTTGTTTCAGGTGCTGCTGCAGCCAGGTGCTGCTGCAGCCAGGTGCTGCTGCAGCCAGGTGCTGCTGCAGCCAGGTGCTGCTGCAGCCAGGTGCTGCTGCAGCCAGGTGCTGCTGCAGCCAGGTGCTGCTGCAGCCAGGTGCTGCTGCAGCCAGGTGCTGCTGCAGCCAGGTGCTGCTGCAGCCAGGTGCTGCTGCAGCCAGGTGCTGCTGCAGCCAGGTGCTGCTGCAGCCAGGTGCTGCTGCAGCCTCTATAATCCTGTGGAAGCAGAGAGCAGGTACTTTGTATTGCCCACTTTTCTATACAACTTTATTTCTTTTTTTTTAAAAAAGGAGGTTTAAACGTGGTAAAGAATGTAATAGCTTGTTGTTTGAGGTTTGCCTAACATGATCAGATTACTTTATTTTGTTTTTACGTACACAACAAAGTCACTATTACACACATGACAAGGAAAACTGTCTGGGTGAAATGGCCAAAGAACAAAGGTTGGAGTTGTCATTTATAGCAGGAGCACAACAGGATTTCTTACACTGGGGCTCGTATATAAGACCACAGCGTACATCATAAACTTTAACAGTACTCCAGAAGTAAAACACCACAAAGTGCACCTCCAGTGGGACAAAGTGGTATTACAAGACGTGCCGGACCGTCCCCACTCATTAACTCAGCATTGTCGATGCCTCCTTCGTTCTACGTAAGGCCTATATGCCTGCGTGTGCTCATCAACGATACTGCTGCACGAGGTTTTACAAACTGAATCAAACTGAACTGAATTGTTGCACTTTTACAAACTCTGCTGGGATGAGAACAAGCCATGTAATTTGTACTTCTTAGTTCCAGTTCCCAACATCAACTAGTCGGGGAAAAAGCTTTAAAAACTAATACCAAAACAAACATTCATTGCTCAGAAGAAGCTGTGAGAATCATCAGCAGATGTTTTTGTTGGGAAACCTCAAATTGTTTCTCAACTGACAGATACTGGAATGTAACTTCATTGTAGATGGGAAAAGTGTTCAGATATGATAAAATCTGACAAGTAAAAAAAAATAAAATAAAAGGTGCAAGATGAGAGTTGATATCAGTGATATCTGTTCCAGGTTTGGCTGTGCATTACAGAAAAATCACTAAAACAACAAAACTGGAAAACAGATCTATTAAAACAGTATAAAAAAACAAGTGTAGCTGTGAATGTGTCGTCGAGCAGAGAACTGAAGGAGATCTGACGGTGACAATCACAGGTCAACACACACACTTACACCGTAACTGCAGACTGACGACTGATCTCCAGCTGAACGGCATTAAAAACACACACATCATCAGTCAGGAGAACTGGAATCCTGCAGTCCGCTCGATGTCTATCAAACCACATGCTCGCTCACCTCAAAACTCCCCGCTGATGTTTGGAGATGGATTCGTGGTCAACTGACCTCAAACCTTTGTCAACATTTTTAAAAGTGGAGGAGGGTGGAACTGCATAAAACCAGCCAGATTTTAAACCTAATTTAAGCATTTATGGTGTCTTATGTCAGTTATTTCAGCATAAAAGCCACTTGATGTTTTTCATTTAAATTACAGGAAGCTCTTATAAAGACAATAACTGTTCCCAGCTGAGTAACATGCTTACAGGATGGATCATGGAAGTCATAAAGTGATAATCTGTGAATATATATGTTTCTGTATCTCCCAGTTAAAAGCCTGCGTTCCCACCGGCACTCAGACAGCTTCCAGAACCGGCAGCTGTGCTGCAATTAAAGATAAATAAATAAATAACAATAATAATGATTAAACTGTCAAATCTAAATCATTCAAAGTCTTTTTCTGTCCTCCCAGCATTCAAAACCCAAAAATCTTCATGTGTCAGTGACGGGAAAACGGGTTGAGGCAGTTGTAATGTTCAAAATCACTGCTTTAGGGCGTACAGTCACGGCCGAAAGTGAATTCCCTGAAAGGTATGGCTTGTGTGTAGAAACACAAAAAAAGCATTATATAATTAGATAGTCGAAGGCCTTAGTATTGGACAAATAGAACCTCGTCAACATTTCCTTTAACCATGCCATTGTTTATTGAACAAAAATGAGTCCAAAAGAAAAACAACATTGCGTTGGCAACACTAAGAGGATTCACATGATTCAGCAGCTCTCAGATCAACCTTAAATGGTCTTATTCTGTACCACTTTATCTCCGTTTCTTGTGGTTGTGAAGGAATTTGGCCCATTCTTCTTAACAACATTGATTCAGTGCATTGGGGATTTGGGGTATTCGCTTATTCACAGCTACGCCACAATCCTTTCATTGGGTTAGGTCTGGACTTCAACCCGGTCATTTCAGAACCCCGATTCTTTTATTTTTCAGCCATTATGATGTCGTTTCTGCTGTGCTTCATGTCTTTGTCCTCTTGGAAGGGTCTGAAACCATCACCCCTTCACTGCCGTGCCTGACAGTGAGCGTGAGGTATACCTGCAGAAACGCTCTTTTAGGTTTTCACCAAACATGCTGCTGCTCATTAGGGCCCTACAAGTCTTTGCTCTCATCTATCTGCATGACTTTTTCCAGAGGTCTTATGGTTTTGTTCAGATGCAGTTTTGCAAACCTCACTAGCGATGCTTTGTCGTGACAACTCATCTATTGCTTGTGTCTGTCCCTCTTGGCATTGTGTTGACACGTCTATACATGCAGAGCAGCAAACTATTGATAAAACATCTGTTTTCAGAGGTCTGCACCCCAGCTGCTGGTCGTTCATCAAAGGTGGATGACTAGCACCTCAATGCAGCTTCCCCTCCGAAACCCCGTGGAAGCAGTAAGCCGAACTTGGCAGTGCCCACATATTTCTTTTCTTTTTGGTTTTATTTTATTAACTAATGGCACATTTTTTGTTGTTATCGAAGGTTTAATTGCCGTTATTTTTTTTGTTTAGTCAAAAACCGATGGATTAAAAGAGGAGGTGCGAGATTCTGCTTTTTAAGCACAGTATGTTCTATGTGAAACAGAATAAATGAAAATAAACTGATAAACTGACGTCGCATGCTCATCTGACCTGTTCGGAAGGACTTCATAGGTCATTTACAGTGTGTTACAGTGTATTTGACAACATTTCATTGACTTCCCACACAAACACGGTCTCTGCCTCTTACATTCCCGGCTTGTCTCCACCTCTCTTACTAAAACATTTCTCCTGATCGGATTTTGTGTCTATAATTTAGACATGGTGGGGGAATCCTGATAAGCGTGTATTTTCCTCCACGTAACGAAGAAATTGCGTGCAGGCTCCTACAAAGAGCAGAGATGAGATGTCAGAAGTCTGCTGTCCTGCAGGCCTCAGTCTGCAGCTCTGATCTCATCTCTGTTGTCACGCACTTTCCACAGTCCGGACTCTCCCCACGTCCAATGAACCAAACTCCCGCAGAAGTGGGAAGCGTCAGCTGCTTACCTGTCCGCAGTTTCCCTCCAGATCCGCAACAGCAGCGAGCTTCGGCCCGGTTCGACCCGTTTTTTCCTCCTCTCTCTCTCTCTCTCTCTCTCTCTCTCTCTGTGTCTCTCTTTTTTTCCTCTGGAGTCTCTCAGTCCGGCAGCTCGAGTTTCTGGTTAAGTGTTGGATCGTGGAGCTCACAGGATCATGGTTAAGAAAACAAACAAGCCCGAGGCCTTATCCTTCTTCTTATTTCTCCTCTTTTTAGCCGGACTATAGTTGCAGCGAAAGACCCTTCTGGTAGAAAAAGATCCACACTCTCCCAAGACTTGGGGACAGAAAAAAAAGTTTCTGTGTATTTACATCACATCCCGTTTCCGAGGAGGAGGAGGATGAGGAGGAGGAGGAGGAGGAGGAGGAGGAGGAGGAGGAAGGCAACACGAGACCGGTGACATCTGAGAACTTGGAGGAAATCTCTGCAGAAGAGCTCTAAGAAGGGACCTACGGAGGGCAGGAGGGCGGTTTCCACCCCTCCAAATTATTTTAGTTTTAAAGTGAAAGTCCTCCAGAATCAAACAGTCTTCTGAATTTTTCTACATTTTAAAATAAGCCATGGAAACGCCAATCATTAAAAACATAATTTAAAACAACCTCAACTCCAAAGAGCGTCGGGATGCTCTGTGAAATGTAAATTCAAACAATGCAACGACTTGCAAATCCCATAAACCCACATGTTCTTCCCAACAGAACATAGACAACATATCAAATGTTGAAACAGAGACATTTCATGGAAAATATTAGCTCAATTCTAATTTGATGGCAGCAACACAGCTCAAAAAACTTAAAACAGCGACCACCAAAGGTTGAAAAAGTAACTGGAACAAAGAAACAAACAGCTGGAGGAGCATGTTCAGTTACTTAATAATGAGTAATGTGTTACATTACAGTAACACATGACTCTCCAAAAACCCCAGCAACTCCTCACTTCCCAGACATTCACAGTTGTTAAAAGAAGAGTTGATGCTACACATAAACATTGCCCTGTTCCAACCGTTGTCTTTCCTACCGGGAATAAAATGTGGGTTTTTGCGATTTGCAAATCATTCCATTCTGAGGAATGTAAAAACTGTTGGGAACCAGTTGATGCTCTTCTTTCACTTTGTCAGGTGTCAGTTTCAGCTCAGCAGTCCTGGGGGGGGGGGGGGGGGACACCAAGCAGGGCCCTGATGGGAGGTGGTGCTTTGGTTATCCAGGTCTATATTATTATGAACCTGGAAACATATTGTTGCTCCTGGGAAGTGGAGAAAACAAGCTCTGCACGGAAAACCCCTAAATTTGAATATAACTTATTCCTCAACGATCATCATGCAGCTTTCTACAGGAGTTATACAGGTTGCCCCAATTGGATTAAGTCATGGTTGCTAAAATCTTTACTGACTGACTTAAGTGATGTATTAGGTGTAAAATATTGAATAAAATGTTGTGGCGACCGGCTTTATTTTCACTCTCACATTTAACTTTATGACCCGCAAATCTACAAGTGGATGACCAATATTGTCTCCAAGTGTATTTTGGGTAAAACTCGTCACCAACCGTCCACCAACTTCATCAGTCACAACTAGGTGGAGCATTTTTACGGACTAAGTGAACATGAGTGGCACTTCGTATAAGCACAAAGGTCGAGCGGCAAAGTGAAAAGGAAAGAAATAAAAGAAAGCAAGGAAAAGCCAAGTTCAAATAATGGTGAGCAGGTCTGTAGGACTTCATATTGAAATTGTGTTTGTGAACATGTGCCAGTTTTACCAAACTTTATAGCTACTGATATCACCTCTGAGTTGAAATAGTTAAAGTGGGTGTCAGAAGGATGGTCGCTACCATTTGTGTTGTTTTATTATTAGTGACCTTGTAGCCTAATGTTTTTGTTGTTCTGGTGGTTTGTTGTGCTTCAGGGCCGCTTGATTACGTCGTCGCTCCCCATGGTGCCGAAGCTTGAAGCCCCACTGTTGCGGCGTGTGTATGTTGTTGTAAATGATGGAACCATGAGCTTTATTATCGGTATCTGGGTTTAAAGGGCCTGGTCATGGAAAGATAAAAGAACCAACCAAAAAGCTGGGTATAAAATATCACCAGCTTTTATGAAGTCCATAATTTATTACATAATGAACACAAACTCGTGTTTCATGGCCTCGTGTTTGTTTTAGTGGTCTCAAAAGGGCCATAACAGTGGTGGCAATGCTGCAACTACGGACTACTTCGGGTAACTTTTGGCTATTTTGACCTGTATGTTGCATCCACAGGGAACAAGTCACAGCTGGACAGAGACGGTTCAGCTGAGGCTCATTTCAGGCTGGGAATACAAAGATATTCTCAAAAGCTTGGCATTGCAAGGAATCATTACTGAGAGAGTAACAAGAGCCGGGATGCTCTAACTGTATTAACCTGGCTTTGAATACTAATTTGAGGTCACAACTTTTTATTTTGAGGCCAAATTTCATAATGTTCTCTACAGATGTCATACTAGATCTGTCTGTACAGATATTATATCTCTGTACTGGCAGAGAAATAAAGCATCCATCCATTATAAGCCACATATAACCAAACAATCACTCACATTGTCTCTGTAGTGGTGTGAAAGACGTGTTTCCCGCTGAATAATACGCATGAACAGTTATAAATGTACTTTAGAACAGTATTTATACCCTTTGTAGCGCAACTAAACTGTGTTGAGTACACCGTCTTGTATTTACTAAAACAGCCAGCAGGTGGCGACAAAACGTTCCCACCTTCTCGTCAGAGATCTCTGCTCATCTCATGCGGCTGTGCAGAAATGGGCGAGAAAAATGGATTAAACTTTGATCAAAAATGTCATACTACATGATCTTCTGAGCTTTTACAAAAGGGCACCAATACGTATTTAGAAATGTGAGTTTTGTTTCTTTTCTTTTTTTTTTTTAAATATTTGGTCTTTAAAGAAATAATTAACAGACTCAGCTTCTTGTAACGATGGAAAAAAAAAATCTAAGTAATAAAAGCTTAAAAACTGCCTTTAATGAAGAGTCAACCTACGATACACAATTTTGACCCTTTTATTTTGGATAATTATTTTGTCTTGGTGTGATGGGGTGTAGCTCAGTGGGAAAAGATTTCCTCTCTTGCCACCACAAGATGAACTGTCTTTGGTAATTTTAGAAAAATATGCTGCACTTTTTGCATTTCAGGTGGTTTTTTTTTAAATAATAGTTTGGATATTTGTTATTATGAGTACATGAGTGCATGAGTGCGAGAGGAGGACAGATGTACCTGATAAGTCTTGGTCTTATCAGCCTGTTTACTCTCACTTTAATTATCCTGAATCTTATCTGCTCATGTCTTAGAGCGAGTCCTGAGATCAAGGTTGATGGAAAATATATTCTTCAATTTCCCACCTCAACAGCAGATCATAAATCACTTATGGCTTGTTAATTAATAATTAACTTTGTTAGTTCAAACCAGCACACTTTCGTTGATCCAGTATCTTTAAAAACCCTGTTCTAAACAGAACCAACGAATAACCATGTTAACAGCAGTGATTCAGCTCAATTCATTTAATAAGCTGATTTGATTTAAATAGTTGTTTTTTTTTTAAATCATGTACTATGACATCCCTCTCCTGGGATGGGAGAGGAGTAAAGCAAGGAACGTCTAAAACTAAAAAATCGTCCCTGAGGGCCACAGTTAACAGAACTCACTCAGAAAGACAACTAGACCAGTGCCAGCTAATAACCTCCAAAGTGTTGTGTAAATGACTGTAGTTGGTTTTGCAGAAAAACGTGTTGATCCAATGTGTTATTAGTAATTTTGCCGTTTTCTTGGGTGTTTTGATTAGAGGTTCTTGAATACTCGTGTCTGAGTCATCACATAAAGCTTGGCTTCGCCCTCATCACATAACTAGAACCCTCCAACATAAACCACGCAGCCACATTAACTTAAGAATATTCTAAATTATGATTTTTGTGAAGTGTAGTCACTGTGAAAACCAACCTTTCCAGATGTTGAATTAATCACTATGCTGCTATTGCTGGTGTCAGCAATATTAATTAATATCAATACTGTTTTATTTTGAACATACAGACAGCGCAGCAACATGTTCTCCGATGAAAAAGTCAAAAGCAGCGCAAGTTGATGGAATGACATTTTTTAGGAACAGTAAAATTAGCTGAGTGTTTTCTCTGTTAACTCAAATAAGAACCATGTTGAATTCTGATGTGAGGTTTCTCCCAATTTCCAAGTTGTCATTACGGGTTTACGGGTCACGCATTTACGTCTTCAGTATATCTTTGCCAATCTTTACTACTACTTGACAGACAAGCAGGTATTTATTTTTTCATTAAAATAGCTTTCTCATGTTCATACATTTAAACTTAATCTGGGGGTATTTTTTGGCACTTACAGCTCAGTTAGGTCATTAGCGACTATCACCTGGGACAGATGTGGTCCAAAGGGCGTGAACTAGGTATTACTTGGGTTATGACATGAGTGAAATGGGCTAGATATTTTACAAATGTCATAAATTAACTAACCTGCATAATAGCAAGTGTTCTGAGGGACAGATGTGACCCAAAGACCCAAAGAAAATGCAGATTTTGACCAGTTCTGTTGGATATGTGGCTAAGTCAGCTCCATCAGTCAAAGTCAAAGGTGTGAGATTAAAAAAAAAAAAAAACTGCAAATGTGGGCTGTGTTTGGTCCAGAAGATCCCATTAGGCCACCCTGAAAACCGTTGGCCCCCTTAGTTGCTTCAGCTTGTGTTTATTGGTCAGTGTTGGATTGCAGACACAATGAAAGTGCACACTCTGCTTTATGATTAACCATAAAGCTCCAATAAAAACTTGCGGGAGACACAAGGTGGATTTACTGGAGAGTGGCAGGATGGTAAGGGCGAGTTCTGTTCAGTCTCTTTTGTTTATTTCAGCCATCAGATTCAGTCATTAACTGACTAAGATCTACTATGTTGAAATTTGACTTGTTGTCTAAAATAGCTGGTTAATTGAGAGATGATTCACAGTTATGTGTCTTATCAATGAAGTTAACGCAGTTTAAATGTCTCTTTCAACATTGTTTCTAATTTACGGGTGACCGTGATCAAATAAGTTATCAGAACGTGAGTGTTAGTGGGTAGCTGAGTGTTGTGGTGGTGTCCTTCATGCGGTAGACAGTGTGCAACTGCATTTTACTAAGGTGCAATAATCCACTTTAATGTGAAAAGGTGAGAAGGTTTAAAGCTGATCTTGTGTTGACTCGACCAACTTGTGTTTCACCTCCAGATGAAGCTGTCAGTGTTGTTGCTGTCAGCTCTGCTGGCTCTGTCCTCAGCCAGCCTGCAGGACATCATGAAGAAAAGCGTCCAGCACAGAAAAGGTCAACACAAAGACATAGAATTTCTTTTCTTTCATTTTGGGATCTTACAAGAACAAATTCAGTTTAAAGTCTTTGTCTTTCCTTTGATACAGTTTCCTTACTGAATCCAGAGCTGGAGGACCACGTCCCTGAGCAGACCAGTAACAAAGTTGTGTCTCCACTGACTCCTCCGGACCTGGAGCAGCAGGAGGATCTGCCTTTCTCCTTCCTCTTTGGTGATAATGTGAACCTGGAGTGGCTGACGTGGGCTGGTTCTCTCCCTAATGGAGCTGTTTCCATCTACAATGGCTACACCAAGCGCACAGACTACGTCTGCAAGTACAAGTGTGAGGCTGGCTTCTACAACCCCAGTCTGGGCCCTTACTGCCGCTACCCTTATGGAGATCGCGAGTATTATGCACCTGAGTTTGAGATCTTGGCCAACAAAGACAACTTTGAGTTCCTTGAGTGGAAAGACGGTTCCTACGGTTCTGTGCCACAGCATTCAGTCAGGACCTGCCCTGGCGTCGGCATCTATGTTGGGAAGAACAAGTATGGTCTTGGGAAGGTGGTTCCTCAGTTTGAGGCTTTCTTCTTGCCCTGGGAAGGTGACGAGTACTGGTATAAGAAATACCAGGTCTTAACTATCAACAGGGATGCCTACACCCAGCACATCACTGACGTCAAATATGCCATTGACGATGTTGCCATCTTCCAGTACCCTCCTGAGACCATGCGCATCTCCGGAATCACCAACAATGAGTGCCAGTCTGTAGTAAAAACAGTCACCATCTCCAAGACCTCAGAGGTGGAGACCACATGGAACATCGGCCGAGCCACAATGCTGGGCATCACAGGCAGCATCACAGCCAAGATTCCTCTCATTGGATCTGGGGGCATTGAGCTCACCGGTGAGAAAACACTTCAGTTCTCCAGGGGAACCACCGTGGTAGAGTCACTCAGCCACTCCGTTTCTGTGGAGCTCACCGTCCCACCAAACCACTCCTGCAAAGTCCGCATGGAAGGACGTAAGCTCAAGGCCGACATCCCCTACACGGCTCGCCTCAGTAGAACATACCGCAACGGTGAGACCCAGTGGACATCCATCTTGGGGAAGTACGACGGAGTCCAGATTGGGGAGGTTCGAGCCGTGGTGGACCGGTGTGAACCTGTGGCTGATGCCAAACCCTGCCCCTGAAAGACTGAAAGAAGATGGACCAAAACGTATCCGTGAAGAATGTTTGTGATTATCGAAGTAAATGATATGTCACAATAAAAACGCTGTGCGACTGTGATGTGGCAGCTTTTGTGTGGGAAACTTTCTTTTTCAGTTATTTGACACAGTGGCCTAACAGCAAATATAACTCCTCCACGCACTACTCACCTTTTTATATGTTTCGTGCAACCATGATTTGATGCTAAGAAGCTTTACTACATTATGCTTAGCAGACACTTTTATTCAGACACTTAATTGAGAAAAACAATCAAGCAACAAGCCTGGTGCCGTTGTGCTGATTGACAGTCTTTGCCAGCCAGTGTTGCCAGATGTACAATAAAGATCATATTTGTACAATCTTTTTAACCTCTGTACAATGTGTGATCAATAGTTGGTAGTGTAAAATTATTTCACACCCCCCTCGCAAAAAGCAAATATTTCTTCACCATTGTTATTCACCATTAGTCTGATTTGGAAACAGATTCATTTGTTTTAAAGTGATCTGGTGTTTTAAGTCACATCCTATTTATTTTATCCTCACTTCCTCTCTCTTTCCAGCTTATTAACCTCTAAATGTTAGATTTTAACTTAAAGAACAACCTTTAGTTGCACAAAGCATATTCCCTTACAAATTAAAAATGACATCACTGTAAATCAATACTTTGTTCCCTTTGACGCGATCAATCCCACTGTTTCTCAGTTTGTCATGTACATGTGTATCAGTGCTGAAACTCAAAGTGAAACTCGAAGGTGCAATTTTAGCGTACAGTCAGTGACCTTGACACAGCTTTCGCTCTCACAGGGTTCAATTCAGAGCCAAATAAAGAAATTGACAATAAGTGCCTGTCTCAAGGACACTCAAAGATGGCCATGACATCAGCAATTTTCAATTATAGGACTGTGCACGTAGACCAATGTCCGCGTTAAGTGCTTTCTCCTCCGGATTAATCTTGCCAGCTGGTAGGTTTTACACAAGGCCGCCTCCATCACTGACCCAGTACTGCATGTGATCTAATCAGTTTGTTCCCTCTTTGTGCTTATCTAGCCATATACTATCTTGTCATCAATGGGGCGAAAGTGCAGCAGCACTTTGGACATCATGCAATCCTCTGTCCATCGGGTGATACGGAGCACAAGATCCTGACAAGTTTATTTATGTGGCACTTTTAACCATTTTATTAGAGAGTGTTTGTAAGATCTGGTAAAAAAAAATGTAGGTAGCGTTTATCTTATCAAAGACAGCAAACATCGAGTGGTTTTAAAAACTCATGCATCTGGTTCACATTCATCACAGACAAATAGGTGATAAGTTAAAGGAAACGCTGACCTCCTCACTGTGAGAGTCAAAGAATCCAGTGATTCTGGTCTGCTGAGGGCAAATTTGGCTCAACCTGTCTGTTAGAGGAAAGAGTCACTTAAAACCTTGAGCAGAACTTTACCCAATAAGGAAATATTTGTCTCTTGTTGGGACCGGCCTCCTTCCATGCATTAGTGATGCCAGGCTGGATTTCTGGAGTTCATCAGATGGCTGGGGAGTCTCCATCCTGCAGTCTCAAATATCACATTTAAGACTGCAGGATGGAACCATCATTACAATCTCAAAGTTATTATTCCCCTCGAGAACCATGACACTTTTTTCAAAATACTCACAAGTGGATGCAGTATTAATAAAACTTTACATAGCAATACACTCTTCATGTTAAACACTGTATGTGGTTTACTTTTGAATATAAAACAAGTATTTAAGTTTTCTTGGGTTTTCAATGGCTCCCCAAATGACTTTTGGCTTCATGGCACATCTGGGCAATCAATTAACTTTCAATCCTCACCTGAGCAATCAGCCAGCTTTTGAATCTTACTTAAAAGACTGGTTGAAGAGGGCTTCATTCATACCACAAAGTAAATAAATCAGTCTGCAAACAGACAATAATGAACGCTAGTTTGAAGGAGGAACGTTTTACTGCCACTGTGCCTCGAACAGCTGGATTTTGCATCACTTCAAAATACAAGAAGGCAAATTTTGGTAAAAACCTGGATGTGGTCAAAAGGGCCAAGGTTTCTAACACTATGGCAAGGAAAATAGTGAGAGACATCCACAAGAACCCCCAGATGTCTTCAAAGATAATTGGAGCTGAACCAGCTTCTTCAATGTTTTATGAAAAATGGGTGCTAATCTGCTCACACAGCCACATCAGACTGAGCTTTAGAAACTCTGCACTTTTGTCTGACTAAACTAATTTTTGCCATTCAGGGATGGACACTGGTTTTTTTGGTGAAGGAAGGGAGATGCCTTCAACCTAAGAAAACACAATTCCCACCGTGAAACATGGTGAAACATTATCTGACCTGATCCAGGTGTACACCCCTCCTCGCTCCCTCAGGTCAACAAATCAGATACAGTTAGTCGTCTCCAAGACCAGGAGGAAACTGAGAGGTGACCGAGCCTTTTCAATCTTCGGACCAAAGATCTGGAATGAGTTGCCCCTGGACCTCAGACAGATGGACTCATTTTCCACTTTTAAATCTGCTCTTAAAACATATTTTTTCACTTTGGCTTTTAATTGAGTTGGAATCTGGAGACTGTATTGTATTTTAATTTTCTTATGTCTGATTATTGCCATGCTCTTTTACTAATTTTATGCTTTGTTCAGCACTTTGGTGAACCTTGTTTTGTTTAAAGTGCTTTATAAATAAAGTTGAGTTGAGTTGAGTTGAGTTGGTGGGAGCGTAACGCTGTCGGACAGTTTTGCTGCTTTAGGCAAAGCAAATGGAGTCATGAAAAGAGGATTATGTCTATTGAATCAGTTTTTGAGAAGTTCCTCAGCAACATGGGCTTATAGCAGCCAAATTGAAGGGATAGCTCAGGGTCATCTAAGAGAGCCTAAACTATAAGCTTTATCAAAAAGTAAAGTTTTAATCTTAATCTTAATGGTATAGACAGTGGGAGGGGGAACCTGAAGACAAAAATCCATGAGAACAAGTCTAAAACCTGGTAAATATGATGTCTCCGACTGTGAGCGACAGTGTCCCTCCTTCATCGATAACTCAGCCAGGTGAGGGGCTGCTGCGGCTCTTCCTCTGGTTTATTAGGGGGTAATAAGTCGGGGGTAAGCTTTTAAAAGTCAGCACATAGAGACAGCTGCGTCACTGCCGCAGGAGCCTGACAAGGTAAAAACAAAACAAAAGTTGCTAAATGTAAAAGAAGGGTGAAGGGTTTTACTTGATTTATTTGTTTTTTACTGAAATGATTCCAATTGAAATTTTAAACCTGACATGTTTATAAAATGCAATTTATTTATTTCATCATGGTTTAGTTTTGTTCTTTAAAGCACTTAGCAATGTTTTCTTGTGGTCCTGATTTTCTCCTGATTTTATCATTTGATATACATGGAAACATATTAAATTCTTTGTCTGTTTGGCTCCAATCCTGCCGTAAAATGCTGAGGATGTAACTTTCATTCCGCTTAATCTACAAAGTGTAATATTTTTACACTTTTTGTGAAGTAATGTAATATTTTTAGTGTAGATTTTTGCATCAGTAACTTCAGAAAGTCACTTCTATTTTTTTCTCTTTTTCTTCAATGTCTTGTATTTTGGTCTTTTAATGTATATAGTTGTAAAAAAAAACAGAAAAAATAAAAACAGAAGCTAATTTCATCACTGTAATGACAAATTTTAAAATAAATGTGATAAGACTTTTATCCTTGAACTAAAGAGAAAAACAAATCAGCGTACAGCCATTACGTTTGAAAAGAGTTATTTTTTTAGGGCGTTACACAGTGTGGCCCTTTACTGACCTCTGCAGGCAATCTGGGGGAACTGCAACTTTATACATGATTTACCTTTCGATCTTAACATTCTATATTGGCAAGGAAATTTGATAAAACAAATAGAAACATTGTTTGCTTTGTTTTTTTCTGTTTTTACTTCAGACAGCAAGTCAGTTTTATTTTTTTGTTTAACTGAAAACCGCAAATTAAAAGCAATTAAAAACGCTTCGGGAAATCCCATTTTAATTTGTTTTGTTTTATTTTATTAATTCATTCACTTCTTACAGGTTTAGAGTGTTTAGGTCTTTCAGATTTTCAGCTGTTTCCTACTAATGAAAACATGTCATTGTATGTTTTACCTGGACGCCCAGATGAGGAGGTGCATGGTTGTTGTCCTGACTGTGCTGCAGCTCTGCAGAGCAACACTTCAGTCTGACCCGCTGCTCTATGTCTCCCAGCAGCAGGACGGTCAAAAAAAACCCATAAGTGAGTCACATTGTACTCCTAAAGCTTTATGTCGTCAGGCAGCTCAATGTAAATGTCTGATATGTCCTTTAATGACCAACTATCACCCATTTGAAGTGTATTTCAGTGTATTTCTCCAAGAAGACCCTGCTAACCGCTCTTTTCCAACATGTAATTGTTTTATTTTTACTATGTTGTAGTGCTAATGTATTGGTTGAAATCTTTGATTGGAAGATGTGTAGAAACAACGTTTTATTTGGATCAATGTTGTCCTCCAGACAAAATAGGGAAATTTTAAGTACTAAAACTGATTGAAAAGCTTCATATATCTTTATAGTTGACTTGTATCAGACATTAATGGGCAGGTGCTTCATCCAAACACCTTCCTTTGCAGCATGGTTTCTACAGATGACTATCTAGATGGTTCTGTGTAGCACACAACAGAACTGTCAGATTGTTCTGATCTGGCATGACTGATTTTTTTCTTATGATAAACCGAATGCACAATAGTGCATTTGACAAATGTTGAACTTTCCTGGGTACTTCACTGTAAACTTTGAATCAGTCTTTCATCAGGACCGATAGAAGGGTCTCCAGATTTCTAATCAAATGACTCTTTCAGGAGATAATTTTATAATATCATCTGCATCTTTCTGTCCTCTTTTCTAGAGTCGTGGCTAAACCCCATGCTGGAAGATGTTGTCCCTTCACGTGAAGTCGGCAACCGTCCCATAATTAAAGAGTTTACAGAAACTGAGACAACATCACACTCCTCTCCCATGTTCGACGAACACATCAACCTCAAGTGGGTCACGTGGAACGGCTCCCTCCCTAATGGTGTTGTTGCCATCTTCAATGGTTACGCAGAACGCACTGACTACGTGTGCAAAGTCAACTGTGAAGCCGGCTTTTACACACCCACTAAAGGGAGCTTCTGCCAGTACCCCTATGCAGATAAAGAGTATGTATCATCCAAGTTTGAAGTGCTTGTCAATGTGGATCACTTTGAGTTCCTGATGTGGGTTGAGGATTCGTATGGGTCTGTCCCTCGGTATGCCATCAAAACCTGCCCCAACTCAGACATCTACGTGGGAAAAAACAAGTATGGACTTGGCAAAGTGGTGACCCAACACAAGGCCTTCTTCCTCCCCTGGGAGGGTGATGAGTACTGGTACAAGAAATACCAGGTCCTTGCTATCAACAGAGACAGCTACAGCCAGCATATCTCCCATGTGGAATACGCCATCGATCAGATGGAGCTCTTCCACCATCCTCCAGAGGCCCTGAAGCTCACTAAGGTCACCAACCTGGAGTGTCAAAATGTGGTAAAGACGGTAACCCTGGAGAAGACCACCACAGTAGAGAAGACCTGGGATATCGGGAGAAAGACCCGGAATGGCTCTGTGTCCACCATGACAGCCAAAGTGCCCATACTCGGCCCAGGCAACGTGGACTACAGCAAGGAACAGACCCTGACCTTCTCAGAGGGAACCACCATGGCGGAGTCCATCAGTCACTCCGTGTCTGTGGAGCTGACGGTACCTCCCAACCACTCCTGTGCCGTTAGGATGGACGGCAGGAAGATGACGGCTGATATCCCATTCACAGGCCGATTGAGCAGGACCAACCACAATGGAGACACTCACTGGACATTTATCACCGGCACCTATGATGGTGTGACCGTTGGAGAGATCAACGCTGTGGTGGAGAGGTGTCAGCCCGTGACTGACGCTACTCCCTGCTCCCCGGCAGAATAATCAGCAAGTTGAATTTCTGGTTGAACAATAAACTCTGTTTTTAAAATAAAATACAACATTAAAAATCAGAATGGTTGGTATTCTGTTACTTTAAATGAAATGTTTTGTGTCCAACAGGATCAGTATTCATAATATTAATTTTAAATGATAGCTGTTGACTTGGCATGTTCATTCTTCTTCTCAGACTGATGATGAGTAAGTTAATAAAATAAAATAAAATAAAATAAAATAAAATAAAATAAAATAAAATAAAATAAAATAATGCTAGCTGCAAGTTAGAAATGTCCTATTCAAATGAACTACTTCTTTTGAACTCAAACTGTTAAGGGAAAAATGAGAATTTGGACAATTAATAACACTCTAAACTCTTGTCTCTTCTATAATTAAAAAATATGTTATTTCTGTTGTAACATGGGTTATATACTATTTAATTTTGTATGTTACTTTATCAAACTCTGTCCTTTCTCCGGTGGCTACATCTTTACTGAACTGTGTTATGCATTTGTAAAATGTATGTATTTATATAACCTTGGCCCTGCGATGGACTGGTGACCTGTCCAGGGTATACTCCCTCCTTTCACCTGTAATGAGCTGGGATAGACCCCAGTAGACCCCCATGATCCTGCATAGGATCAAGCAAGTATAGAAGATAGATGAATAAATGAATGAATGAATGAATGAATGAATGAATGAATGAACACGAGAAATGTTAAAAACAGGAAAATTTAATAACAGTAATAATAATAATAATAATAACAATAATAATAATAATAATACATGTGTTTGCATTTCTCTATCGCCGCGGTAGATGGCAGTGTAGCCCACAAAGTCTGCTGACTGACATCTCAGCTTGGAGAAGAAGCGCACAATGTCAGGAGAATTAGCTGACGTTTAAGAATAATATTTTTAAAAAGAGGAAATCAGTTCACAGGCATGAAACTAAAGTTCTCAGTTTGATCGATGTTCGTCACGCTGGTGTTACAGTTTGTGGTAGTTAAATGTTTTTCGTCGGCCATATCGTGATATTTTGAGTGACCAACGAGGTACAGTAACTCGTGTTAATTAAACACAACTGACACTTAAACGGCGTTGAAAACGCGAATTTAACTTTTCTAAGGTTGTCACAAACGTAGGTGGTTAATTGCTTTACAAACCTGATCTGACTTTGAGATGCGTTTCATACTATATGAACCATAAACCAATTATTATAACCCATGAGAGGTGCTATACATCACTACTTTATAGCCTACATTTTTTACAAATCGTAAAGAATAACCGCTGTGATTTATGAGCCGAACGATAAAGAAGTCCGTTTTTTGTCAGTATTGTCGATTTTTGTTACGTATTTTTAAAACGTTGTTGAGCTTTATCACAATGCGTCGACTTTTAACGCGAGTCTTGAACCGAATGTTGTTGAGCGAGTCATTCACAGCGGCGACGGGAACCAAGGCGGAGATTCACGCCCGCGGCGGCCGGAAGCTGGTGAGTGACGCCGGCCGTGCAGCCAGCCTGCAGCCGGCCTGCAGCAGCCTGCACCCGGCGCTGCGCCGCGCCGCGGAAACGTGTTTGAGATGTCACCTGGAGGGCTGTCGTGTCTGAAAATCCATTGTCAGTGAACTTGGGCTTGTTTTCTTGATTATTCTGTGGGTTGTGCTGTGTGACTTTGGTTTCAGTGACGTTTTAAGACATTGCAACCTTTTTGGTCTAATCCTTTTTTCAAACTACTACTCTTCCTGAATATTGTACTATTAACTATACAAACAGTCTCTCAGTCAGCTATTTTGCTGTTTCCTATTTAAGTAAAGTAGAAAGATGGCTCAGAATGTAACACCTGCACTGTAGTTCATCGTTTTCTGTTAACAGAGCTGCTCTGCTGCTGTTGGATCAATGTTATCTGCAGGCTGCCACTTTTTCTCCAAAGAAAACTATGTTTATTATCATCAGAACTTAATTTGTTGATATTCAAGCTGCTTGACAGTGTGGTGCCTCCTGTGCCTTTTTTTTATTTATTTAATGTGACACCAAATGTGTACAGTTGGTTAAAAGTCTGGACTGCGGGCGGCTGGACTCTTCTACCACCAAGACTTCTGGAACACAGTTTGGCATTGTCTTGCTGAAAGATGCAAGCATTTCCCTGTCATTCAAAACATTTACATCCGAATGAGTTGCTGCATTACTCCAACTGAAACTGTGGTTTTAAAATGCCTTTAAACATCTGGGTCAAACTGAAATCGACCCACACCAGCTCCTCTAGTGGGGCTAACACGCCCACGTGGCACAGCTGAAGGTGGACTAATCACTGCGTGTAAATGTTCAGAGGGGATGGGAAGTGACGACGCAGGCTCACAGTTGAAGCTGCAGCCGTAACTGGACTGAACAGTGCATGTAGACGCAGCCACAGTCAGGTTAGGAGCACATAAAACCTGCATATTAGAGGTAGGAGGAAAAAAAAGATTTCATTTCACCGGCTCACATCACCAGCTGAAGTAACTCAATGGAAAAAAAAAAGACTACAAACTTGAATACAGTTTATTCTGCCTTCAATGTTGCTGCCTTCTTTGTACTCATGTACATAAATAGATTCTGTAGATGGTGCTGCCTTGTAATGAATCAGTAATTGTTTTAAATAGTTTTCAGTTGGGATTTGTTTTTCCACAAATCATTTTTTTAATTGAAAACTGTTTTATACCGATTTTGTAGAAGAGACAACGGCTGTGGTCTGAGTCAATGATTTCAGAGTCCATGAAGGAATTTCTGTTACGGGATAAGGTCCGTTTTTTAATCATTAAAAATGTGCCAATGTGCCTGAGGGTCTGGAGTTCACAGTGGTCCGTGATTGGTTTTCAGCCCTGTTCCAGAGCACGGAAATTTCCTCAGAATATCGGAATCTTTTAATGATATCATGACGTGTTGAAGAAGGTATATTCAAAATTTACACAGTTGAACATTGTTCTGAAATTGCTTCATCGTTTTTAAACTAAGTTTTTTCACAGATTAGTGAACTTTTAACTTACAAGATGTTTCTCAAGCTTTTTTCTGTTTAGTACCACTTATTTTTCCAACTTTTTTTTCTTTTTTAGATGTGTTGGTGTCAAATTTAAATAAAAAATTAGCTAATATCATTTTAAGAAATGGTAAAATGTCTTACTTTAAACCTACGTTGTGTTTTCTGTGTTCTATTTTCAATCAAATATGGATTTATGAGATTTGACATTTATTGCAGTCAAAGACAAACAGGATCTGATGAAAAAACGAATGTGTAGTTGAGTCAAATCCTCACCGGAATAAGAGCCAGGACTTCTGAGTAGCACATCTGTTCTTGTGTGCGTTTGGGTCAGGTGGTCGGCCTGGGGAACCCTGGGATGGAGGGTACCAGACACAACGTCGGCATGGCGGTGCTCGCCGCGCTTGCCACCCAGCTCGGGGTGGCTGAGCGTTGGCGTGGCGACAAGTATGTGTCTGGTGAAGTCATCTTGTCAGAGGTCCAACATACACATGTGGTGCTGCTCCGTCCCAGGCTGCTGATGAACGTCAACGGGGTGTCGGTGGCCAAAGCAGGTGAGGTCACCCATGAGAGTCGAGACACTGATGAGTGACACATGAACAATGACACTTAACTAAAGTCCCCCATCAAGTATGAGCCCCTGTTTATTTGCTCATGGCCTCCAGGTGATCATATTAGTTTACACTTTCATTTCTTGATACTCTAACAACAAATCATGTTTGGTTGACGTCCATTTCTTCAGGCATTTCCATTCACGTCATGAAAATGGTCACTTTTGAAATGTGTCTGGCCCACCTCCTACCCACAACCGTTTTCAGCGGTACAGAACTTACCAACGAAACAGTCCAGGCTTTCTATGATGGCTCACAACCACTGAGAACTGTCAAAAACAACCACGATTTTTACTGCAAAACAGTCACTCACCGGCGGTCCTTCCTCCCTGCAGCCAGTCCTGGTCACTTTTTAGTCTGCTTTATTTCTCTGATTGGTTGTATGTTTATCTAAAGGCGTTCAGAGGCAATTTCTCCTGCGTCTGTTGATGAAAATCCCTCCCTGAAAATCAAAGTCAAATCCAGAAGACTCGCAAAAATCTTTTGATCGAAGATAAGAACAGTGAGGATGGCTGATGGCTCTCAGTGTTTAATCCAAGTAGCCACGGCAACAGATTCAATAAAGTTATGCGATCATAAACTTTTTAAGGATAAAATTCAAAGACAACATTAAAGAAATAGTAACGCAGAATCTGCAGAAAGTGATCTGTTTTCTTCATGTTTATTTGGTAGACTTTTAAAAGCAAATTGTTTAGCAGTATCACGTCTGACCACATGGGGGCAGCGCCTCACAGGAATGTTCACGTGACGGCCTCGGGCATAAAACACAGCGAAGTGCCACTCTGGACCCACTGACTAGCGCAGTATTATCGGAGGCTTAATGCCCCCTGTGGTCAGAAGTGGTATTGCTGCCTAGTGTGGCTTTAAATAATCTGTCTCTGTTACTTTCCAGCTAGTAAATACGGCGTCAAACCCGAGGACATCCTGCTGGTCCACGATGAAATGGACAAACCTCTGGGGAAAATTGCCATAAAAAAAGGAGGAAGTGCCAGGTGTGTTTGAGTTTCACTGTTTTTGTGAGCAGGGAACGGCGCTGAATTTGCACGTGCGTTGTCGGGGTGGGCGATGAAGTCAGTTCTTACATGCATTAAGATGCAGACATGGATAATTGTGACTTGATTATAAATGTCTAAAAAGTGTCTTTTGTTTTTTTCTTCTTTTTTTAAATAATTTTTTAACTGAAACATGATGTTGATGGAACGAGAAAGGCGGATTTTACGAAGCACCTAGACGGTCCTCGCCGATAATGAGGACTTGAGACGGCCAAGCAAGAAATCCAACTGACGTCCACAGTTTAGAAACTACACTAAAAGAAATAAAAATAAAAAGGATAAAAATTTGAGCAAGAGACACTTCATGTGAAAGTATAAAAAACTGTCAGAAACCCCTCGGACGTGGTTGGCTCCACGTTAGTCTTTGTAATGTTTTTTATTTAGGTCTTCGTTTAAGTAAAAACAACAGCAGTTGTAAAAGTAGAAGTTAACCTCCAGAATTAAAACTTTCTTGTTGTTTATTGGAGACTGGGTAGAAACTTTAAAATGCAATGTTTATTTTTTGTCTTTTCGTCCCTGGCGGCGGCGCAGAGGTCATAACGGCGTCCGCTCGTGTGTCGACTGTCTTCACACTGATGTAAGTCACCGGTATCAACACAAGTACTGGTTGTTTGTGTGTCCAGATTGTTTCTTTAATTAGGTTTATAGTCTCTACACACCATTTCATGTTCTTACTGGTAACGTGAAATAAAAGTGTTATTATGGGAGATAAAAGTAAAGACAAGCAACACGGGCAAAAAAAAAAATCCCTTATACAACTGGAAAACTTGTTTTATTATTATTAATATTATTGCAAGTCCAGTGCTAAAAGTTAATCATCTAAACACTTTTTTTATGTTTAGAAAAATAAATAAACTCAACCGAACAGGCTGGTCATGGACCGTGTGAACTTCAGAACCTCTGCATCTTCTCCTCCTGCAGGTGATGCCGCGGCTCCGGGTCGGAATCGGCCGGCCGGTGGGTAAAACGTCTGTGGAGCGCCACGTTCTGAGCCGGTTCACCTCGGAGGAGCAGAAGGTTCTGGGCTCTGTTCTGGTCCAGAGTGTGGAGCTCCTCCTCTCCCAGATCTCCCAGCAGGACCCGCGGCCCCCCTCCCCACCAGCAGGAGTTAGACGAGCTCCGGCTGAGGACTCCGGTGCTGCTCAGAGCTGAAGCGGAAACTCTGGAGTCATGAGTTCAGAACTGCTGACTAGAGAATAAAAATGTTAAATGTCTGCAAAGAGACGCTTGTCCTCTAAAGTGACCTGAAGACACTCAAAGTAATTGAACTAGATCACTGTACAGTAACTGAATCTATTATCATCCCTTTTTTGTCGTTTTAAAACGAGCTAAAAAATCTTCAGAATCACCAAAAACACAGTTGGTTCAGGCATGATCCTGAAATGCTGTCACCTCTGGGTCAAAGGTCATTTAAAATGGACTCAGGCAAAGAAGAAAACTCCTGTGGTCAGACAAAACTGACATCCCTTTCTGAAACCATGGACACCAGATCCTCTGGACCAGAGAGGAGAAGGAACATCTGGTCTGAACGCTGGCAGGAGCATCCAGGTGTCTGCAGCGACACGCTCCCATCCAGGTGTCTTTGCAGCGACGCGCTCCCATCCAGGTGTCTGCAGCGACGCGCTCCCATCCAGGTGTCTGCAGCGACGCGCTCCCATCCAGGTGTCTGCAGCGACGCGCTCCCATCCAGGTGTCTGCAGCGACGCGCTCCCATCCAGGTGTCTGCAGCGACGCGCTCCCATCCAGGTGTCTATGCAGCGACGCGCTCCCATCCAGGTGTTTGCAGCGACGCGCTCCCATCCAGGTGTCTGCAGCGACGCGCTCCCATCCAGGTGTCTGCAGCGACGCGCTCCCATCCAGGTGTCTATGCAGCGACGCGCTCCCATCCAGGTGTCTATGCAGCGACGCGCTCCCATCCAGGTGTCTTTGCAGCGACGCGCTCCCATCCAGGTGTCTTTGCAGCGACGCGCTCCCATCCAGGTGTCTGCAGCGACGCGCTCCCATCCAGGTGTCTGCAGCGACGCGCTCCCATCCAGGTGTCTGCAGCGACGCGCTCCCATCCAGGTGTCTTCAGGGAAGGACTTGCATCTTTCAGCAAGACGGTGCTAAACCACGTTGTGCATCTGTTAAAAATGTGCGGCTTGTTGTGTGCAGAGTTGACCCTCCAGCTGTCCAGACCTTTCACTGACTAAAACAGTTTTGAAGAGCTCCAGTCCTCGATTGGACAAGAACGGGACAACATTCCTCTTCCAAAACTCCTCAGTTCCCAGATGTTCCCACTGATGCCATCAAATCCAAAATCACCTTTTTAAAGCGAGTACATCTCCTCAGTTGAGACATCTGTGTTTCACGTTCTAACATTTTATACAGTGTTATGCGCCTGCTGGCAATGGAGCTGCAGCTGTAATTGTTTAAATGTCCAGGTTCTAAACTGAAATAAAACCCTGTTTACTTTTGTCTTTTGTGTCTGAGAGCGAGCATCCACGTGTTGAACTTCCCCCAAAACGTACGGTTCTCCTCACACATCGTCTCATCCTCCAACAATGTGACTCTTTTGATTTGAAACATTGATTTCCTTCTTCCGATTGTCACGCAAATTAGACTCTTAATCAATTAGGTGTCTTTAATGAGCAGCATCCCGTCGAGACGTGCGGCGTTCTCACACTGCAGAGGACGCCAGCGGACGGATACTTCAGTGGGGGAGGTGGACAAAAAAAAATCCCAAAAGGGCATATAAAACAGCGGAAAGAGGCTGACGAGCTGCTGAATGAGGAAAATCAATACAAAGGAGGCCAGTAGATTGCGATGGAGGGCTGAAGAAGAAAGGCAGGCGAGAAACAAAAGGGGGCAAACATTGTTTAGACCCGGTTTGTGTGAGGCCTTCTGTCCTGCCGCAGTTTTGAGTCACAATAGCGGCAGGGACACCCTTGTTGGTGGGGGGGGGGGGTGACGCCCCCACCTCCTAAAAACTCCTATCTTTTGCTGCCATGACCTCGTTGATCCACCCTCCGCCTCCATCAGGACACTTTCCCAGCCCCTCCTCGCTGGTCAGCTTTAGGAGGCTTCTCCAGCGGCTTCAATAACTTTTCTTCTGCAGGGGGACAGAGGTCAGCGGTAGGCTGGATGCCCAGGTCTTTTGAGTAGACCCCAAATTCATTCAGGAATGGGAGCCTTCATCCTTCTAACCCCCCCCCCACCCCCCCCCCCCACTACTCTGTAGTCAGGGGTAGCTGCCCGGTGGGGGGTCTTCCCACTAACTGCAGAAGCACAAAACGTGGCCTCTGACTCCAGCTGTGGTGAGAAGGCTAATTTAGAAGAGCCCCATTAGTGTTCATTTATATGTGATGGATATTGTCGGACATGTGCAGCTTTGTGCCGTGTTTCCAACAGCATTTGATCCCGAACTAAGTGCGATTCGTGGATGTGTTCCCTTCTATGTTCAGTGTAAAGCTGCACATTTCTGCGGGATTGCTGTGGCAGAACAACACCAACTATACAAGCAGAGAAATAAGTGAAGCTGGGTGCAGTTCCTCTATTGGCCGCTAGGGGTCGGCTCCAAACGTCAGTCAATCGCTATTGACTGTCATATTAAAAAACAACTTTACAGAAGAAATAAACCAAAAATATTTTTTTTGTCTCAGATCCTGTTTGTTAAAAAAACCAAACCGGTTTTTGTCTCCATGGCTACATTTCATCACCATGACACCTGCACAGGAGTATGATTTTTTTTATGTACCACATCATATTTTGGCTACGTCCCTCTGCTGGGTCCCCTCAGCTGACCTGGGCATTCCCGGCCTCACCCAAGCACCATCCATCTGATTTCCAGGTTGAGTCTTGAGCAGAACTAAGATTTGTCAAAAGCAAGTCAATCTCCACTGACGCCCATGTTAAAATGTTCAACTCTATGACTGATTTACAGTGGGATTAGCCAACAGGAAGCCGTTATTACTTCTTCATCTGTAATCGTCACGCTGCCATGCTTAGAGAAGCAACCAGCTGTTTGTACGAACCCAGCGTCAGTTAGCACAACAGTAATGTTTGTCTTCCCCATCAAATCAACATCAAACTGTTAATTCTGCTGTAAACATCTGCCGGCAGCTCTGCAGATAGTTTGGCAGAAATCTGCTGAAGCAGCCACTGCTAACTTTGATCGACATACGTTGGGCATGTTCCTGTCAGCTTCCTGGGCAACATGGCTGGGTGCAGGACAAAGAACAAGAAGCTTCAAACCATCAAACAGGAACCAATGGGTCATGGGACTTGATGCTCCGTCCGTTGTTTTCACCGTCAGTGGTTTCACCTGAAAAAATGAATAGAAGAGGAAGAGTTACCAATGAACATGGCTTTCAGAAAATCAGGGAGAGATTTTATGGACATTTTACAGTGAAAGTGATTATGTACTTGTTTAAGGAAAAGACGAGAGTTGGTAGAATTTGTTGTGGCTGCTGGGCCGAGGTATGAAGACCTGGACCTGGAAGAGTGCTGGAAGGCCCAGCGTCATGAGCGAAGTGAGCAGGAAGGCGATGGAGATCAATGGATTAGATGTGCGTTTGTGTTCTAAAGCACAAATGAAACTCTGCCGGAAGTAGCCACAGAGATTTAAAGAGGATCTTATCATTTAAAAAAGTACAACCTCAGATAAACAACATTTTTTTTTTTTACCACCAGGCCAATATTTATTTATGAAAAATCACATTAAGAAGTTCTCTCTTACTGCTGTTGTAGGATTACGTAGGGTAGGTGCTTATCGCCAGCAGGAATGTAGACCTCTGTAAAAGCAGATACTTTTAAATCTCCCCTGGATCTTCTGAAAGTCTAGTCTAGCGCATTCTTGTGTTTGTTAACAAAACTCAAAGAGGGAAAGACATCAGCAGCGGCCTAAGAAAAGCAACAGCTGCTGCTCAAAGGATTATAAAAAACACTGGGAAACAGTTTGAATTTTGAGTGCTAGAGTCAGAAAAGTTATTCACAAAGAGAAAAGCGTTCTTCGTTTTCAGTTCAGTCTTGATAGAAGTGGATGTCCAAGGTCAGACCATGCAAAGCTCAGAGAAGAACAAAAACAAATCCAAGCGCTGCATCTCAGAGCTTGGAGACCTTAGTGAGCATGTTGGCTGTTAAAGTCCAGGACCAACACAGCTACAAGAAGTCTGAACCCGTACAGTTTGTTTGAAAAGCCGACAAAGACAAAGTCTCTTCTGTGAAAAAAAAGGAATATGTAATGCAGACTGACGTTTACAAAACTGCTTCTGAACAAACCAAAAGACGTCTTGAACAACGTTGGCTGGACAGATGAGATTCGATCTGATCCGATCCGATCCGATCCGATCTGATCTCAGCCGTGAGCGGGTGATGATTTGTGGTTATTTCGCAGCCACAGCACCTGGACATCAGGTAAAGTTGAGTTTTTTTAGCATCAAATGTGAGGCCATGTGTCCAAAGTCTAAAGCTTCATGGAGGTTGTAAAACAGCTTAGTCAAAGTCCAGATGTGAGCGCAGCTGTGGTGGGAGCAGAACCTGTAAAAAACCTCACGGAACTGAAGCTTTGTTCTAAAGACCGGGTCAAACCTTCTCCAGAACCATGCCAGACACCGTCAGACTGGAAATGACCACTTCCAGTTAGTCCTGCTGAAGGAGGCTAAGCTGCAAGCTTCTGAACGATGGGGGTGCTTAGTACTGAGGGATTTGTTGCTTTTGGGTTCATTTTTGTAAAACAAATTAACGACAGTGAAAAAGTTGTATGTCTGGATGATTTTTTTATTGGGTTTATGCAGACACACAAATAAATAAGAAAAGAAAAACAGGAATAAAGAAGAGGGGTCATTAGCTTTTACCAACTGTAGATGACTATGTTTCTGGTCTTGTCCTTTATTTTCTTTTTTAATCTGTAGAGTTTTTGTAATAGAAGCAAGTTAGAAATGTTAATACATCCATTTATGCACACTGCTGTCTGTGTGTTCTTGTTTTTTCTTACCTCATTATGATGTTCTCCTGTATGATCAGTAACCAGTAATCCTTATAAACTTTGTCAACCGGCTGTTAGAAACTTTGGGAGCGTCAGTAAACGTCTGTCTCTTCTGTTTTTTCAGTTTTCAAATCCTGTCAGGACTTGAACATTTTTTTATCAAGACTTCTCTATGATAATAATGATAATCGGGAGCGATTATCATTAAGTGTTCTTCAGTGTCACTAGAGTTTCTCTACTTTTGGTCTTTTTCCTCTTGTAACATCCCAGAATAGACCGAAGCCGTCATGGTTTCCCAGGGCAGAGCTGTGTGTTACAGTGAATCTGGGCCAGTTGGGGATTTCATTCTCATTCTTCTCTTTCTGATGAGTAAGCATTAATAACGCGTCCTTTCCCTTTTCAAAGCCATAATCTTCAGTGATAGTGGGCCTCCAGCGCTAAATTATTCTTACAAGGCCTTGAAAAGGAAGCAGCGGGGCCCTTTAAAAGGCAAATGAGCATCCAACATGCAGAGATGTTCCCAGCAACGGAAATGTTACCTCACCCTACAGAGGGAAACCGCTGACATGTCCGACGAGAAGGATGGAGGCAAAGCCCGTTGAGTAATTTATCCTTTAACCTTTGTTTTACATGAGCTTCAAGCTGCTGGTTTGTGCAGGGCAGTTCACAAGGACTGTAAAAAGATGTAAAACCACACAACTGTTAGTACTGACAAGAGGACAGAAAACCCAGAGGAGGCTTTTGTAGAAAAGGGAAGCACTTTTTAGATTTTAGGCATTGTAATCCCCCAAAACGCTGACTGGCCCTTTAATACTAATGACCTAAAACTTCAAACCCAACCAAGATATTTAACTCTATCCTTAACCACATTAAACTCAAAACTCATCCAAGGTTTCTGCCAAAATCTTAATCTCCCCAAACTGATTTAGCCCCTTAACCACAAACCTGGATAGGTCACGTTTATATCAACTTTCACCGTCTTAAGCCGACCACCTGAGAAACCTCAGAACCTGAAAACTAACCAAACGCCTGACCTGGGAAACCCGACAGGTCGACCAAATCCTTACCTCAAACCTAACCAAGCAGACTAAAACCAAACTTTAACCAAACGGATAATCAGGACAAAACCAATATTCAGAGGAAAAACCGGCCAAATAAAACGGCAATCGACATCCACCGCTGAATTCAAATGTAACAGAGCACAAAAACCGTGACCAAAACTCAAGAAGCGAACATGGCGAGAACCAAGTAACTCCAGACAACCAATCCCAACGCCATGACAGGCCGGCACACTTCCTTTGACTCCTCATTTCACCTGTCCGGCCAACACATATGTGCACAAATAACACATAAACCAATGTATAAATCAAAAACATCAAGCAGGCCCAGAACAGACAGTAGATGTAGTAGATCTTCTCAAAGAAACATATAGATACAGAGTCTATATGTTTACAGTCAATAACCATATGAAGGTCTACAAACATACCAGCAGGTTCACGTTAATCACAAACCAACAGCTGTTAGAATCTATAAACATCTTTTTCCTCCTCTGTTTTGTGTCTTTGACCTCCTCTGTGACCTGCATTGATTTAATGACGGGAGAGACTCGGAGCGGAGTCGCGGTTCCTCCACATGCACGGGATCTGAGGAGGCTCGCGTGCCCGGTTCGGATGCCTCCTGGACGCCTCCGTGATGATTTGGAGCTTTGATCATGTCCAACCTGGAGGAAGCGCGGCGTCAGACCATAAACATGCTGGAGGAGTTCATGTCCCAGCTGGCCTTTGAGCACCTTCGTGTCCTCGTCGGGGTCATTTCCTTCTCTTGTGAAGGGAAGCAACTTCCTTGACAAAGTGATGCCGTGAAAATGAACTGTACTTTATAACATTATAATTTTGACTTCAAGTAATATATTTATTTTTCATTAAATTGTTCAGTATTGATTATGCTATTATCGATCAATCGACACTTTATTATGTTCCCAGGGGGCACATATTGTACAATTAGTAGTGTAAAAGTGGAGCTGGTGGGATTTTGTTTATAAAATCACCATATTATTTATAATATATAATTCATTTGTGTTTTTTTGTTTGACATTCATTTGACATTTGTATATTTTTGATAGTTATCAAAAATATACAAATATACAAATATACAAATATACCTAAATATATCAGGTCTGATGTACAGATGTCAAATATATATTTCCTATCATATGCTTTAACTATCATAAATAAATACAACGGCATCTGTTTTATTTTCTTAAATAATAAGCATCTAGCCCTATTTGTGGTTATGACAGTGAACACTTATTTAAAAATAGCCGTTTCTAGGATTTCAATGGTTTGTCCACTTCAGCAGCCTCAGTCATCCAACATTCATACGATCACTTACACTCAACTAAACTGCCATTTGCAGGGTATTTTCTTATTATTTTCTATTTTCTTCTTGAGATATTTGCCGCTGATACTTGATGACAATGTTGAAGAAGTGCTAAGTAACTGTTTTGACCCTTTGGCCATTAAACCCAACTCTTTTACTTCGCTTTTGACAGTGTAATATGTTAGTTTTATGTTGATTTAACTGTTTTAATATACATTTTTTAATTGAATTGTTATACATTTTAACAGAGGTTTTCTTCCACATACTTTTTCTCCGCACCGACTCCCTTCGTTCCAGCCGGACATTTTACCTGAGACACAACAGGTTACCACGACAACGAAGTAGATACAACTTATTTTTCACCACAAACTGAAAAACAAACAAACAAAAATGTATTTCTTTATATAAAAGTAATATGAAGTTACGAAGTAGGAGTTGAGATTCGAATACAATTGTGGAAGAAGAATGAAAAGTTGAAAATACAATCAGACACAATCAGTTCCGCTGCTGGTTTCATGTCTCGTTGGAAATAATTGCAGCATATCTGGGAAAATGATTTTCCTTTCTTCTAAAAAGGATTCATGCGTGAAGGCCTCAAAATCCTCGACTTTTGTTTTAGAACAGCGACTGTCTATGTCTAAGTTTTTTCCCGAATAAATCTATTTTTTGGCGTCTGTAACTGTTGTTTATTGTTGTTTGTTTTCCAGCATCACATCATCAGTCAGGGAAATCTCCGACTGTCTCAGCACGACGATGACGTCACGCTGGTGGCTAAGGGCACGCGTGTGTGCGGGTAATGCTCCAGGTCCAGGCGCGCGATACAGTAGAGTGTTTATTAGGGAAAAAAGTGTTTTTGTTATAATTCGACATGAAGCAGAAAAGACAGAAAAGGAGGGGGAGATGGAGAAGAAAAGAGCGCGTTGTTACTTTAAGAGGTTTCTGAGAGACAGTGTGTGTGTGTGTGTGTGTGTGTGTGTGTGTGTGTGTGTGTGTGTGTGTGTGTGTGTGTGTGGATTCATTACTTCTCCACCTCCTCCTCGTACAATGAGCATCTCTCATCCACGCCACGTCCCTCACCCCACAGCCCCGCGGCGCTCGTGTGCTTGTTTGTTCACATGTGAGTACCAGGAGCGCAGCGGCTCCGTCCGCGTCTCCGGCTCTGCTGGTGTCACGGACGCACCGGCGCTTATTGATGGAGGAGCCCCAGAAAAGCCCCAGCAGAGCAGCCAGTGCGGGAGAAGGAGGAGGAGACGGAGTGAGAGAGGAAGGAGAAGGCGGAGGGAGCGGATGAGAGCGGCAGCGCCAGCAGGAGTGACGGAGCTGCCGGCGGCGGCAGCGAGCTCTGCGCTCTCCCCGCGTCCCCCTGCGTCCAGCCTGGAGAGGGAGGAGGGAGAGGAAGGGAGGAAGGGCTTCCACTCTCTCCCTCCTCCCTCTCCATCCCTCCCTCGCTCCTTCTCCTGTTTCCACTTTTCTCTCGTGGAACTACACGCGGAGGAGCAGGTGCGCGGCGCAGACCTGCAGGACGCTTTACTGGATGCAGACTGGAGGAGAGCCGGTTCCAGCAAGAAACGATAGCTAAATCTTTGTTTAAATTAATTTTTTATTTTTGAGCTTCTTCTTCTTCATTTTTGCTTGGAGCAGGGGTGGAGGTGGCGGGGTTGGGGGCTCTATAGGGGAAGGACGGATGGAGGGATGGAGGAGAAGAGATGCGTCGTAACAGGTGCAGATATGGCGGAGAAGAGTTGGATTCCCGGAATTCCTCCGTTTGTGCGTGATTTTTAAATGTTCCTTTTCGTTCTGCTGCTGCAGTTTTTGTTTTTTTGGATTATTTTGGATGAATCGGAGAGTCGGATTTGGTAGTTGGATGAAATGTCCGACGAGCTCACAGGAATCTCAACACTCGCGCGTAAACACCTGACGTTGTTATTATTGTTATTATTTATTCAATACTTTGCTAATTTATTTCCTCTCAAAGTCTCAGTTTTGTTGTTTTTGTTGTTATTTTTTCTGGTTCTGATATTGAAGCTTTTTGAGCTCTAGCCGCTGATTGTCCAAACGCAATTCTTGTGAAATTTCAAATCCAAGCCGAGAATTGTGCCTGGACATCTGTTGCTGGACGCTCCTGACATCTCTTTACCTCCATCATCACTCATCATTCCATTTTTTAAATCTTTTCAAGCACATGACCATCGTTCTGCTTGAGTTTTGCGTCCACGTTTGTCCTGGTCCGGGGCCTCCAGAGGGCCTGCCACCTTCATGTGACTAGTTAGTTGGTTTTTTACTTTAATTCTTCCAATCTTGACTCTTTCAACTCTGAATCTTGCTTCATGAGGCCAACAGGAGGAGGAGGAAGTCAGCCACAGAAATAAAGATCTGTAATTAAGTATTTCACTAACTGGGATATTTTTTTAAGTTACCAGAGAAGCTGCTGCTTCCCTTCTTCTTCCCAGTTTTTCATCTGAAAAAGCTCCCAGAGGTTTATTGTCACTTCACTGGTGAGCCTTTGTTGCCGCCTTTTGTTGCTGTTTTGGGGATTATAATTTGCATAATTCTTCAGGAATGTATCATTTTAATTTCGTTTAACAAACCGTGACCTTTTCAAAGCCCTTTATCTTTTTAATAAAGGACACCATTACAAGCCAATAAAGACTGAATTCGTTTGTTCGAATTTTACTGTCAAAGAACAATAAAAGAAAATGATCGTTGGAAGGAACTGCATGTGTTTCTTCTTTTATTCCTGTTTCTGGATTTTTTCCAGCCCTTTTCCTGTCCATCTTGCAGATATTTTTCTTTACATGTAATTTATAAGAGATAAAGATTATTAAGGAGGTTAAAAGTTGGGGGGAAATAAATTAAAAAGAGTTCATATTAATTGTTGAGTTCCAACATGCCTCTTGTTAATTTTCTTTGTGTTTAGTTTCTTTAAAGTTTGGAGTTCTAGCTAATTATTCTCAAAGAAAAAGAAAATAACCGTAGTAATGATTTCTTATTGAAGAATTGATGCCTTTTGGAAGAAAAAAATGTTTACATAAAAAGCAAATAGTTGAAAATTAAATTAATGCCAAAATGGATCATTTTCAGCACAGTTAAAGTCAACTTTTTTTCCTTTTTTTTTAAGGAGCTAATTTGTGTTGGTTTAAAGCGTCAGTCTCCGGTTTGTAACCAAACTGCTTGCAGATGAATCGCCCTCCTGGTTGACAGTAACTGATGTGAAGTGAAGCCTCGCGAGTTTCCGCCAGCGGCAGCAGCGCGCTGAACCAAACGCTCCATTTGACTCCGGGTCCTCATTTTAGGCACAAGGTCCGTTTGTTTTGACTACCAGCGTCGCCTCTCTTCTGGCTAATTTGCTGCTGTAATCCGCTCTGAGAGGAGCTATGGAGCTCAGAGGATTAAAACCTCATGGAGCTGCATGCTGCACCACCCAAGTAGAAGTCTGGGAAAAAATAAAATGTGATAAAAATCAACATGCAAGTGTCAGTGAACGCCTTGATATGACCAGAGGAAGATGATCTGCTATCCAGATAAATATATGATAGATGTTTTGTTGTTAATTTTTTTTTATTATGCCTTCCTTTAAGTTTAAGTATGTTTTCCACAAACACAAATAAACAAATTTAACATTTTGTTGTGGCAGGTAGAGAAAGTCATCCTTAATAAAGCCTGACAATGATTTCTGGAGATTTAAGGCAGAAATCAACAATATTTTAGATTCTGACAACATTTTAGACACTGTCCAGCTATTCAAAAAAATGTAAAATAAATAAAATTTAAAAAAAATAAGTCTATCTGAAAAACAAAATTTCAGAATAACATTTAGGGAGAAAAATACATTTAGCTTTTAAAGCAAAACCCTTTACTGTGCATGTTATTTCCTGTTATATATATATATATATATATATATATACACATATATAAAGGTTATTGATGTATTAAAAGCCAAAAGCCATCAAAGAACAGATAGGTGACATGTTATATTATTGCATTAATTATTGACTGAGACATGTTTCACCAAGTTAAGAACTTAGAAACTTGAATTCGACTCTGAGGATTGTAAAGACTGATTTTGAACGTGTCAGGCCTGTAAACTTGTTTTTGATTAAAAAATAAACAGGATTTACACCCAGAAGCCCCCTCAGATATCTGTCCTCAGTCTGAGAAACTGCCCTTCACAAACACACAAAAGCTCTGCAGCAGAAATGCTGATGAAGCTGCAGCTCTGCTCGCTCTGCCAGAGGCGTCCTCGCAGCCGAAGGCTCCTAAAAGAGGAGAATCGATCAATCGATCAGTATCGGCAGCAATATCTTGAGGAAACAATTAGGAGAGTGGTGTATCGATCAGAAAGATCTTGGAGACGTTTAACGCTGCTGATGAGCTGTGGACCAGTCGCTCAGGTGTCTCCAATCCACACAGAGCCTGGAAGCTGAAATGATTGACTCCAGATGATCTGACATGTTTTACTTAAATTATTTTAAATCAAATCTCATTAACAAAGAGTGACTTCAAAAAAGCGTTTTTCTGAGTGGGATCAGCTTCAAGACCTTTTAGCTGCATGTTCTGATTCTCAGGAGAACATCTCAGACTGTGTCCAGTCTTGATTTGTGTGTGTGTGTGCGTGTGTGTGTGTGCGTGTGTGTGTGTGTGTGTGTGTGGAGCGACTAACTGATAAATGTGATGTTGACGTAGCGTTAAAACGTTTAAAAACTTCTGGTTTCGGCCTCCATGTTGGACGGTGGGCGGCAGCTTCCTCCTTCACGTCCCACCTCCTCCTCGTCCACGGTCACATGACAACAGCTGTGTCATCAGTGGGACACACACGCCGCCGCAGAGTAAAAAAGCAAGCAGGATGGAGGTAGCGATGAAGGGAGGGGAACGGATGTGGGCGGAGGAGCATCACAGGGGTGACGTCACATCACGACCTCCTTCCCAGCATCCTCCTTTCTCTCCCTCTCTCCTTCATCCTTTCCCATCACACACACACACACACACACACACACACACACACACACACACACACACACACACACACACTCCAGCAGCAGAACCATCACTGTCTCAGAAACATACATCACCTCCATCTGCAGCTTCAGTCGCGACCACGTTCGAAACATCGCTGAGTGCTGTTGATGGTGGGAGGGGTTAACATTTTTGGTTTGGGGGGTGTCACCAAGACTGCAGTGTCCACATGATGCTCACCCGACAACCCCCGCCCCACTTCCACTCTTTGACACACACACAAGTGAACAGACAAGCGTCAACTGCATCATAATCCTCAGCAGCAGCAGTGGACCATCACTTCCTGGAAAACATCACCGCCGCTCTGCCGTGCGGTCAACACTGGCTGCCATGTTAGGCCGTAAACACACACACATATACAATGCAGCACTGGCCAACAGCACATCTGCAGCGGCGCTCTGACATCACCGCCTCCTCACGGCCAATCATCTGCTTTGTTTATTCTGGACGACATTTACCAGCCGTCCAGACGAGAGCGTGTCAGGCATCTTAGCAGAAAGTTTACGTCTTTGGTTCTTTATTTATTTAAACATTTTTATTGATTAGAAAAATGGTTAAGAGAACCTGCTGTTGGTCCTGATCAGATATGAAACAATCCTGTTTGTAGAAGATAAAGTCGTGCAAAACTTAGTAGCTCCTAACTAATCTTGTTTTATGCCTGTGTAGAAACGTAATAAAATCACCTGATCATAGTGGGTCTTAATGAGGCAAATGCAGTAAGACCCAAAACAAAAAAACAAACAAACTCGAAGGCACAGCAAGTACCCTCATGTGAACTTGGTTTGACAGCAGTTCCCTGAAGTTGTAGTTTCACATCATTTGTGGGGAATTTTGTCCCGTTTATTCATTCCAACGTTGCTTCAGTTCGTTTCAGAGGAACTGACTCAGTGAGACAATGTCCAGATGTCCAGGTCCTGCTGTCAGGGCACAGTTAGTTTTGGTGTCTTGTCCTTGTCTGGTCTGTCCAGCGATGTGGGCGGTCTTCCTGGGTGGTGGGCGTGTCCCCAGGATTGAAACAGCTCTCGCACACCTGCTGCAGATTTCATCGACCAAACCAACCATAAATACCAGCAGCTATTCATCGCCAGATTGTTCTGTCACCTAAAGGGCGTCAGCACCTATGACCAACTATACTCAGTTTAGGCCTCACTCTGGCTTCAGTGATCGCGAGAACACCCTCCCATCACCACCTGCCTCCCAATATTGTCAACATCCACTTGAAGCTCCGGTCTTCTGTCCACCACTCACCTGCCTGTTGTCTGGCAAACTCTACATCCGGTCCACCATCGTCATCATCAGGTCTACTGCTCTTCATCCAGACCCCTGCTATTCAAGTCGGCTGCTGGCCTGCCACTTGTGCCACAAGCCTGATCAGCAGCCCTGGAGCCCGCCTGCTGTCTTGTTGCTTGATTTTCTCCTCTGATTGTGTCCTCTCTCCTCTGGTGTTAAACTCTATCCTCAGGTCTTGTAGTTGGTCATAACGCCTGTGGCTGCAGAGCATGATCTCCAACTTCTTTGAAAACGTTGCTTCTCTTAGACCATTGGTGATGTCTTTGCCTCTTAGCATTGTGTGAACACACAGCTGGATGTTCCTGACCAGCAAACAGCCGAAGTGTCTGGTTTTGTTCAGCTTCACGCACTTGCTGACGCTCAGGTCCTCAGCGGTAGACGATTACATGTAGCTTACCATCTTAAATCCTACGGAAGCACTAAGTGGATACTTGGTGTTGCCCACATGTTTTTTGTTTGTTCGTTTTCATTTTTGTTAAATAAATAATGGCACAGCAAAACATTATTTGTAGTTCATCTGAGGTTGCATTTGCCTGACACGAAGAACCAGCAGAGTCTTTTTGCTGGGGTCAGTCTAGATCTTTTCCTCCTCTAAATGGATGCTGGGATCTGGTGAATTGCTGGAGCACTGGGGGAAAAGACCAGAGTCAGCTGCGTGTAGAACCGGAACCCTCAGAGCAGCTGAGCTCTTGTTCAGTTTGATCTCAAACGTTTTTGATCCATGTGCAGCAGACGCCCTCTTTTCTTAGTTCTGTTGTCAGATGTTTGGTCGTCTACTTCAGGTGTTTCATTGAATGCAGCAACACTGGAAACAGCTGCTGAACCTGATTTATGTCTGGTCTGTTTCTGTCCTGTTGAGCTCTCTGAGGTGGCAGACACACAATCTACTGGCAGGCTTTAAAGGTCGCTGTAATTAAACCTCTACTTAAAAATACTATTCTTGATCTGGGGGTGCGAGTTAATTACAGACTTCTCCAATCTACATTTTATTTCTTGCATCATATGACAGAAACTGCGCTGGTGAAAGTCATCAATGATCTCCTGACCTTGGGCAGTGGACTGGCGTCTGTACTGGACCTACTGCATTGATCAGTACATCCTTCGACCGGCACTTAAACAGGTTATTAGTATTAAAGGAACCTTACTAGTTTGGTTACAGCCCAAATTATCTGATAAATGTGTTTGTTCATGTAGGTCAGGAGTTTCCTCATACACCAGAGTAGAGCCTGGGGTTCCACAGGGATCTGTACTTGGAACATTACTATTTATTATGTACATGTGTTAATTATGTACGATTATTAGAAAGCATGGCATGCATCATCATTGCTTGCACACCTTAGACCTTTGTTTCTGTAGGACCTCCCACAATCCACTGTGCACCTTCCTCGTTCTGCTTTCTTTACTCTCGTATATGAGTTTTCATCTGGAATTTGGGGAAAATATGACTGAACAAGGCTAAAGATTTGACTTATAATGATTTATGAATAACATGAAAAAATGTGATCTAGCTTTTGAATCTTGTAAATCTCTGAAGTGTGAATCATTTGTAATCTTGTAAATTACTTACTAACACATGGACAGACAAGATAGATAAACTATAAAAAAGAACAGATAAAACCATAAAAAACTATATAAAATCAATACATAGAATAAGAAGAATAACAGTAACAAAACCAAGTACAACATTTGCAAATATTTGATGTCTGACTACACCCATGAATGTTTTCAACAGTCGTTCATTTTAGCATATCAGGTTGAGTCTCTAACTGCATTTTATGGGCAGCACAACAATGTAACGTGTAAGTTTAAAAGACGCATTGACATCGGTCAGTAAACCTGCAGATTTGGCCAAAATGTGCAATAATATAGTCATATAGGCAAAAATGATATAAAACAAGCATTATGCATATACACGGTAATTTGTTTATTTATATATTAGAAGGTGTGTTATTGATGGCTGAAACGCTTAAAATCTTATAATTGCTGCACTGCAAAAGGATGATGGTGGTAAAAGAAGAGGAAAAACACCATCTGTGTTTAAAATCTTAATCAGGACTTTTGAAAAGTTGTTGTTTGCTGGGATCAGAGCAGAGCAGCTGCAGAGTCGCAGCTTCCCATCTCTTTCTTCGTTATTACCATAATTTGTGGTGGGAAAGGAATCGCTCATCAATCACAAGTGTTGGGAAAATGACCACGTCAAAGACCTGAGGCCTGATGTTTGAACAGCGGCCTCACTGGGGTCAGCTGTGTGCTCCGTGTGTGTGTGTGTGTGTGTGTGTGTGTGTGTGTGTGTGTGTGTGTGTGTGTGTGTGCGTGTGTGTGTGTGTGTGTGTGTGTGTGTGTGTGTGTATGGGTGTTTTGTCATTAATCACTCGCAGTTTCAAGAGAAGGAAAGCCGTCACAGCCTTTATCCTTCCCTGCTCTTCATCCTCCTCCTTCTCCTTCATGGCCGGTGGCCTTCATACCCCATCTGACTTGCACTGAGGCCAAGGTCAACACAACCCCCAACCACCACCACCACCACCACCACCACCACCACCACCTGTTGTCCTGGAGACCACAGTTCTGCTGCATGTTTGTGAGACAGATGCTGAAAGAGCAGATGATTGGAAGCAGATCACCACGCGAGCCACTCAATGACAAATTAACCATTTCTAGTTCTCCAGTGCAGCCCGTTAAGATGTGTCCACCTAAAATAAATGTACAACCAACGGAAAACTCTTCGATCTGGCTCCAAAAGTGAAAACATTTCCACTGAGTCCCGTGTTGAAAACATCTGCCATCTGGTAAAACAAAGTTCTGGTCTAGCGAGATTTCAGTGTAACAATGAATTTTTATCCATCAAATTAGTTGAAATTTTATTAACCTACAAATGTATGTAATATGCTATAGGCCTAGTTTTATTAATTACAGCTACATTGCAAACTACTGAGAGTGAATTTGACTCCTGGTTTGTTAATTAAGGCCAAACAGCGCACAGTCACTTGCCTTTTAAAGATAATATAGCTTGCTGTGCTGCAACAAGTTTGGTTTGGCTGGTGGGAGAACAGGGCTCGGCCGGAGCAGCCAGTAGCAGCCACGGTCGTCCAGCCGCTCGCTCAATGGGAACCAGCTACAGCTCCAGCTGGGCCGCCTTCGCCCCAAGACCCAAGGGTCTGGGACATCTTTTGAAGGTTCCAGACTTTCCAGGTCAGGCTGTGGGTAGTCATCTGCTTCACTGGCACTACTGAATCCTCAAATCCTCATGTGTGGCTAGATTCAATCAGATCCACTCTGACATCACATTAATGAGCTACGGTGGGGGTTTTCAAGCCAAAAGCCAGGTTTGCTCCTTCCACCCTATTTGCCCATTTTTGATGAACCAGAGGTTGGGCAGAGGTTGCCAAAATGACCAAAAATTGGACTTCCAAACCACCCTTCAGAAACCTACGTGAGATGTCAGTTTGTCCATAGATTGTCTATAGATGCAACGTCTTACATCACTAGTCCCATGCAGGCAGCTATGATTTACAATGAGCAATGAGTCTTTTGAACAAGCATCATGCAGCAACCAGTAAAATCCAACTCAGAGGTAGAACATGCACGAGGCCTGCTCAAGAACATTGTCTGGAGCGGTGCTTCATGCAGCAACGGTTGACTCTGCTGGCCTCAGTCACGAAGCCCGTCTGCCTCCGCTGCTCCTTTACTCAGCCCAACGTACCAGATCTTGAAACTGCGACAGTTTATCAGTTCAGGGAAGATCTGCGCTCATTTTGAATTTGATGGCAGCAACACATCTCAAACAAGCTGGAACCCTTTTCACCTGTGGGTGACATCACAGGTGGGTTTGTCCAGTTCTTCTTCCATCATCTACGATGACACCACAGGTCAACAACAGCGCAACGAGCTTTGAGAGGAAACAACGGTGCAACTGGCCCAGAGATTGTTAAATCTTAATTTGGAGGAAACTGAGGACAGAAAGAGTCAGCAGGCTACTGACGTATTTTATTAGGTAATTTTTTTGTGTTAAATGTATAAACATTTTGTCAATAGTACAACAGAAAAGTTTTTAAATAGGTCCTAATGAAAAGTCTGTGACACGTTTGGATGCAAACATCCCAGAGCTTTGGTTTGAAGTCATGCATGCACAGCTTTCCTGAGTGCCTCCTCCGGGAGCTGTCGCACAGCTTGGTGCCGCCTTTTTTTGAGGTACAGCAACTGCAGCACAAGTGCATGGAAACAAATTTAAGGAGGCTGGATAATTCTGCGCTGATCTGGTTCTGTGACATCACGAAACCCCTGCAGACCTGAATGGCCTGGTGAGATATTTTTAGACTCAGAGAGCCCGAGACAGGTCTTTGAAGTGGCAGAGTTTTTGTTTTGTAATGTGTAGACACAAATATATGTTCCATAATGTGTCCACGTCAGTATGCTTAAGTGTTGAACATTTTTTAGTTTGTAGGTTCTGTATACCTGAACAGCTTTTTCTGGGGCGGACCCTCCACCTCGGGCCTGCCCAGCTCCCTTCTGGTCTCTGGTTTTTGTTTTTTTTGGTGGGGTGGGATGGGTGGGTGGATGGGTGGGTGGATGGGTGGGGTTGATGCAGGAATGTGAAGCAAGAGCTTGGTCCGTCCCAAATGACTGCACACACAAAAAAAGGATTTAACTCTTTGTCACAATTGTGTTCTCACTCTGCCTTGCTTAAAAAAAAAACAGCACAAGACCCCTGAAACAGCGCCCCCTCCCCTTCGCCCCCATCAACCATGATGACCCCCTCCTGACACCCACCGTCCTCCTCCACGGCCCCTACCTTTCTCCTGACCCCGGCCGTGCGTATAAAAGACCCATCAGAAGTATCGCTGGCCACATTTACAAGTGAAAGAGCCCCAATAATGGAGCGGTTAGGGAGAAGAAAGCGGAGACAGAGGGGGACTCACAGATGTGGAGCTGGGTGAGGAGGGGGAGGAAGGAGCAGCGTCCCATTGTTGGCCCCAACAACACCTCTGTTGGAAGAGAGGAAGGAGGAGGGATGTTTGGGAAGGCTGCAGAGGTAAACTAGGAGGTGAAAGTGTTCTGTTGCAGCAGGGGCAAATGAGGAAAGAGGAGGTAAAGTATAGTAGCACGCAAATAAGGGGGAATAAAATAACTTAAATTGGGTTTTCAATTAAAAAAAAAGTAAAGAGAAGAGAACAGATGCTGACACACCAGTTCTGGTGGGAGCTTCTTTTTTTTTTATTTAAATGGACGTCCAGAAGGACTGAGATGGCGACAGCACCAGCAGCTAGGGTGAAGAGGCCTCGGAGCTGACCTCTGATCTCCTCCTCTTCCTCAGACCGCCTGTGCGGTGGGTGGAGGGCGGAGGCTGAGGGCTGATGAAGTCATCACCCCAAGATCGTGGTCAGAGGTGGCATATATAGGAGGCAGCGCAGCGCCTTTTTTAAGACCATGCTTCCAAATTGTCGTCCACTGGGCAGGAATTTGAATGCTGGTTTATTTTCGGGGTATCTTTTCTTCCCAGGTACACGGTTCTGATTGAGATCCGTGGTTCCGGGCTCCATAAAGGTCTTTATTGCTAAAATACAACAGTGTGAAACAGCATGTTGCAACTGAGATCGTAACTATGCAAAAGTTTCTTCCTTTCATACTCTAATCAAAGTGGATCCTTGCATTTATTTTAACAGGTAAAATTCTTATTGAGATTAAAATCTCTTTTACAAGTGTGACATGGCTAAAACGCATTTCTGTCACTAAAGACAGATCTAAATTCATCCAAGGTGATTAGTTTCAACATCAAGTCTTTCTGAAGGTCATTAAGGATGATCGGGTGGCATATTAAAAACTTTTTCCAGAGCTCTGTTTTCTTTTAAAGACCTTTGTGAATGAAGGTGAATAACTTTAATTATGAACCATGAGTTTACAGAGATATGAGGGGAGCAGTCCAAGAATACATTTTTATATAAAAGTTAGGCAGTGTGGGATCCTGCAAACATACGATGCTGGACATTCAGCTGTGGCGTTCAAAACACATTAAACAGTTAAACAAGAGTATTCGTACTGTTAGTTAAACAGTACGGTTAAAGGCTCACAGCACCTCCACAGACAAGTTGCTTCTCTTTAGTGTTTGCAGTCATTTGGGCCACAGCTGAGCCGTTGCTTTCAACCAGGGCTTTTGGATTTGCTGGTCCAGTGTGAGCTTCCCCATCCAGTGAGGACATAAAACTACAGTGATCCTCTCCACCTCGAACCTTCTTACAACACCAGCCATCCTCATTCTTTTTCTCTGCAATACAAACAATTATTGTGGTTCTTTTGAATTTGACTTTTTGGGGGTGGTACCAATGGATGCTGTAGGACAGGAATACAAATGGATGGGAAAGGACACCGGACCCTTTTCACAAGAGAAACATTTACAAAGCAAAGGTGCATGCCGGGCCCGGCTAGATGTCTCCTGAAGTCTGTCTCCAGTGATGACTTCTTCAGTCTGTTTTGGAGTTCAGTGTGGGGGTGTTATTCGTGCACTACCTAGTCAGTTTACATGTCTCCTCCCCCTACCGCCTTGTCATCACTGTTTGTAATCAGACTGTACAGTTGCATCACCTGCAAAGTAAGTGTGGTAACAGGCAAATGCTTATAATAAGAACAACATGGAGCTGTGCACATAACCTTGTGGTGCACCAGGCTCTAGAAGTCAGATACCCGGCATACCCGTTTTATCCTTTGCAGGGTCACGGGGGTCTGCCGGAGCCTATCCCGGCTCATTACAAGCGAGAGGCAGGGGTCCACCTGGATAGGCCGCATTATGGGATCCAATATACATGCCGGTCAGTTGTGCACAGCGTTACTGCCCTACTTCAATACTTGCCAGTGTTTATGCTCCGCTAAGTCATCCATAGCCAGACAACTGCTGAAAACCATAAAATAACGAGTCATTAAGCATCTTTTTCCACATCAGTGGCTGATGGGAGATTGGCGAAGCTTCTGCGTGGCTGAAACAGAAGCAACAAATGCTGATATCTCACTGAGCAGGAAATTATTAGTTTCTCCAGCGGAAATGAAGCGATGTCAGAGGTCCTCTGGACTCCCCTGGACTCCCCTGGACTCCCCTGGACTCCCCTGGACTCTTCTGGACTCTTCTGGACTCCCCTGGACTCCCCTGGACTCCTCTGGACTCCACTGGACTCCCCTGGACTCCTCTGGACTCCCCTGGACTCCCCTGGACTCCCCTGGACTCCTCTGGACTCCGTGATGGGTCGTTCTTGCCACAAAGGAACATTATTAATGTGAAGATTTATGCCATGAAGCAAACTGACATCAACTAAAAGTCTCATTCACACAAAAACAACCAAAACCTCAAAGAACAACAGTTGATTTCTGCCAACTTAATGGAAATTAGATAAATCTCAGGGAGTCACGAGAGAAAGTGAATTGAACCATTTAAGACAGTTTAACTTCTGACATCTGTTTAATTACATGCAGCTGTTACAGGACTGTAAATTTCCTTGAAAATGAAATGACAGCTTTTAAAACTGATAAAAGCCAAAACAGTTTGTCTACATGAACTAAAATGGCAAACGAGCTAAAACATTTCGGCCTCGGTTTAGGATTTGCCCTCGTTCCAGTCGAAACGTTGGTTTTCTTCCAGTTTCTAACGCCGTACGTTTAAACCATCTACCTGATGTTGTCCAATCACAAACATCGTCTGCCAGTGATGCCCTCGTTTCAAGAAGTAAACAGCTTCACATCCTTTATATTTTGGACTAAAAACTTGTCATTTAAAATCTTGGAAGACTCGAGTGGCTTTGAGGCCCCGTTTAGGCCTCCCAGCATGCACCGGGGTCTTTCTTCTCCTCATGTACGTGTAAGTCGTTATTGTTGTAGTTACCATTGTTCTTTTGTGTTGCGCGGGTAGACACGTGATCGATCTCTCCGTTTGTTGGTTTCTCTTTGCAGTCGTCTCACACCCCGACCGGTGGAGGCAGATGGCCGTCCTCCCCGAGTCCGTCTCCGCGGGAGGTTTATCTGTTAATTACTTATTTTTATACGCTCCACTCTCAACTCCTGTATGTTCAGAACGGGGGACGACGTGACACAATCTGTCGGGTTCCTTCACTAAGACAGAGACGCTTTTGAGCAGACCTGAAGTCTGAACTGAGGTGATGGAGAAGACATTGATTTATGCTGCTCCCTGCACTCGGAACCAGCTCCAAACCCAGCTGAACCTCCAGGATCTGCTCTCATATGAGATTAAACATATTTTAAATATTTCAGATCTATACGACTTTTGGAAATCCCCAAGGTCTTCAATAAGTGGTCATTATAGACCTTTATGTTGGCAGTCTTTAATGAGTTGGCCGTTTATCCCTTGTAGGTCATCGGGGCCTTTTTCTTTTATCCTTTCAGGTAACTTTTGGTTTTTGGCCACTAGTTTAGCCCTGTTACTTCATATGGACTGACTTTTTTTTCAAGACTTTTTAGTGGAAAAATTCACAATGAAAATTAACATTTTTCTTTAAGGTCAACAATACACAGTTGTTACTTAAGGGGCATTTAAGGGGTTAAAATAACTCAAATATGAAACAAAAAACCACAACAAATGATCTTTATGAGGTTTAAATACACCTTCAGATGTATGACGCACATGACCTACAGTTTTAAACTGTCATTATCTAATGACAACAAACTAACCACACGAGTCAACCGTTTGCAGATCCTGTTATGAGGGAATTTTGTTCCACTCGTCTCTCCAACGTTGCTTTAGTTCATTTATAAACAGTGTTGGAGGTCTAACCTCAGCATCTCATACAGGTTGAGGCCTGGACTTTGACTGGGCTGCCGTAGTGCTTTTTATTTTTTTTAATTTAACTTTATTTCTGCTACATTTCAAACATTTAGGCGTCAGTGATTCTCATCCGGGAATACTCTGGGCGAGCTGTCCTGTAGTCTTGCATTTCTTTTGAGCATCAGGATTAAAGTCCTCCTCTCAAGATTGGCAACTTTCCTCCATGTTTTATACTTTTTTAAAACCATTTTCAGCTTGATGAGTTGCAACCGTTGCTTCTCTAAGACCACTGCTGATGTCTTTCCTCTTTAACATTGGGTTAACACACATGCCTGAATTCTCTAGGCTGGAAGATTTCCTAATTTCTCCCGTTAGAAAAGTGTTTAATTGGGTGCATTTGATACTTCAGTTGTCCCCCATCACTGCTCCAATAACTGAGATAAACTCAGTTAACCATGAACTGTATTCAACTAAATTCATTTAATACATCAAATAGTTCATGTTTTACAATCAGTAATTAGCTGTAAACCATTACATGTTTGGCAATACTTGATATTTAAGTCAGTGGTGTCCAGCCCTGGTCCTTGGGACCCCCAGTCCTGCATGTTCTAGATGTTTCCCTGATACAAACGACTGTCATCAGTTGGACTTGTTCAGAACCCGATGACAAGCTGGTGACGACCATTAAGAGGGATCAGCTGTGCTGATGCAAAGAAACATCTAAAACGGCAGGAGCAGGGATGGAGACCAGTGATTTAAGCAATGGGACAACAATGACAGAATGAAAACATCTGTTCCAGGTTTAACTCCATAAAGTGCACTTGGAGTGTTTTTAAAATCAACACAGTTGTTACTGACCAGCCCATGCTCACACCAAAAACCAGATCCAAAACAGTTAAACTCGCTTCAAGAAGCCACTTCCACAGAAGGAGGAGGCTTCAACAGCAGAGGTTCCACTCCTGGAAAAGTGAAGTCTTTACTGCCACCTGCTGGCAGAAGCACTGACGTACCACTCTTCTTCTTTGTTTCTAAACCTCAACTAAAGGGATCTTAAATTATGGACGTTGGTTATTCTTTGAAATAAATGATAAACCTTTGGATAATTTTAGTGTGACTGGACGTATAAAGAGCTGAATTACTACATGTGGTGCTTATCCAGTCCTTTCAAGATGCAGCTGAGTCATACATCATCAATATAACAAAATATATTTTGTCTTACTGAAAAATAAAGGTTCCTACCGCTCTCACTAGAGCAGTTGAGAAAAAGACAGAAGAAATCAAACTTCTGAACTTGAAGAATCACTCATTATTTTTGACATTTTAAAAATCTAAAAATTGTGAATCCTAACTGATTGACAATTAGAAAGTTTTCCTCAATTTTACTGTGAGTCAAAGAGAGAAAGAAGTTTGTTTCTCTTTCTGAAGTGTAAGTGAACTTCTGGTTTCAACTGTATTTACGATGATTCTTCCTCTTCACATCAAAGTTCTATTACCACCGCTTCACTCCCTTATTCGCCTACTAATGCTTGTTCCTGTTAAAACATTCAAACATTACAAACTTCTCTGAGGACGTTCCGAACAATTGATAACCATTTTTCATTAAACATCTAGAAGTACAAAAGAAACTCAAAAGTAAGGAGTTTAAGCTGCATAGTCCCCATCTGGCGAGCTGATGAGCAAGGCACCGAGTCTACAGGGGCTGCAGGTAAAATCTGCTGCAGCGACGGGTGAGAAGGATGGTTCGTCAAGAACAAAAATAAATTAAAATGTGATAAATAACAGAATAAAAACTTAAAAACCAATAGGCTGAGGCCCTCTCGTTTGTTGCGGCGTTTAAAAAAGTGAAAACCCGCCGTACCAACTTGAAGACTTTAAAGTAGATCTGTCCACCCGTGGCTCCCAGTTCGACAACACTAGCAGAGGTTCAACATTCGAATTCCCAGGATTCCAAGTGCAGGTGGACTCATCTTGGCTCCTTGGAAGGAGCAGCTTTCCTCAGCAACAGGTTCAGAAAGGCTCTTCTTTTTCTGCCGTTCACCTTCCTGCAGCGAAGGCACTACCCATGAGCCAGGAGCGAGGACTCTGCGGTCTGATTCCCGGCTGGCCAGAGCGTTTGCCGCTTGTCGTTCCTCTGCAGCACGTCTCCACATCACCTGCATCTCTCCGCAGCCACTGTGGATTAAATGCCTATAAAACGCTTCCTGGAACAAAACCAGAGGAGATTCCCTTTCACTCCCACGCCGCCTCGTCTCAGAGGAAGAAGTTGATTTTGGCGGAGACGGCTTTACAGCCCGTAGTGGAGAAGTACTGTCCCTGGACGGGGGCGTAGATCACGTCGCGGCCGACCGCCTCCACCACGTCACTGCGGCTGCAGCAGCCCCGCTGGCAGAGCTGCGACCGCACGCAGCGCTCAACGTGGCAGCGGCTCAGTGGCAGGAAGGGGACGAAGCGCGTGACGAGCTTCTGCTGGAGGATGCTGGACCGGTAGAAACCGCCTGCAGAGACAAACACTTCAGCCGCCGTCATCAAGGCAGTTTCTGAGCCAGAGCGGCTTTCAGCTCGAAAATACACTCGGCGGGTCGCTGTCACATTAATTATTCTACAAAAATCAGCACAGCCAAACAGTTCCACCGGTCTGGTTTGGAGATCAGTCACAATGAGGATCAGTTGCATTTGACAGCCAAGATTGTCACAATCGATGTGTCTGACAACTTTATAGAAACTATTTCTCAGTGGGGCCGTAAAGATTCCCGTCAGAACCAGTCATGTCCCCGCCACTGACAGGACGCTATTGCACAGTTAGAAACGCCTCTTACTCGTGTCGTTGTTATACAGCTCCTGCGCGACGGCTTCTTCCAGGTCGGCCAACTTGATCTCCTCTCGTTCCCGCCCAGCCTGCCGGTTGTCCAGAGCCACCTTGTTTATCACCTCCTCCCCCGCCGTGCTGTTGAGGAAACCCACGACACAACGAAACTAGCACCCACCACTGTGGAATAAAGACTAAAAATACTTAGTGACAAAAAAAGGCTGGAAAAGTAGGTGGAGCTACGAAGAAACAGCCAGAAGAAGATTTCACAACTAATCATCAGCCCCCCCCCCCCCCCCCCCCCCCCAAACCCCCAACTTCACATGTTGCTGCCATCAAAATAAAAATGAGCTAATGTCTTTCATCAAATGGTAAAATAGGCCCCATTTGAAATGTTTTCAATGTTCTGTTGTGAAAAAGACTCCCGGGACCCAGCACAGGATTAAGTGGGTATAAAAGATAGACAGGTGGATGTCGCAGAAAAACACGGGTTCACTGCATCCTGCTTAAGCCTTCACTCACTGCCCCAATCCCTACTGGAATTGGGATTTTGGTTTTTGGGCATTTATTTAATTGTGATTTCTCTTGCAGTGGTAACAACTGCATTATGTTACTCTTGGTGCTTTAACTGCTCGAAAGTAGGAGGCAGAATCAGAACAAACTCTTGTACGGGTGAAGAGTTTCCTTCTCCTGACGCCAAGCGTCAGGCCAGCATGTGTGACCGTCTCGTACCTGATGAAGACATAGATGGCCTTGCGGTAGTTGGTTCGAAACACGACATGTGAGGGACCCAGGAAGGGCTCCAGAACATCAATGAGGCCTGGAGGCATCTTCTCCATCTCGTCAAAAATGAAGACGGAGCGAGCGCACTCTGTCAGGTTCCCCTGGACCCAGCTCTTCAAGTCCCTCTGAAAAACAAAGGAGGGATCTTTAGTCCAGGCAGTGCCTCTGATGGACAAAGTATTTCACAAACCTGACCCACACAGACCTTCAAATAAGCATCGATTTCCTAGAGATTCATCTAAACCTGCTGTAGTGACTCACCCGGTACCGGCTGACCCGCTGGGGAGAGGGGAAGTGGAGGGTGGGGACAAACTGGTGGACGAATGGGCTGCTCATGGCTGAGCCATAAAGATGGTTTCCCAGCATGGAGCTGACCAGCGTCTTTCCAGTCCCAGAAGAGCCATGGAAAGACAACACCAGGGGCTGGCTGGGGCTTTTATTTTGAAGGAACTTTGTCACCTCCTCTGACAGGATCTCCTGAGCCAGATGTTGACCGAAGACATTCTTGTAAAGGTCCCACTCCAAGTCTGCTCGCCAGAAAATAAAGAAAATGGTGTGATGTTGTATGTCGTACAATATATAGGAAAGAAATGCTTTTCAAGAATAATTAAAAAAGAGCTTTAATAGAAATTACTACCACATTGTGTTAACCTCACCAGATGATAAAGTTTATGTTTAGTGATAAACACCAGACTCTTCTATTTAGTTTTTTAACATATCTGTGCACTAACAGATGTAGGACTTCCCTTTAGTAACCATGCCCACATCAATCAGTTGGTACATTTAATCACTTGACTCATTATTGAACAATTTTTATTAACTGGGGTGAGACAGCGCTTGGAAATATCTGACGAGTCCAGAAAGTCGGAAAGTCACACCAGGAAGAACTGTGATGTGTTCTTTATTTAAGGCTGCAGTGAATTACAGAAAAAGAAATCTGTAGGATTTGTTGTTTAGATGTCCAGGTTTGCGAGTTGTTGAAAATGTTGAATTTTGCTGCGTGATTAAACATCTGGAGCCCCAGTACAATTTCCCTGGTTAGATAAAGACCTCTGTGGAACTGTTCTCTGAAGACGACATGAAAGGCATCTCAGCTAAAATAAATGCAGACAATCAGCTTTAAGATGGACATTTGGACCCAAAATGTCTTCAAATGTAAATACCTTTTTACTTTACATATTTGTGGCTATACCTTGAGTTTAATGCCTGTATTTATTAATTTATTATACATAGTTCATTTTATCTAAATTAAAAAGAAAAAAGATTAAATGTGCTATTTTCAAAAGAATACAATAATAATAAAATACTGGTATCATATTAGTAGTCAGTACTGGCTAATACCCAACCCAAGTGTCTGAAACAAAAGTGGCGTCACAGCAGAAATCTCAGTAAATGAAAGTCAGAGAATTTCAGCAACGGTCAAAATACTGAGACTAAACAGCTCTTAAGCCCCAGAGGCTGGGGATGTTGGCAGGTCAGGTCAGCTAAAAACAAGAAAAGGATCTCCGTCTGACGCAGCCTTTAAGGAAAACACTTCGGGGCAACTGAAAACTAAACATTTGTGGACTCGACTCCAACAGAAAAAGGTTGAGGTCCTGAGTCCAGATGTTGTCCAGAGTAAGAAGGACTGTGGAGCATGTGACCTGCTGTACAAACCTGCAGTGGCAGTATTATGATCTGGGGCTGCTTCAGTCCGTCAGATTAAGGTTCAGCAAAGTCATGTGTACAAAATACTTTGGTCAGCTGACCCCTGAACAGACGTAATGACGTAATGACCAGGCCACTGCATCACCAGATGTTTTTCTTCCCTGGTAACGCCAAAACATCTTAAAATGACAATGTCAGAATTCATCGGGCTCAAATTCAAATGAGTGGCATCATTTTCACTGCTGGACAGTTTTTATGCGGAACATTTCCTCATTAATTGTACACTGAATTAATCTTATTTCAATTTATTTGGTTTATTGTCAAGTGAACTTCCTGTTTCGGAGCTAGAGTCAAAATAACAGCGCTTTAGTACAATAGTAGCCCTAATTTGGTAATCTAGAACGGCGTAAGATACAATGAAACGTAGGAAACACAGTTAGAATATAAAAGTACATGTTTACTGCGCATATTTAAGCGGAGGTTGTTTGAACAGTCAGGATTTGCTTTGCTGACCCGCTAGCCGGCGGCTTCCAAACAGCTTCTCCCGAACATCAACATTAACTAAACATAAAAATCTTACCTCTGATATTCGGCTTGAAGTCGCAGTCGCAGCTATCTGATATTGTGCAGTAAAGTTTTTGGAAAACGCAGACGACCGGACTGTAAACGAATAAAAGCAGGAGAGACAAGACAGGCAACATCGTTGCTGCTTACTAGCAGACGCTAAACGCAGTTGCACGTCTCCTTACATAGAACGGACCCGTTTGTAGTTTTCTACCTCCCGGAAGTCGTCTTTAACTACGAAACTGGCTCACATACAGGACTACGCCTCCCAAACACCACCTGTAAGTTGAGGCTATATGACTTGGACACGTTGGACGATCACAGTCCAGAAAGGGTGTTGTAAATAAACTTTTTTAGCGCGCTGAATCCTTAGTATATTGACACCAAATGTTAATTATTTTCATCAAATACAAGACATTTCAGTCTTTAAGGATTTCCTTAGATTGTAAGAAATACAGCACAACTATTTGGAAAATATGGTTCCAATAACTCTTCTGTCTGAGGCAAAAGATAAAAAATAAATCCATTCTTCCTAGCTGTATGGCATTTATGGACATATTTAAATTGCTGATACACAGGATGAAGAAAAAAAATAATAGAACATTTCTTTTCACAAAAAGGGATTTACCTGTGAAACAAATGGTAAGTTCAACATTTTTTTTTAAATGTTTAAAACAAGCAAAAATATAAATGACTGCAGACTAGTTCTTTTTACATTATCTCATCTATTTCTCTGATTTAATTGACTCCTTCATACAACTTTAAGGGTTGCATAATGTGTCACTTTGTTACCATGGTAACCACTTAAACTGTCCAGGTGAATCAAATTTGTTTGAGATGCATCTGTGCTGTCAGATGCCAAATTCTTCCGTTACTATTTATTTTATCTTGTTATTTTGTTGTTTAATGTAGCTGTCACAGCGCCTGGTAAACTGACCTGCTGCTGCAAAATATAACCCATATTTTCAACCCTTGTTGGAAGCAGTGAAGAAGGACAAAGAAAAAGCATCAGGAAAATTACTAAATGGCAGTTTTATTCAAATAAACTTACTTTGCTGTGAATAAAACATGTTTATTTATAGTTACAGTAGACTATACAGATAAATACTAGACATTAAAACTGTGTAAATTAACAGAGAAACTGTACCGGAGCTGTGTGCCGTACTTGAAGTGAGTTAGTTCACTTGCTTCACAAAAAGGACACAATTTAGATAAGTGTACTGACCTCAGTGAACAGTGCAGCACGTTGAAGATTAAAGATTATATTAAATATTCCCCTGAAACAAGTAAATACTATAACAATTAGCACAAGATGATGGTAGAATAGATGTAAAATGTAGGACGTTATGCTGTTTCTGTGTTGTACAATATGGCTTAAAAGTTGTGCTTTTAAGGAAGGTCCAGCCTTCAGGCAGATCCAAACATCCACACAGATCATACGGAGGCACAGCCTTGTCTCAAGAGCCACTTTCACGAGAACAGAAGTTCAGGATTACAATATTACAGCAGAACCTGGGACAGTACCACATATTTGTCTCATGTTTACAAGGTTCATTGTGAGTTGGACCTCCTTATGTAGGAAACTTACTTTTAGAATTAATAATAAAAAAATGGGTAGGATAACGTTAATTTGTTAATTTACCATATCTACCTTGTCCCTTGTTGGAGTTCTGAAAATCTGACATTGAGTGAGAACAACTACCTGACATCATCATCTTTATCTCCCCCCACTCCCAACATGTGCGACATTTGCTTGAGGCCTCTGCACATGGGACACCTGCTCCTCTAGTGAGCTGTTTGGTGCTCAGGTTCAAAAAGAGATTTTCAACAGCAAATCTTTTACATTTAAGTGTGAACGCGTCTCCTGGCTGGAGTGTCACATAGCCAGAGGAGTCATAATTAGAATCTGTTATTGTTACACGTTTCTGCGGGTTCTTGGAGTTTTATTGTAGCCTCAGACTATAAAAAGCAGTGAAACAATTATATATTAATGTTTTATTTCTGTGTCTCCTTATTCAATCTCCAGTTCCTTCAACCAAAGTTGTTTGCAAGAAGTAATGACGATCTTTTGAACAAATGTCATGTTTTCAATGAGCTGTGGTGGAGATATAACTGACTGAGCATCTCCAGGTCCCAGTCAGGACATTTTGTAAAACTTCTCTGGAGCTCCATTTAGGTGAAAAGCATCGTCATGACTGAAAAAGCTTGTTGCCATCAAAATGCACCTTTTGAGAACATTTCTCAAAAGGTGGGAGTGGTGGCCTAGTGGTTACAGTGGTGTTGGGCGTGGAGGACCCAGGTTCAAGCCCAGGGCTGTCCACAATGGTAAATCACTGGGGGCCCCTGAGCAAGGCCCTTAACTCCCCGGGGCGCTGCCCTGCTAGCAGCCCCACTGCTCACTAGTGAAACTAGTTGATGGGTTAAAAGCAGAGACTAATTTCGGTGTGCATCGTACGTACAGCGTGTGCACGATGTCCACACTGACAAGAATGATCAGAAAAAGAAAAAAGAAATTTCTTTTGCATTCACACATGAAGGCACTTACTTCGCAAAAGTGAGAATCTCACTTCTCACCATTCTATTTGTTTCTTTTGGGCAGACTAGGACTTGTTTCAGTCTAGTTCTGGATCAGAATCATCAGTGTCTTTTCCCTTTTATTGAATAACCCATCAAAACCAAGTGTCCAACAGATGTCCAGAAATGGGCTCATGCTGGTTAAAAGCGTTGTCAAAAACTGGTCTGGCTTAGTTTCGCCTGCTGGGGGGCTGGAGCTTGTTGGACAAAGCCGTTAGAACCTGGTCAAACTTGGAGTATCTGGCAGCCTGGTTCTCCTCAGCTCCCCTGCTCCCCCACAGCAGCCTCAGCTGAAAGTCTGTCAGGAAGAGCTCCTGGATCTCAGCCTGTTCCTGGAAACCTGCAAGAGCACACTTCGTCATCAGTGTCAGTCAGTGGTGGAAGGACTGGAGGTCCCCATACTTGGGACAGGTTACCTTAGTAACATCACTGAACGCGGCAACCTCATGAAGGTTAGTTTCTGATGAATCGTATCAGAGTTGAAATAGAGACTTCCCTTCTAATGATTTATTGTCATGACACTTTTTAATTTTATCTATTTTTGTTAATCCATGTAATTCTCTGTAAATGTGATGGAGAAGAAGAATGTTATGATTTAAATTTGTTTCATATTTGATTTTTGTTTGTTTGATGTTTTGCTCATTTTAATTATGTTTTGCTCAAAGTATAAAAATATAGAATATCAGTTATTTCATGGCTGTGAAGCAGTGCAGTGACGCCGCCTCGATTTATCCTAAAGGTTCGAAGGCTAAAGACGTCAGCCGTTCCTAGTCAAACGCACTTGAATTGATCCTTACGGTTGTGTAGACCTTCACATAAGCAAACTTTTGTGTCAGTTTGCTTATGTGAAGTGATCAACTGCATGTTAACTTTATGCCAGAGAAGCAACTACACCATTTTGAAACAATTTAGAGTTCATCATTAAACAGTGAGAAAGATAATAAAGTGTGAAACCTTACCAGTCTTCCCTTAAAATGAGCAATGTGCAGAGAAATTGTAAAAATATCAAATACTCTCCTCTGAGTCTCTGACCTTGTAGTTTGCTTCCAGCGTTGGAGCAGTAGATGCCCCCCAGCTGAGCGACGGTCCTTGCAGCTCCCAGGTGAAACATGACAACATCCATCCCAACCTCCATCGTCTCCCAAGGCTCCGCCCCTTCACCCACCACCATGCTTTTCTCCAGCAGATTTACAATTGGGAGCACGTGGGGGACAGTTGTGCTGGACAGCGGACAACTCTCTGAGACACAAAATCAACATCTCTGTTTTTTGTGGACAAATTTGTGCAAAAAGACCACCTGAAATCATGTCTAACATCTGACGTTGTTTTGGATTCGTTTTCTCTACCTCTCCCCTCATTTAGGCTCTTCATAAACGGCCGCAGACTTTTCTCGTAAAGAATGGCGCCCTCTGTGTGTCGCTGCCGTAACGCCATCCAAGTCTCCTCAAGACGAGACATCTGTGAAACAAAAGAGTGTCAGCAAGGGTTTGATTTGATCACACCAGCATGACAATAAGACTTAGAGTTTAAATAAACAATGACAAGACAAAGACAAAGACAATGGATGGATGGATGGATGGATGGATGGATGGATGGATGGATGGATGGATGGATGGATGGATGGATGGATGGATGGATGGATGGATGGATGGATGGATGGATGGATGGATGGATGGATGGATGCATCCATCCATCCATCCATCTTCATCCGCTTATCCAGGGCCGGGTCGCGGGGGCAGAAGTCTAAATAGAGGTGCCCAGACCTCCTTCACCCCAAACACTTCCTCCAGCTTTTCTGGGGGGAATCCTGAGGCGGTCCAAGGTCAGCTGAGCGTGTCCTGGGTCTTCCCCGGGGCCTCTGCCCGGTGGGACATGCCTGGAATGCCTGTCTTTAGGGAGCCGTCCAGGAGCCATTCTACACAGATGCCCAAGCAACCTCAGCTTTTTTTGACCAAGTAGTGTAAAAGGCAACCAAAATGACACTGCAGAGACATCAAGAGTGGCCACAAAGAGACAAACAATGACCAGAAACCACTAAAAACATACATCAAACTAATGTGGTCACAGACTGAGTGAGCAACCATTGTTTACTATCTGACCATTGATGAAGATGATTTGATTTGCACTTACGCTGAAAGTCTCTTTATAGAAAAAAGGCTGAATATCTTAACTCCACCAGTCAGAGATAGCGTGGTCATGGTTCACTGCTGTCCGTTTAGTTACAGTGGGTAAGAGGTTAGAATGCAGGACGAGTAGTGGATGACTGACATATTAATGAGGAGTCACGCGTTCATGTTGTATCCTATGACTGTATCCAAGTTAGATTTTAAGCCAGGTGCCCTTGACTTCAGTTCACCATCTTTGCCACTATCTGCATCAATAAAGATAAGTCAATCAGCGTAAGTCCAGTGTCTGGTGCGCGATTACCTGCGGCAGCTCCAACGCTCTCATGACAGCAGCGAAGCCAAACATGTTGCCCATGGTGCTCTTGAGCTCCGCAGCGATTTGGATGATTTTGTGAAGAAGAGCAGCCCGCTCCTCGTTGGTCCCTGTGCAGCCCAACACATTCACAGCAAACATAGTTGCCATGGTGTGAAACCTGCAGAACGATGGAGAGGAGAGCGAGGGTTACATCACCATCATCGTGAGATGAGTTATCTTCGCAGGCTGGCTGGACCGTCCCTTAGAAATGGGGAGAAGCTCGCTTCTTCAGGAGGGATTCAGAATAGAGTTAGGAGGAGGGCATGTAGTGAGGATTTCTTCTGGACGGCTCGCTAAGGAGGTGTTTCAGGCATGTCCAACCACTAGGAGAACCCAGGACAGACCCAAGAGACCCTGGACGACTTGTATGTCTCAGCCTACCTGCAGACACTTTGGTATTTCCCCAGAAGAGCTGAAGGATGTGGCTGGAGAGAAAGGGGTCTGGGCCTGGGCACGTTTACAATGCGACATCCGGTTTTAACACCTTGTGTGGTGCTGTAAGATGCCAACAGCTTCAACCTCTGGCCCTCATCACACTAAATTATTTCAAACCACAACTGACACCATTTTGTCCTAAATAAATGGGAGTATATCTTTCTTTAATTGCCCCCCCACTGGAAAAAAAGTTTTCCATTTAACATTGACATCAGCGAAGTGTAAGCTCCAGTTTGAGCTGAGCTACAGATCAACACTCGCTTACTCCGTCTCCGGGTCACGGGGGTCTGTCGGAGCCGATCCCGACGCATAGCAGGTGACAGGCAGGGGTCCACCTGGACAGGTCGCCAGTCCATCACAGGCAAATGCACGCTCACATTCACACCTACGGGCAATTTAGAATCAACCAATCAACCTACCCTGCATGTTTTCGGACTGTGGGAGGAAGCCGGAGCACCTGGAGAGAACCCACGCAAGAGCAAGGAGAACAAGAAAGACCCACCAGGCCGGGAATCGAACTAGGAACCTTCTCGTTGACCACTAAGCCACCGTGCTGCCCAGCTACAGATCCATGGGTGCTAAAAGAGGCACCGCTCTTTCACGCCAGCGAATCTGCTTCCACAGTTCTCACCTCTCCAGAAGGTCCAGTCTCAACTGCTGGCCATGTGGCAGCGTGAGCAGCTCCATCCCTGAACTAACTCCCATCATCCTTTGCATCTCCGGTGTCACCTCCAGAATTCTCGCTACCTGAAAACGACAGATTAGTTAAACCTAGTCGGCATTAAAAAGTAGCACTGACATTATTGCTTCAATTGAGCTGTTACAAAGCTTCAGGAACATTTTCATGGCAAAACTACAGCAGCGTAAAACCGTACTACGCAGTCAGTCTTGGTGATGTGTCTGGCCGCCGTCCTGGGGTCGACCTCTGCCAGCAGCTCCTTCACCCTGCGCAGGATGCTCACCTCCAGAGGCTTATTCTCTTTGGGCATCAGCTTGGACTGGTACCTGCTGGGTTTGAAACAAGAGGCTTTCTCCACCACTGGTGAGAAATACACATTTCCATCCTCAGCCTTCAATGGATCAGAGCTTTTATCCGCTCGCAGCCTCTCCACGTAGCTCTGAGGGCCAGGGCAGAGCTGAGTGTAGCAGCTTCCATCCGCCGGAAGGGAGGGGGAATGCTGGTCTGGCGGTGGTTGTGGTCTGTCAAGGTGCTGTTTGTGCAGGGTGCTGCTGGGAGACGACAGGGGCCGGGTGTTGTCCAAGCACTTGGAAACAGTTGGGGGTGAAGTCACGCTGGCTGTTCTGCTGCTGCAAGGACTTCTGGACTGTGGAGCTGGAGCTGAAGAAGGGAAAAAGAAGATATGCACAAAATCAGTTAACGTCTCTCAAGAACAGCTTGTAAGAAGTTATGTTCTTAAAAAGTCCACTGGTCTGACACAAACTTCCATCAGTTGAACATCCATAGTGGAGGTAACATCACAGTATTTTGGAATTTTTATTCTTTGGTGATAGTTTACAGACTCCACCTTCTCATATTCACGTTCCCCGTTGTTGTTCTGCTCCGGCTGATGGATGTAATGTCACCTGATTCTGAAACATATACTACTGTGTTCCCATTTAACATGTCATTTAAGAATGCAGTCCTTCACCTGAACATACTTGTATAAAAGCATTATTCATTTGTTTCATAAAGCAGGATCCTGACCACCAAAAGCACACAAGGGTCTGCGGTTATGTAACATGTGCATGTGTAGCAGGAAGAACAAGTCTCTTTAGTAAACACTGACCTTTGGCTCACAACCACACCTTTATTACAGGAACGAAACAGTTCAGCACACTGCTGTTAAATTTGATCAATTTAATTGAACTAATCCAACTGATCTTATTTTTTTAATATTTTTGTGGGTTTATTGTCACTTTCTCAACCTTGCCATTTCTTCTGTCTCTACAGGGATTTCTTCCTTTTGTTTCCTATATAAAACCTACACCCTTGATCTATTCTTAGATTAACTTTAAACTTTCATTAGGGACCAAAACAATGTAAACGGAAGCAGTTTTAAGTTAAAATGGGATATGTGTTTGCACCAATATGACCATTAACGTTAGCCCAGGGGGCAATCTGCGTACGCCAGAGTAAATCAGTCTTATAAACCTCTGACGAGACTCAAAAATACTACTGTGCACAGGGTTACTACAGACAAACCAAAGCAAGTTTGAACATATCTTTGTATGTACACAAAAAGGGAATTAAAAAGACTCTTTTTACACAAATGTCAGTTTCCATTCCATTGCCAGGAGACAAAAAAGGATGAGATTTATGCTTCATTAGAACTGGATCAGTACTTGAAACATTTATGGCAAAAAAAGGTTTCGGAAGCCAACGCCGGGAATGCCGGGAACACTCTTCCTTTTATGGGTACTGGCAGGAACTTGCTTGACTTGTTCAGACATGACAATGTAACGGCAAATTGAAGGACATTCTTGTACAAACAGTAATTTTTAATGCATTTAATGTACACTCATAAAGTTTAAATGATGTGAGTTTGTCTGTGGGAACCTATCAACACTAAACATAACTCTTTAATGTCTGACTTATAAAATAATATCCAGAAAATCCTAATTCTTATTATTTTAAGTATTTATTATATATTGAAATAAAAAACACTAAGTTTTGTCTTTAACAGCGTAGAAATTGTAGTATTTATTTATTTAATAAACATTTTTTTATATTATTATTGATATAATTACTATTATTATTATTATAATTATTATTGGATTATGGGGGTGGTAAAAAAGGTTTGAAGAAATTCATGTATAAAATACGACACACATTATACATTATAGGGTTACTCGGAATTACATTTTTGAGTCTTAACTGAGACTTTAAATAGCAATTTCTTCTAAAATTGTATTAAACATGCAAATGTATATTGGAAATGTTTACAATCCCAGAGTTGTTTTAATACCTGGAATAATTATTAAAATGAAGTTATGAAAGTAAGCAGGGAAAATGGAGCCTTTTCAGATGATCATATCAGCAATTTCAGATCACATTAAGGATAAATAGTGATTAAAGGCATGTAGCACAGAGACACAGAAAGATCTATAGAAGTTCCTTTGCTTCTGTTCTACGTGAACTTGCAAACACAGGTCAACTTTATCTTAGTACCGCCTCAAAAGATCAGCTCAGAGTTCAACATGTGAGCAAATCTCATCTCAGTTCATCCCTGTGAGGTCAATCTGCTGCTGCTCTAAACCACACACACCCTCTGAAGTTCGGCTCAGCTACCTCAGCGCTGACGCCCACCGAGCTGCTCTGACTGTTGGAGCTGAACTCCAGTCGATCAGTCCAACGTTTGCTGTGACAAAAGCCGGACGCACAAACAGAAGGCTCAGGTTGAAACGTGAAAGATCTGCTTGTCGGGACGTTCTTGGTGAGTGTTAACTATCAAGAGCACTGAAAGAGTTTTAGAGGTTATGTTATTTAGGAGAGGTGGTGTTTTGTTCAAAGACAGCTCTAAAAAGGTTTGCAGATGTTTGACTGGAGTTGTTTTTTGCGTTACTGATGTTCAACGGCATTCATGGGGATTAAACCGTGAGTAGGTGCAGATGTGCGCTACGGTCTCACAGAGACCTGATGTTTCTGTAAAAGAAAAACAAGACTGAGCATGTATGAATGTAAAAAACTGTTAGCTGCCCTCCTTTGGCTTATAAAAAGTTTTACAACAAATCCTGCTTTGTTCTGAGGAGCTATGATCTCTAAGAAAAGTTAGTTTGTAATAATTTCAGCTGAAAAAGAACAGTTTGCAGTTTTACCAAACTTTTATTTTGCATATAAATGAGCATATGAGCTCATATGTGCATGTGTGTGTGTGTATGTGTGTGTGTGTGTGTGTGTGTGTGTGTGCATGTGTGTGTGTGCGTGTGTGTGTGCGCGCGTGCTGATAAATGAGATTTGTGGGACATTTACTGCTATACATGCAGCACAATGAGGACATGGTTGCTGTCCTCTTTATTCATGCAATAAAACTAAGTGTCTCCATGAGTGTGTGCATGTGTGTGCACAAATCGACCTAACACACATGTTTTTGGACTGCGGGAGGAAACTCGGGAAAACAGTGAGAAAACACTTTGGCACCTTACAGAAAGTACATTTTAAACTGGGAGACTCTATGTTGGGAGGTAACGTGTTTTATAAAACAAAATGAACTTTGCGGATGCAAAATCATTTAAAAACATCTGTTTATTTGTGAAACTGGCACATAAAGGTCTTGAGTATCAGGTTTGTTTACACAAAAAGCAGTGTTTGAATCTCTTGTATGATGCAGGATCTGAAGAACTATTTCTCAGAAACACCAGAACATGAACCCAAAGCTGTGAAACCTGAGAGGAACATTGAGTGAAAGCAAACAGCCCTTGTTAACCTCCTGGGATTTCGTTCCCACATTGTAGTTGTGTAATCAGGAAACTGCTATTTAGTTCTAGAGAATCTAAGTTATGCAATTTTTAGAGGAAAGAAATCCTGATTGGGGCAACTTGTGGAGGTGCCTCACATGCTTTTTTTGGCTATACTTGACTGAATTTTTTTTTTTTTGTTTCATTTACCACATCAAAGCAGTTTGTTTCATCAGGCCGAACAATGTTATCTTTTAATGTATAATGTAAATTACTACGACAAAAGCAAAACATATGGCTTGAATTTGTGGGAATAATGAAAAACGACAGAGAAATAATATGATATAATCTTTATCTGGGTAAAGTTTCTTTTTTCACATCAAAAGATACCATCATATCCATGTAGCCTCCAAGTGTCTACAAAGGTTTATGGGGGCTTCACGGGGGCTTCACAGATTAAATAAAAATCCATGAACATTACACACCAATTGTTCATGTGCGGATATGCAGAGTAGACAAATTAACATTAGAAATGTCTATATGAATGTCCATGTAGGTTTTAAAAGCTGAAACATCATCCACCACCTTGTGTAATTACCTCATTGTCCATTTTCTTTTGTTTAATGAATGAATGATGTGTTACAAAGACAATGCAATAATCTCTCCCTTCATTTGCTAAAATCTGAGTGTTAACGGTTTCATTGAGCCACGGCTAGAGCTCGATAATATCATGTAATGTTGACGCCTTTCTTATGTTCAAACAAACGTGTGTGAAGGGAATACATTCCCTGAATAAAGTCAGTTAAAGCCTAACACGATATGCAGCGATATTCTGCAGTTTTAACTTGTTAGCATTTGGCCTATTTCTTTCTGGTTCAGAAAATTCTTTGGTTTAATGGGCAGTTTAGTCAGAAATTGTGAAAAGCAGCTTTGTATGATGCCAGAACCAGATCAGCTTTTGAACTTCTGCCTTCATGGTTTGGAGGAAGAAGGCAGTCCACTTTCAAATCGAGCTTGTGACGACCAGCTACCAAAGGAGACGATACTTCTAATATGTTTGACATACGGGAGCTTCACCCATCGCTCTTTTCCAAATTCAAGGTAATGTTGTCTTCAAAAGTTTCCAAGAGCATTGAGTTAGTGATGTCTAGCACCAGTAGATCAGCAGCCTACTGCATGTTTAGTAAGGCAATAACACAACTTATTATACATAAATTATATTATATATTTTATATATAAATTAACTAGCTGATATTATTGACTTACCTTCCTATTGTTACCTCACAAAGAAGAGCAAAGTTTTCTGCAAAATCAAGATTTTTTTTTAAATTGTGACAATTACATTGAGCTCTGACCTTTTGTATTGTTTTTCTAAATCTTTCACTATTGCGCATGTTTTCAAAGTTCATGTTTTTTTTTGTTTTTTTTTAGAAAAATAAATTACTTAGCTTTTTTTTTTTATCTAAACACCCATATATTTATAATGTAATGTTGATTTTTATTGTTTTAATTTATTTTTCGAAAGGAAAAAAAGTGTCTTTTTTAATGCAGATATTAAAATAACATATACAAAGTCAAACACAGCTCAGAGCTGTAATCCCCATAGGGGACTGACATCAAGACACGTTTAGTCAAGGATAACATACTGTGGTGGGGTGTGGTCTGGGATCGGCTGTAGGGGGAACTGTGAAGCTGCTGTTCAGGGGGTTGGGGCAGCAGAGTGGGCCAGCTGCATCCACTCTGCTAATCTACATCACCCCTTTAGAAACTGTGGCAGCTGGAGTCTGGATGAAGGTCATCATTAACTCTGCTGACACTGAAAACAAAAAGAAATAAACTGGACTCACATGCTGTGTTCTGTACTATTGAAAGGAAACCCAGAGTAGCTGAGTCGTGCTACGCATATCTACTTCCATACTTTCATCAGGGCCACAAGGGTAAAAGGCAGTTTTACAAGTGGGCAGATCACCAGTCCATCACAGGGCTACACAAATAACATATAAAACATTTACATGTACAAGCATACATGCTCAAAGATTTAGACAAGCTGTGGATAAGTGGGTAAAGACAAGGAGATGTGTGACTCTGTGGATTAGGTCGGTTGGCCTCCAGCTGGAAGGTTGGCAGATTAATCTTTGTCCCCATCACATGTTAAAGTGTCCTTGGCCACGACACTTAACCCTACATTGCCCTCAGATGATCCCATAAAGGTATAATCATTAGAATCAAAGCAGTGCTTCATATAGTCAATATATAATAGAAGTGCTAATGTAATGCAAATGTGTTTGTGTGAATGGGTAAATTAAAAACTACATGTAAAGCACTTTGTAGAAGATATGGTTAAAAAGGTGCTACATGAGTCTAGAACATCTACAACAACTACATTCATATCTGACAAACTGCAGTTCAGTCACCTGTCAAATGCTAGATTTTACAATGAATCCCCAGACCATGTACTTTATGTGCTGATGAGTCTCTAAGGACATCAACAGCATTTCACTGGTCTGGAAAATTCAGGTGTCTTAATATCAAGGAGGAAAGACATCAGTAATGACCTGTGAGAAGTAACACCTGGTAAGAGTTGAATGGCTTTGTCTTGGCATTTAAGGGTTTATCATTGTACACAGATTATTGATGGTCGGAAACGATTCAACACCTCAATGCTGGCCCATGCATATCTCCCATGCATATCTCCCATGCATATCTCCCATGCATATCTCCCATGCATATCTCCCATGCATATCTCCCATGCATTGCCAACATCCCCCAAAATTCCACTACAAGCTTCTTTTGGCATGAGGTTGAAGATGTTGGCAGCATGGTTAGTCTAAAGATGTACTTACCTTATTTTGATAACCCACAAGGAGATAATATTTATTTTAATATATGATGATATGTAAGGCAGGGCACCACGGTGGCTTAGTGGTCAGCACTGTTGCCTCACAGCAAGAAGGTTCCTGGTTCGATTCCCGGCCTGGTGGGTTTTTCTGTGTGGAGTTTGCATGTTCTCCCCGTAATTGCGTGGGTTCCCTCCGGGTACTCCGGCTTCCTCCCACAGTCCAAAAAAATGCAGGGTAGGTTAATTGATCATCCTAAATTCTCCCTAGGTGTGAATGTGAGTGTGCTTGTTGGTCTATCTTTCTATGTGACCCTGTGATGGACTGGCAACCTGTCCAGGTGGACCCCTGCCATTCGCCTACTATGCGTCGGGATAGGCTCCGACAGACCCCCGTGACCCGGAGATGGATTAAGCGGGTATAGATGATGGATGGATGGATGATATGTAAGGCCTTAAAGTCAAAGGGAGAATGCTTTCATTTTCACATGACTAAATGTGTAGAGAGCATTCGTTTACCTTTTACATCTCCTGTTAGAATCTCTTTCAGAAATGTACCAACCAGCCCTGGTGACATTTGCTGTGCTGCTCTGCTCATCCGCCTTGGTAAATGGAGGGAAAGTCTTGGTGTTCCCTGTAGATGGAAGCCACTGGGTCAACATGAATGTCATGGTTGAGGAGCTTCACGCCAGAGGCCATGAAATCACAGTTCTGCAGCCATCGGACACCTGGTACATCAAACCAGACTCTCCTCACTACAAAACCATCACGATTAACAGCTCTGCTGGTTTTGATAAGGAAAACTTTGGGTCATATGTAACAAGGACATTAAATCTGCGACGCCAGGGTGCCTCATTTTGGACTCGCATGGCTCTGCAATATGACTTAATTATACAGTTCTATAAGATACATAATGACCTTCTTCGGATGGTGGAAGAGATGTTTGAAGATACCAAACTGATGCAGAGCCTTCATGATGCCAAATTTGATTTAGTTCTAACCGACCCTTCAGTTGGTGGGGGTGTGCTTCTGGGTCACCGTTTGGGTCTTCCCCTTGTGTTTAACGTCAGATGGACTGTTCAGGGTGAGGGGCATCAAGCAATCGCTCCTTCTCCACTCTCTTATATCCCCATACCGGGATCAGAGCTGACTGATAAGATGACATTCACCCAGCGGGTCAAGAACGTCCTCTTTTACCTCTTCACGTGTATGCAAATCTGGTACGTTGCTGATCCAAACTACAAACCATTCGTCCATCGTCACTTCGGCAGTGACGTCCATTACATGGAGCTGTTTCAGGCGGCCGACATCTGGCTGATGAGAAACGATTTCACCTTTGAGTTCCCAAGACCCACAATGCCAAATGTTGTCTACATGTCAGGATTTCAGTGCAAACCAGCCAAGCCTCTGCCTAAAGATCTAGAGGATTTTGTACAGAGTTCTGGTGAACATGGCGTTATTGTGATGACATTGGGGACTCTGGTGGAAAAACTTCCTGAAGACCTTGATGAGGAAATTGCTGCTGCTTTTGCCCAACTTCCTCAGAAGGTGATCTGGAGGCACAAAGGCAAGAAACCATCCACTCTTGGCAATAACACTTTAATCTTGGACTGGCTGCCCCAGAATGACCTCCTGGGTCACCCCAAGACCAAAGTTTTTGTTGCCCATGGAGGGACCAATGGAATGCAGGAGGCCATCTACCACGGCGTGCCCTTAGTCGGTCTACCATTAATGTTTGACCAGCATGACAACTTCTTCCGGATGGAAGCAAGAGGAGTGGCCAAAGTCCTGGACATTGCAACTGTGAACAAAGACATTTTCCTGGAGGCGTTGAGGGAGGTTCTATACCAGCCTCCCTACAGGGAGAAGATGAAAAAACTGTCCAGCCTGCACAGAGACCAGCCCATGAAACCTCTGGACCGAGCTGTGTTTTGGATCGAGTTTGTCATGAGGCACAAAGGAGCGGCGCATCTGAGAACAGAGTCGTACAAGATGTCCACAATCCAGTACTACTCCATTGATGTGGTGGCGTTTCTGCTCGCGCTTGTTTTTCTTACATTCATTGTTTTTATTTCTGCAGTTAAGTTTCTCTGGCGAAAGATCATTTATGGAAGCAAGGTCAAAAAGGAATGATGACAGGAATTGTGTCATTTGTCCTACACTGTCTTCATACCTCAACATATTTCTGTTTAGTTTATTTGTCTATTATTTTGCAGGAGCTCAGCGTCTGTACTTTATATGCTCATCACTTGGTGAAGTATTTGACAGTGAGCCTAAAGAAAACCTGTTTTACCAATTTTATGTGATTTTTTATTAACATTTTGTACCTGAATTAGACTTTTAACATTTTATGTCATTATTCCTCACACTGCTAAAATACATTAAAATAAATTTCAAAAGAACTAAAATATGTGTTTTGTAAAGACTCTAACCTATAAAACCAACTTAAAAAAAACTTTGTCAACAAAAACCTTCCTACTGTGTCACCTCACGTCTTCATCTTGCCTTTGGCAGGCAAAAAAACAGCAAATGAACAAATCAAAAAGAAAACATTAAACACCTAATGCGAGTTAAAAATCCACACCGCTGCAAAACACAGTCCAAAAAAAAGAATGCAGACATTAAAAAAAAATCAATAAAATTAAGCAATGTTTGCATAGAGTTGAATGAATGATTAACTCAGACTCCTTTGTTATCAGACAGAGCTTCGGCTTAGTTACAAACTGTATCAAGAGTGCGTTTAGACCATTAAAAAAAACATATTTAAAATCATACTTAATTGCTTTCATTAAAAAAAAATTCTTATATTAAGCATTTAAACTTGATATGGAGTGAAAAAATACATCTTAAGCTATTTTCAAGTTGGATTGGACAATGAAAATACCTCTTGGATATGACCCTAGGCCTTCAAAACCATTTTTTTTCTGACAAGGATTCACTTTAGCCCAGGAACCAAATGTCATACAAACACTACTTGGATCTGTGGAGACTACAGGACTTGCTGTCTTTTAAAGGTCACGAATGTGTAAAACACGCGGCTCCAAAACTAATCTTCCATTTACATTCAGTCATTTAGCAGATGTTATTATCCAAAGAGACGACAGGATTCAAACTTCATTGCAAGAAGAAGAAAAAGCTGCAAGAATTTTTTTTAGGGAAAGAAGTTAAAAAATTAAACATGTGTGATAACTGTGTTAAACTGACCTTATTACTGTCACTGAAATTAGCAGGTATTTGTACGCTTATGGTTTCTTTTTAAATAAAAATGTCTCTGTTGAGAGGGATAGCTTTTACATCTGTACATCTCCTGTCAGAATCTCTTTCAGAAATGTACCAACCAGCCCTGGTGACATTTGCTGTGCTGCTCTGCTCATCAGCCTTGGTAAATGGAGGGAAAGTCTTGGTGTTCCCTGTAGATGGAAGCCACTGGGTCAACATGAATGTCATGGTTGAGGAGCTTCACGCCAGAGGCCATGAAATCACAGTTCTGCGGCCATCGGACACCTGGTACATCAAACCAGACTCTCCTCACTACAAAACCATCACGATTAACAGCTCTGCTGGTTTTGATAAGGAAAACTTTGGGTCATATGTAACGAGGACATTAAACCTGCGACGCCAGGGTGCCTCATTTTGGACTCGCATGGCTCTGGAGTTTGATGTCATGAAAAACTTCTATCACATGAATAAGCAGGTGGTTCAGATGGTGGAAGAGATGTTTGAAGATACCAAACTGATGCAGAGCCTTCATGATGCCAAATTTGATTTAGTTCTAACCGACCCTGCAGTTGGTGGGGGTGTGCTTCTGGGTCACCGTTTGGGTCTTCCCCTTGTGTTTAACGTCAGATGGACTGTTCAGGGTGAGGGGCATCAAGCAATCGCTCCTTCTCCACTCTCTTATATCCCCATACCGGGATCAGAGCTGACTGATAAGATGACATTCACCCAGCGGGTCAAGAACGTCCTCTTTTACCTCTTCACGTGTATGCAAATCTGGTACGTTAATGATCAAACCTACAAACCATTCGTCCATCGTCACTTTGGCAGTGACGTCCATTACATGGAGCTGTTTCAGGCGGCCGACATCTGGCTGATGAGAAACGATTTCACCTTTGAGTTCCCGAGACCCACAATGCCAAATGTTGTCTACATGTCAGGATTTCAGTGCAAACCAGCCAAGCCTCTGCCTAAAGATCTAGAGGATTTTGTACAGAGTTCTGGTGAACATGGTGTTATTGTGATGACATTGGGGACTCTGGTGGAAAAACTTCCTGAAGACCTTGATGAGGAAATTGCTGCTGCTTTTGCCCAACTTCCTCAGAAGGTGATCTGGAGGCACAAAGGCAAGAAACCATCCACTCTTGGCAATAACACTTTAATCTTGGACTGGCTGCCCCAGAATGACCTCCTGGGTCACCCCAAGACCAAAGTTTTTGTTGCCCATGGAGGGACCAATGGAATGCAGGAGGCCATCTACCACGGCGTGCCCTTAGTCGGTCTACCATTAATGTTTGACCAGCATGACAACTTCTTCAGGATGGAAGCAAGAGGAGTGGCCAAAGTCCTGGACATTGCAACTGTGAACAAAGACATTTTCCTGGAGGCGTTGAGGGAGGTTCTATACCAGCCTCCCTACAGGGAGAAGATGAAAGAACTGTCCAGCCTGCACAGAGACCAGCCCATGAAACCTCTGGACCGAGCTGTGTTTTGGATCGAGTTTGTCATGAGGCACAAAGGAGCGGCGCATCTGAGAACAGAGTCGTACAAGATGTCCACAATCCAGTACTACTCCATTGATGTGGTGGCGTTTCTGCTCGCGCTTGTTTTTCTTACATTCATTGTTTTTATTTCTGCAGTTAAGTTTCTCTGGCGAAAGATCATTTATGGAAGCAAGGTCAAAAAGGAATGATGATGTAGTGAAGCAATCAGAAATGCATAAACATGTACAGCTAAATCAGCCATAAACCTCAATACTTTTTAGTGACCTCAATCAAGTTTTTAACCTGTTATTTTGTCTGTTATTTGGGACCCCATATTGGTTTTTTTTTCTTATAATTATAAACACCTGCACTCACTAAAATGAAGTTAAAAATACATTTCACAATGTGTACCTCTAAGAATAAAACAAACTGTGACAAATAAATATTGTTGACTGACTTTTAGCTTCATAACACAAAGAACCTGGATTCACGGTTAACATCTCACTACAAACGTCTTCTTCAGTTTTAACTGGACAGTTTGAGCCTCATAAACGATTGTTGTGGCTTTTACTTCAGAGCCACTGAAGATACATTAATGACACTGATCCACCGTCTGATCGATAGGTCATTGGAGATGTTTTTGCCCCATTAGAATAGGACGGACAGAAGAACAAGGGGGAAAATACTGCTATTCTCCACAGCTCAAGAACGCCTTACTTTTCTAAAAGCACAAATCCCACTGCGGGCTCAGCTGGATGAAGGGATGCGCCTGTCATGGCCATGTCTGGAATGCTGCAGTGGCAGTATAATGATCTGGGACTTCCTTCAGTTGATCAGGTCAGGTTCAGCACAGAATGCCCCCAAATAATGATGTCACAGCCCAAATAAAGATTTTTTTAGATTTTGTCCTCCGTGATGGCACAAGCATATTCACAGTGAACAATGCTAGCATTTACTGAGTTCAGACTGTAGAAGGGAAGTTCAGGGAGTTGGAGACATCATCTCAACCATCACACATGTTATCAATACTTGAGAAAAATGAATGCACCTCTGGCTGTAAATATTACTCCAACACTGTACAATATTAGCTTTTAGATAGGGGTTACCACCTACTCAAACCTGTGCACATCTGAGAATCAGCCTGCTGGACATAAATATTTACACTAATCAAAATGTCATTTTTGTCTGATCTTCTCCATTAGATCCTTTTGTCTTTGACAGAAACTTAATTTAACGTTATGGGGGCTATTTTCAAACCTGGCTTCATGTTTTGAATCTACTTTATAGCGTTACCCATGATCGTTACCCATGACCTTTACCCATGACCGTTAACCATGACCGTTACCCATGACCGTTAACCATGACCGTTACCCATGATCGTTAACCATGACCTTTATCCATAATCGTTACCCATGACCGTTAACCACGACCGTTAACCATGACCTTTACCCATGACCGTTACCCATGACCTTTACCCATGACCAATACCCATGACCGTTACCCATGATCGTTACCCATGACCGTTACCCATGATCGTTACCCATGACCGTTACCCATGACCGTTACCCATGACCGTTACCCATGACCTTTACCCATGACCTTTACCCATGATCGTTACCCATGACCGTTACCCATGACCGTTACCCATGACCGTTACCCATGATCGTTACCCATGACCGTTACCCATGATCGTTACCTATGACCGTTACTCATGATCGTTACCCATGACCGTTACCCATGACCGTTACCCATGACCGTTACCCATGACCGTTACCCATGACCTTTACCCATGACCGTTACCCATGACCGTTACCCATGGTCGTTACTCATGACCGTTACCCATGATCGTTACCCATGACCGTTACCCATGATCGTTACCTATGATCGTTACCCATGACTGTTACCCATGACCGTTACCCATGACCGTTACCCATGATCGTTACCCATGACCTTTACCCATGATCGTTACCCATGACCGTTACCCATGACCGTTAACCATGACCGTTACCCATGACCGTTACCCATGACCGTTACCCATGACCGTTACCCATGACCGTTACCCATGACCGTTACCCATGACCTTTACCCATGACCGTTACCCATGACCGTTACCCATGATTGTTACCCATGACGTTACCCATGACCTTTACCCATGACCGTTACCCATGACCGTTACCCATGACTATTACCCATGATCGTTACCCATGATCGTTACCCATGACCGTTACCCATGACCGTTACCCATGACCGTTACTCATGATCGTTACCCATGATCGTTACCCATGACCGTTACCCATGACCGTTACTCATGATCGTTACCCATGACCTTTACCCATGACCGTTACCCATGATCGTTACCAATGACCGTTACCCATGACCGTTACCCATGATCGTTACCTATGATCGTTACCCATGATCTTTATCCATGATCGTTAGCTGCATTTCTGAGTCACAGAGGCTAAGCCACATAAACAAACAGAGACTTATCACAAGTGCTCGATCAGCAGTTGCAGCCTCCAACCTGATTGTATAGTCATGTTTTAAAAAAAAGAAGTTAGTATTCTTCCTTTATTCCTGTATTTTTGTTGAAAATCCTCTAATTTCCTGCAGTGATCTGACACCAGTGGGTTTTTTTTATTTTCAGGCAAATATAAACTCAGGTGACAATATATAACTTCACTTTGCAATAAAAGTCCTTGTTCCAGGTCTGGCAGTGCTCCTTTAGGATCTGGTTTCAGTGGTGACACTATAAATGGGGATGTTTGGCAGACTTGATCAGAATGAATAGAAGTAACATTAATTAGCCTGAGTTTGTATAAGCTTAGTTAGCCAAGCTAAAACGACTAACTGTGACTGACTTAAGGTGGGTGTGTTCCAGCCTGCTTCCCTGCCCCATTATGGCCTTTTGCTTCAAAAGCACTCTTTAGGTGACCTATCAGAGAATAGAAGAAGGTTGTTCGGCTCTTACACACTTTATGCTTGGAAGATTTTTTTCTCTCTGCTGAACACCTAACTTCAAATTATTTGGAAATAATGTTATAAATAATTCCAGATTGATATGCAGCAGCAATGACTTTTCCAAAACCAAAACTTACATCTTGCCCTCTTGGCATTGTGTTAATGCACACCTTCCAGAGCTTTTATAGAGATACTTCCCACCTGCTGGTGATCAATACATGAAAGACTGATGATTGGCAGCACCTGGCTGCAGCTTATCCTCCAAAATGCTTTGGAAGCAGTGATGGAGTTACTTATTATTATTATTATTATTATTATTATTATTATTATTGGCTTCAATGTTGTTAAAGAAATTAGGCTGATTTTAAGTTTACAAACAAAGTATTTTAGGACAAAGAGTTAAACTCACTGTGGCTGCATGGGGTGGTGTGGGACTCTCCAGCGGTCGTCAGAGGTGCGTTGTCCCGTTGCCTGGTAACGTCTGCCCCCTTGTGGTGAAGTGAGGAAGGACTGCAGGAACAAGAGAGGAGTGAGGATGATCCTCAAGAGTTCATAAAAGACTTACTCTCACAAGTCCTTTCTTTTCCATTTTTTTAGAAAGACTGCCAGGAGGAAACTATATTTGTGTTTCTACTTTCTGCCAAATTCATTTTTGTATAAGTTATAGAGGTAAGATCGGGCCTAAAAAATCCAGCCCGACCCGACCCAGGCCCGCGGGTATTAAAGCCGAAAAAACCCGAAATTTTCATATTTTATTTGCTGGGTTTTGGGAGGAGGAGGTGATTTATGCTAACAAATTAAAGCCTTTTGTAACGAAATCTAAGTTTAACAAGACTGCATAAACATTTACATCATTAAGGTTTAAACGCCTGCTCAGCGTCGAGGTGCCGGTCTTTTTGCTCTCGTATGAAAGCAAAGCGCCACGTTTACGACATTCAGCGAAGCCAACGCAAGTTTCTGGAGCATTTTACATTATCAAGTTGAAGCTTTTCCATACCTCACTCTTCCCGGTGTGTGTTTGCCGTTTAAGTTCCCCTGTCTTTAGTTTATCCGTGACTTCTTGCTGCTACATAATCAGGGATACCGAGTTAAAATAGATGCGGACTTGTGGAGGGGAAGATTATTAAGAGGGCGCGTTCACGTGCCATCGTATAGTTGTTAAACAGCAATTATCTTACAGCGCCTTCTGTTTTATCCAAATTATTTATTTTATAACAAGTATTCCTTAGTTTAGTATCCACATTCCACACATCGTTTTAGTATACATTTTTATAAACATATATTTATTTAAAAAAAGTCAGCGAGATAGAAGCCCGACCCGACCCGACCCGACCCGAACGTAATGAATGACATTTTAGGCCCGACCCGGCCCGAAATTCGGGTCAGGATCGGGTCGGGCCGGGCTTGGGCTCGGGCTTAAGATCTTACCTCTACAAAGTTATAACCGAACTTGACTAAAATCGAAGAAAGGAAGAAAAAAAGTGGAACTTTTACAAGCAATATGATGGGAGAAAAAAAAATCAGTATGCTTTGTTTAAAAATGTCAGTTCTGAAAAAAAAAATGCATTCGGTTGTGACCACCTCATTGCTGTCTCGTTGATTCTGGGGGCGCTGTGGTGCTTTAACACAACTACTACAATGGTTTTTGCAAGATTTGAAGTTGTCTCATTAGCTGAAGTCACAATAATCCTGATTTTTTTTCACTAAACTGTCGCGCAAAATGAAATAATCTGGCAATACTGGCAAAAAATACTGGCAAAAAATAATGGCAATGAAAACATGAGGTGTTGGGGGGAAGAAGCAGTCTGTTTGTCTTTTTAAAAATGTTATTTTATTATCCGTAGCATTTTCTGATGCTTAAACTGTCAAAAGTAAAATAAAGGGTGACAATTTAAATAAAATTTTAGTGCATTATTAGGTCTATCAAAATTCATTAAAAAAAAAAAACAATTCCAAAATCAATAAATAAATATACTTACAGGTGAACTAAGGACTTCTGTATTTTTTAGTGGGTCTATGGGTCATGCTACCTCGCACTTCTAAAATCTCGTGTAGATATTTAGACAGAAGAAAACTACACAAATAGAAGCTTGTGGGTAAAAGGTGATGAAAAAAGCCAGAAGAAGAAAAGACCCAGAAGTGTGCGAAGTGAAAGCCCACCTTCTCGGACAGATGGGCTGGTCTCCTCTCCTGCTGTCGTTCCTCGGTCCTCCCTGGCAGGACGTGGGGCTCACGTCGGTGTAGAAGGTCGTCTCCAGGTGGCTGAGCGGCAGCGTCCTGTTCACCGGCTGCTGAATCTGAGCGCCGCTCCACTGGGTCAGAGCCGCCCGGCTGCCCACGTAGAAGTGAACGAGCGCCGGTAAGGAGTCGAAGGCCTCGTCCTCCAGGCAGTACTGGATTCGGGTGTATGTCTCGCTGGACTGGACCACTGTCTTCCTGATAAGGAAGTGAAGAGTTTTCTGCTCCCAGTGGCTGGTGAGGACAAAGTCGCCCTGACTGGACTGAGAGTCCCTGACCAGGAAGTCTCCGTGGTTCCCTACCAGGCTCTCAGACACCTGCAGAGATGTAGTGGTTCCTGTTTAGTGATCTACTATAAAACATACATAAATATACATATTTTTACAGAAGTTCTGGTTTTACCCCGATTCAAAACTGTACCCCAAAGTAGCTTTAAAATCTCTGCATCCAGTCAGCAATCCAGAAATGACTGGCAGTTGAGCGGCGCAGCAACTTCGTTGATACAAGTCTCCCATTTTCATTACGTTTTCTCAACTCTGTCTAAGGTCAAAGGTGTCAAAATGTTGGACAGAATTTAAGATGTGGTTGACAAGACTGTTTGGTCCATTTGACAAAGCCATAGCTGTGAAACATCACCGAGGTTTAGGTCCAGCCGGCCCAACTGTCTGCGGTCTGTGAACCTTCATGTGGTCCTGCTCCTTTCACACTACCGTTAATAGAGGCCACTAGAGCCACAAAGAGATAAAAAAAGAACAGAACAGAACAGAGGAGCAGGACCACGAGTTCATCACGCACCGTGTGAACCGCAGCCTACGATGAAAACCTGCCTGTGACAGTGAGAGACGTTTGAAGAGCGCTGAGCCAGAGACAGTAGAGGAGGACGTCTGAAAATGCCAGAATTCATTCGTCGTGGTTAATAAAAATGTAGCGGGCGACGACGGCTGATCTATGTGACTGTAAAAACCAAAGCACTCTGGGTAACGGCTGCACTCTGTCTCCAGGTGACTGACATTGATCAGGCATCAGATGGACTCTCTCTTCCTTTTTAAAAAATTCTGTTATCAATGTTTTTATCAGGTGGTGTAATGGACCGGATTGGACCTCCTCTTTCCATTCACACGTAATGATTTTTGACGCTTGCTCGAATGACCTCGCAGCCAACTAAAATTCAGTTGGTATTGTGATCTTACTTCCCTACCGTCTGAAAGTTTAAAATTTTAAATAAATCATAGCCACGGTTGCTTAGACACGTGTTACACAGTGAATCTGAGATATGGAACCGGTTCTCTACCAGGGTTTTTACTGAATCTGCTCGGAGTTTGAACAACGCCAACCCTTGTGGTCAAACTAATTTCATCCATTCACTCATCTATGAATCATCCACCCATCTACGGTCATGCAGCCAGAACTACTTTCAGATGTGACACCGTGGAGAAACTAAGAAACCCATTTTCTCACGACTCTGTTAAGGGTTGGGGCTCGTGGTCGCGGCGGGCGGTTCACCTGCCAGTTAAGACACCAGAGAAGCTGTTAACAACCTAAAGTTGTTTTCGTGTCTCAGACTTGCTGCCTACTTCATTGTTTGCGCTGAGCTGAGCTTCTGACCTTCTGACCTTCTGGACGTGTAGACATGTTGTCGATGTTAAAATTAAAATTAAGACGACATGTTGGTAATGAAGACGTCACTCAGACACTGTAAAGTCGAGGCTAACCTCCCAGGGGATGCGCCCGTGGTACCAGGCGTGGCTCTTCAGGTTCGTGCCACTCAGCTTCAGCTCCTCCTCCAGCTGCTTCCTCAGGTTCTCCGATGGCGGTTCTAACCAGAACTTCTCCTTGGAGAACTTGAAGGGCATCACAGGCAGATGAAAGAAAACAAAAACAAGAACGACATAAGTTTTTAGACAATCATGTGACCTTGGGTGGCATGGCGTCTCCCTCCGTACACCTTCCCGTCACCAGGGTTGTTGCCTCTTTCTTTAAAAACATGTTTGAGAGGAGAGGAAGGAGGCATCGTGGGGACGTGTGGTCAAACCACAGCCTTCGCTGTTCTGCTTTTTTGTGATTGTGTGTTAAAATAGGACAGAAGGGGTGAACGGGGATGAGGAGGGAGGCTGGGCAGCTCTGGCATTCCCACACTGGCGACACCAGGGGCCAGAATCCCGGACCCACGCTGGAGACTGGGCCTTGTTGCCGTAGAAACATCATTGTGAGACAGGGTCATCACTCAGCATTCTTTATCTGCTGTGTCTTCTAACAAGCAAAACAAAAACATGAAGCTACTGTATATCAAGAGTTGACATTGAGAATCGGCTGGGAAGGCTTTTCTTTTAGAAACACCAACTCCCATCTCTTAGTGACAGCGTTTAGGAGACACGTTGTGTTTGACAGGACGGTTTGTCCCACTGAACTGTGAATCAAAGGCTGGGCCTCCAGCCAGGACCACTTCAAAACAAGAGGACGGAGTGTGTGTGTGTGTGTGTGTGTGTGTGTGTGTGTGTGTGTGTGTGTGTGTGTGTGCAATGAAAAGCTTTCATTTCATTAGCATTATCTTTCATTGCCAGCTTTTCCCATTTAGACAAGTGTGTTTGTCAAGTATCCAATTATAAGTCAATGAAGTGGAAATTCTCTCGCTCTCCTGCAGTCAGGGCCGCCGGTCGTGCAGAGGTCACGGTGGTTGCCACTGGTAACCACGGCTGGTTTAAAGCCGGTCCCATCCAGGAACCCACCTGCTTCGACTTGAGCCTTGAGGCTCGTTTGACAAGAGGAAGTGAGATCAGAAGCGAGATGGAAATTTACCTTAACATACTCTCCACCGCTGTCTGTCGCTCGTAAACACCTGGAAAACAAAATGAAAACAGATGTTTTATTCTACACACAAATCACACATTTTTTAAATCTTTTTCTAAATCTGTTTTCCATTTCTACACTGATTGAAAAGAAATACTACAACAAGAAAGAACCGAGAGGAAATGTACATACATTTATGATATTTAATTAAAAATATAAGCTATAAAATGAGAAATTATTATTAATGTAGAATATTTCTAAAGTTTGATTTTAGAAAGGACGTAGTTGTATGAATGTGTTCTATGTAAAACCAGGCAAAGCTTTGGGTCTGCCGAGTCGCCAACTCATAACCGGGTCTGCCGAGTCGCCAACTCATAACCGAGTCTGCTGAGTCGCCAACTCATAACCGAGTCTGCCGAGTCGCCGACTCATAACCGAGTCTGTCGAGTCGCCAACTCCTAACCGGGTCTGCCGAGTCGCCAACTCATAACCGAGTCTGCTGAGTCGCCAACTCATAACCGAGTCTGCCGAGTCGCCAACTCATAACCGAGTCTGTCGAGTCGCCGACTCATAACCGGGTCTGCCGAGTCGCCAACTCATAACCGGGTCTGTCGAGTCGCCAACTGATAACCGAGTCTGCCGAGTCGCCAACTCATAACCGAGTCTGTCGAGTCGCCGACTCATAACCGAGTCTGCCGAGTCGCCAACTCATAACCGGGTCTGTCGAGTCGCCAACTGATAACCGAGTCTGCCGAGTCGCCAACTCATAACCGGGTCTGCCGAGTCGCCAACTCATAACCGAGTCTGCCGAGTCGCCAACTCATAACCGGGTCTGCCGAGTTGCCAACTCATAACCGAGACTGTCGAGTCGCCAACTCATAACCGAGTCTGCCGAGTCGCCAACTCACAACCGGGTCTGCCGAGTCGCCAACTCATAACCGGGTCTGCCGAGTCGCCAACTCATAACCGGGTCTGCCGAGTCGCCAACTCATAACCGGGTCTGCCGAGTCGCCAACTCATAACCGAGTCTGTTGAGTCGCCGACTCATAACCGAGACTGCCGAGTCGCCAACTGATAACTGAGTCTGCCGAGTCGCCGACTCATAACCGAGACTGTCGAGTCGCCAACTCATAACCAAGTCTGCCGAGTCGCCAACTGATAACCGAGTCTGCCGAGTCGCCGACTCATAACCGAGACTGTCGAGTCGCCAACTCATAACCAAGTCTGTTGAGTCGCCAACTCATGACCGAGTCTGCCGAGTCGCCAACTGATAACCGAGTCTGTCGAGTCGCCAACTCATAACCGAGACTGTCGAGTCGCCAACTCATAACCGAGTCTGCCGAGTCGCCAACTCATAACCGTGTCTGTCGAGTCGCCAACTGATAACCGAGTCTGTCGAGTCGCCAACTCATAACCGAGACTGTCGAGTCACCGACTCATAACCGAGACTGCTGAGTCACCAACTCATAACCTAGTCTGTCGAGTCGCCAACTGATAACCGAGTCTGTCGAGTTGCCAACTCATAACCGAGACTGTCGAGTCGCCAACTCATAACCAAGTCTGCCGAGTCGCCAACTCATAACCGGGTCTGCCGAGTCGCCAACTCATAACCGGGTCTGCCGAGTCGCCAACTCATAACCGAGTCTGTCGAGTCGCCAACTCATAACCGAGTCTGTCGAGTCTGTTTCGCCTTCTATGTGTCGGGATCGGCTCCGACAGACCCCCGTGACCCGGAGACGGAGTAAGCAGGAATAGATGATGGATGGATGGTTGAGACCGTTCAGATAAGATTTTAAAACCCTGGGCGTCGTCTTCACAACACAGACGCTACAGGAGATCCTTCCTGCCCACAGCTGTAAATCGCTTCTTCAATGATTCCTCGTACAGACTTAAATCATGAAAACTACAGCAGCAATTCATTTCCTGTCAGGGATTAATAAAGTATGTTTAACTGAAATGAACAGAACGTTTCAGCTCTTAACACAGTTCTTAACCGTTCTTGGGTGTTTTAGCTGAGTCTTTTGGGTCCTGTTGGACCATGACCTGCAACTGAGACCAAGCCTTCCCACATTTCACCCCAGAACGTCTTGATACTCTTGAGATTTCATTGTACCTGAACAGATTCAAAACACCCAGTTCCAGCTGCAGCGAAGTAGGTCCAGAACAGAACCGCGCCTCCCTGCAGTTTTATGGGATCTACAGTCTTCGTTTCTTGAAAGCTTAATTTTTGCATCTGTGAGAATAGAGCTGATGTGACTTGCCAAATACCTTTACTTTAGTCTCACTGTAAGGTTTTTCAGCAGTAGTTTTGTTTTCAACCAACTGTTACAGACATTCTGACGGTCCATCAGCAGCATTATCAGTGTTTTAGTAGCAACAGGACCAGTAGTCCCACGTGATTTTCTTTCTCTCTCTGTTCCATCCTCTTGTGCAACTCTGTGACAGCAGCCGTGAGTTCATTCGACACCACCCAGCAACAACTTGCAACACAACAAACTTCTCCAGCGACGATGGGGAATATTTCTGCTGCTGAGTGAAGCTTCATATCAGCGATCTGTCTCTTTCAGAGGCAGAGGAAACACATTTTCTCCCTGTCATCTGTCCTGAAATCGCACCAGCTGGTTCTTGGCCGAGTCTGAAGGCTCAGGGAGTCACGCAGCTCAGCCCAGCACCCAGAAGATCAGTGTCAGCCGACGTTAGAGAAGGGGAGAAACTCCTGAACCGCAGCGTTATGTATGTTTGTGAAACGGTTCATGTTGGCAGAGTGAGGCTTCTTTTTTTCTCTCACTGTTCTTTCTCAATTTGTTGCATATTTCTAGGAGTCAAGGGAGGTGACCTTTTGTTCCCAAACACAAACTCAGAGAACAGACAGTATATACACATGCACACGCACATGCACACACGTGAACAAACACATGAACACACAAGCAGTGAAAAAGCTGAGTTTACAAAACTCAGATTTTCTGCTTCTGGATGAAAGCTGTTCAACTGTCAATAATTTAATAGTTTTTAGATGTTAGTTTACCCTGAACACGGTAGGACAGAACATCTATGTTTGTCTTCTCATAACAAGCATAGATGGAAACTGAAAATTCTTCTCTGAAGTCATGATTTTTTCCATTTCACGTCAGTGTTTCTGTGAATGTAAGTAGAACAAACAGGAAGTGGCGGACGGACGCACGTTAAAGCTCCCAGACACACTGCAGATCTATTAAGGAGATCTGGAAGATGAATTTAAGCTGCTCAGTGGAACAACTCCAAATACCAAGAATTCCAGGATTTCACTCAGGTGTCCAGTCCAGTAACTAATGCAGTTAAAAAGGTACTTTTTAATACTTTTGGCATATAGTGTAATTGTAAACAATACCAAGGATTCCCAACATTCCTCATTTTGCTGTACATTAAAATGGAAAGAGAGCAAGCTTAGATGAACAACGTTAACCACTTTCACTGTGCCGTTATCTACTGAACCCAAACAAAGAAGAGACAAAGAACTGGGTCCTGGAAAGTTTTAGTCCAAATAAGAGCGAAGAACCTGATCCATGCTGACTGTTCATCTCGTCACGACTAAGAGTGAAAGGACCAGAGTGGCCGGCTGCGATGCTGTGGACCTCTTCCCCGACGGTGACCACAACAACAGCATGTGCGTCCTGAACCACTCCTGGAGCTTACTGTCCGCGTCTGACAGTAGGTCATTCCTGAAAAACGAAAACTTCTGAACAGCTTTTATTTTTTTGATCCCACTAGCGCCTGCCTGGGAAGCGAGGGCTCTACCACCTGAGCTATTGTTAGAGATGATGGGTTATTTAATACTTTGGCCGAACAACTCGGAACCCCCATTGTTTCCAGGAGTATTTTATTCTTCAAAAATACAAAATTCCTACATTATAATGTCAATTTTAGATATTGAACAGGGAAGTTTTTCATTGACGGAATAACAAATGCCCGTCTGCACCCTAGTTGCCTTTGATTTGGGAGCACCAGCCTCTGGGTCTTGCATGGCTTAAATTGTCTCTTTATTTGCTCAACATGTTAGTGTATGAGAGACTTGCCTGATGAAACGTGCAGATGATGGATGAACAGTACTACACAACAATACCACCAATGCAGCAGTCCAGTACAAACGAGATGATTTCACATCCGCATCAAGTTTAATCTGAGGCATGTCAACGCACTCAATGTCCGTCCCATCCGTCCATTTTCTATACCTGTTTTAATCCTTTGCAGGGCGCTCAATGTGACACTCTGATAGCAGTTTAACTGTCCTACGGTTGTCTTAATAATCCTTTATTATGGTGCAAAACAACATCCAGAGCCAGTGGACGCTGACGCCAGCCTCTCTGAGCTGAGGGAAATCAAAGCAAAGATTAAACTTGCAGCCCTTCAGCTTTTCCTCATCCTGCATGGCTGCATGATCCTTGAAGATCAGCAAAGATTCCTTTACAAAGTATCTTCGGCATCTCAAATTCCCTTTAAACTAAAAACAATCTTAAAAAAATCTATTTCATTTAATTATAATGCTATACAGTCATGTGCAAATGGTAGCACCCCCCTTTTTGTATAAAAAAAATAATAAAAATCATCGAAAAGTGGGTTTTATTATTATGTAATTACCTCCTCAACATATAACTGGTCTCACGATCATGTACTCAACAAAAAGGCTCAGCAGTGGGGGTTTAGTGGAATAACACTAAAGGCCACCTTGGTGCTGGAGTGAAGAAGGAAGCTCTGCTTTTGTTGGAGAAGGCAGGTATCGATCCCACCACCTCCTGCAAGCGAAGCAGGCGCTCCGCCACTGGGGCTAGTTCCCCTACAGACGGCCAGAATTAACGTATTTAGTAAAACATTTAAGCAGTCATTAAATTTGTATATAGTGTAATATATAATATTGTGTTTGATAAATACACCATGTTTTAAAAATGAGTGGACAATTATCTGTAATATAATTGTATAAAGATAAAGCTTTGTCCAAACTGGGATCATACAAGACAATGATCTTGAGGGACATTGGTGATCAACAGTTGTAAATAAACAAACACACAAAAAACTCAAAAAACGTAAGTAACTGTAAAGACGAATGGGCCGAAATTCCTCTACAACCATCTGAGATACTGATAAAGTCATACAGGTGGATCTATTTAATCATGGGAGTACTTAGTATTGTAAAAAACGTTGCTTTATTTTTGTTAGATAAATAATGCCACAGTGAAACAAGTTGTGTGTTTTTTACATCTCAGGTTGGATTTGCCTAATTTTTGCTCCACAGTGGTGGTAACTGTCTCGTCAGATAATCCAAGAAAATATTCCAATAAGTTAGGAGACTCCCAAGTCTTGTCCGTGGGCATTGGGCCCACAACCCTCCTACAGAAGTGAAGTATCTCTAGCTCACTGCTGCTTTACCCAGTAAAGAGAGAGAACCTCCACCCAAGTCCTCCTTCAGGTTATGAAACAACCTTTTCTTCTTCCAGGGACCTCAAAAACCCCTGGCATGTCTCAAAACCGGTGGCATTAGTGCCCTGGTTTTGGAAATATGGCAATATTAGATGATTCAAACTATCACAGTACAAGTTTTACGGACTAAAATACGAGGAAATGATTGTACATAGTACATGTAGACTATTTATAGTCATAGTTCCTATGATATAAGACTATATCAAGACTGTATAGTTTATAAGCTCAGCTTCCTGACTTTAATTTATCTCAGTTTCATTAGAAACAGCTGTATCGCTGTCATTCCACCTACAAACTACAGTAAAGGTAAAAAGTAAAGAGTGGCAGCGTTTCTCTGCGGGGGGGGCACTTGTCCACGTGAAGCTCGCCTTTCCCAATGTACCATAAACTTTTACGACGTGTCCTGCTGCTCAGGACGCCGACGCCATCAAATAACATCCACAGACAGAAAAACACTGTCTCAGTGCTTCCATAACAACCCCAAACAAAAGAGGCGAAAAGCCGAGGCGGATGACAACAAACACAGAAGTCGTCCGGATCCTGTGTGACTTTTTAAATGAAGGTGAGGTTCACAAACTGGAACGAAGCAGCAAAGAACTGCTCTGCACATCACAACGGCACTACCTGGTGAGGAAACCACCAGTTGAGTCAGATTAATTCTGGTAACCGAACTTGGTTAAAAAAAAACAAACAGAACATAATCTGGTTAAACTTTAAGGAGACGTGGTTCAGGCAGTGAGAAGAGATGACAACCCAAATATATTTGGCAGTTCACTCTCATCACTTAATTAGGTATCAAAAGTAGCTGAGCCCACTATTGCAGAGCGTGGCCTCAGCTCCCCAACCCCTCAACTGTCTCACATCCTTGTGTTACTTTGGCCCTTGTGCCTCGTTTCCAGACATCCACACATCCACACACAGTTCTTCTGTCCATAATGTGGACTCATTGCGCCTCCCTGATGTTGAATCGAGAGACACACATTTAAAAGTGGATAAACAGAAACTCCATTCTAACCAAGAGAGCACATTTGCTTGTTCGTCCGACATCAACAGTTAAATTCAAATGTCTTGCAGGTCCTAAAATGAACACTGGGAGGCCGGCTCCACCCTTTTTCTGTAACCACTTACTCCAATGCCGGGTCATCCCATGTCTCTGGTCGGGCCTGTTCCAGCTCACTAGTGGCGAGAGGCAGGGGTACACCCAGGACGGGCGGCCAGTCCATCAGAGGCCCACATATAGACAAACAACAACACGCGTGCTTCAGTGGGCAACTTAAAGTCACCTCCTAAGCCACAACAGCACTGTGGGAAGAAGCCAGAGTACCCAGAGAAAACCCATGCAGAGGAGAACATGCAAAGTCCACACAGGAAGACTGGCAGGGAGTGAAACCAGGAATCTCCCTGGTGGGAGGCAACAGCAGTGGTCACTGAAGCCTGCCGAGGGCCGGCTCCCGGAGCGAGCCAGTCTCCACTAACCCCCGTTAAAATGTGAGGTCAGCTATAAAGCACATTTACCTTCTTACAACAGAAATGTGTCTTGTAAAAATCAAGCCCCACTGAATCTTTTGTTTACTTATGAATTAGGTGGAGAGACAGTAACTGTTAATGCATTAAATGTCTACTATTTCCCTGCTAATATTTACTTATTTAGAGGTAGAATTGTAAATGTGTTTTTAAGGGCTGTTAACTACTTGAAAACAGCTGAATTAGAGGTAGCAGGACGGCGCAGGCGGTCCAACTGAGGTGGCGCCTCTACCTGTTGACAGGTGTTCACCAGGACCGACGCGGTTCTGGTGGCCTCAGAAACAGACGTCGGGTATCTGTGTTGTGACTGAAGCCAGAGCAGGATCAAATTCCTCCTCTTATGTAACGGACCGTCCGGTCCACATTCCCACGCAGCTGCCCTCGCAAGTCTCAGACGAGGAACCCTGAAGCCGTCTTCAAAGTCCGCGGTGGAGTTGTAAATGTTTTACCTGCTCTTCGCGTTTATGGCACAAGTTTAACTAAATAACCCGTCCACGTCCAGACACGCACAAAACCCAAACAACGATTTGTTTAGTTGAGAAAAACGTTTTCTAGCTCTCATCTAGAAAATGATGAGAGCTCAGACGTTGGACCCCAAGAGCCGCTGGTGGTCCGTGAAGCGGGTCACAGCGGGTGACTGCGACTCTGACGCCCCGAACCTTCCCGACCCTGTTCTGGCTCGGATATAGTTCCACGTACAAAAATCAGAAAAACGGGTTCAGCGTCGAGGGAGACTACGAGAGGGGTTTTCTCACCTCGCCGTCGTCCTTTTCTCCCCGCAGCGGACCGACCCGCACCTCCCGTCCCGGACTTCGCTCATCCTCCACCGGACGCGGATCTGGAACCGGACTGGAGCCCTGCGCTGGGCGAGGAGCTACTGCGCATGCTCAGTGCCACAACCGGCACCGTTACTGTAACGTTTTTCACGTTTAATCGTTGCGCGTCTGACAAGTTACTCACCATATGAAGCTGCTGATTTATTTGACTTTATTTCTTTTTGCATAAAACTATAATTTTAGCAATGAGCCTGATGTTTTCCTGAAAGGGGAAGGACTTATTTATGTTAAATGTCACTATAATTTCATTTAAAAGCTAATTTGATTATTTTTCAGAAAGGTTCATCTAGTTTTATGGTTTACAAACACCTAAAGTTAATCAGGCTACTTCCCATCGTATCTTGCCATTACAACTATATTTCACACATGAAGGGGAATTAGGATTTTATTAGATACCAGTGCAGCAACAGTCTTCCTGTAAGTAAAGTTACAGTTCATCAACTGACCACTAGGGACTGGCTCTGGGGGGTAACGCATGCATAAACATATGGGGTGTAGACTGCTGAGTGGTAGTTGTCTTATCCAGCGCTGTTGTGTCCATCAGTCATCATCGTGCTGCAAAGCTTAGCACCGTCTCGGCAGCTCACACTAACGCAGCTCCAGGTGACGACTGGTCGCCACCAGAACGCCATCTAAGATGCCGGCCGGCCTCCACAGCTTCTACGGTGTCAGGCAGCTGGAGGAGCTGGGAGCCGGCTATCTTTGATTGACATAAGCTGGGTGTGATCCAGCTGGCGTCCCGGGCCTGTCTGTTCCGCCTGTTTATTATATGGCGCCGGCTAGTATGAGGGTTGAAAACCCTTTCAGAAAACCTGGGGTGACATCATACATCACAGTAGTTTTACAGTCTATGTTCGCCACCCACCAAGCTAAAAACTGCAAAAGTTCCTTTTAACATTAACATAATTTAACTGCTTTTCACACAAATGCTGTTAATTCTTTCTTATCATTACATTTCATACAGAACCTATATCTACTATAAATGACTTCAATGTAAAATGTTCTCCAAAAATAATAAGTACGTTTTGCATTTGACTTTTCTTATGAAACTACTCCTATTACGCTGCGTGTAACCACCTTTAGTTATTTATTTGTTGTCAAGTAAGTGCAGGACACACAGAAGAATCGAAAGACCTTTTGTCTCTCACCTAATATTTAATGCCATGAATAAATTAAAGTTACACTTAAAATAGAAATAATAAAAATCAAAACAATGTAAGCAGTCTAGACTTACGGATGCGTCAGGAAAAATAACTAAAATCTCTTATTTTTATTCTGCTGATGTGTGACATAGTGGTGTAATTTTTTGTTTTTCACTGGCTTTACTAACAGTGTAGAAAGCAGACCATAAATATAAAATATAATATATAAAGTCACTTACTTCACACACAGTTTTACTTTATGTACATTTTTTCTGTCGCATTCTCGCACAAGAATCAAGAAAGTAATAATTCATAAACTTAACATTTCTTCAAAAGTAGGTGTAATATTTTTCTTTAAATAATAGTTAAGTGAAACATTTTAAACCAGGCCTTTATTTCCTCAGATGAAACATTTTGTGAACATATGTTAAAAGAAATCAGTCCTATAAGGGTTTACTGTTACTGACGAAGAGACTAAATCTGCCTTTTATCATTGGCAGATTTATTCAAACATTAAATCATATAACTGTATTTACCAAAATAAACATCTGAGTGGATAAAGTCCAACAAACATGTTGACAATTGCATCTGATCCAGCAGAGATGAATTATGTAATTTTAAAGGAAGGAATAGAAGTAGTTTTTTTTTCATTATTTACAATGTACTAAAGGTAAATGTGTTTAGAAACTAAAAACGTGTCGGTGCATGGACAGATTGACGGCCTCAGATTCTGACAGGAGGTTGGACGGGCTCAGAGACCTAAAAGACTATTTCTGCTCTGCATCCTCTAAAAAAGTCATAAATAAACGACTCACCTGTCAACACTGCCCACTTCCTGTGAGCTGCTCGCAGTCTTGCTGGTTTCCTGTGCACACGTAAGACCCCGCTGCCTCTCTGTGTGGGGGTCCACGTGGCTGTGAGCCGGTCCAGATATCGGGTCCATCGGCACATACACATCCTGCTTCGGAACTGTTTTGCAACGGTACATGTTTACAGGCTCTCGATCAGAGTTGCTCCCTGATGCCATGTGGCTGGTAACGGGGTCGTGTGACAGATCTGTGAGGCAGCTGTCAGGTGCCGAGGTCAGAGGTGTTGCCCGGATGGGTGTCTGCGTGGAGGCCAGCAGCCTGTCTGAAACTGGTGGATGCAGCTCCATGCCGGTCAAACTGAGGCTGGACAGGGCACTGAGCAGGGGGGAGTCTCGGACGCATTCCCCCGCCTTCAGCTTGCTCTGCCCCGCGCTCATCCCCTCCTGCTCTTCTTTCTCTGACTTCGTTCTCTCTTTCAGCCCCCTGAAGGTTTTGCGCCTCTCACTGCGGGGCATGGTGCTGATATGAGTGAACATGTCGCTGGAGCGGGCGTAGCTGGGACTGTGAAAGCAGGACTCCATGTCGTCCACTGTCTGGTTCTCCACTGCTGCTGCTGCTTTGGCTTTGCAGTGGCTCTTGTTAACACTTGGGGCAGTTTTGTCGCAGCAGGAGGAGAAATTATTGAACCTCCCAAACCATTTAAAAGCTGGAGAGGAAGAAACAGCTTATTAGGCTTCAAAGAGACACTTTATGTAGACGCGGTGTAAAACGTAATCCAAGCCTCACAAGTACACATGTATGAAAAGGCATGAAACGATAAATTCTGCATTAATGTTTTGTGTTGAAACAGATGCTGAAAACAAAAGTTCACGCTGGATGATTTAAAATGAGCTGAAAGTGCCACAATAACTGCTGTGAAAAGACACAAAAACAAGTAAGAGTCCAAAGAGCGAGTAGTTGTGTCTGTTTGAATAAAAAAAGCCTCATTTTCCACTTTGCCAGGACGTGTAAACGAGTGGTTGCGACAGAAACGTGTGTTTGTAATTCAGCGCTGCCAGGCGGCCTGGAGACCCCAGACGCACCCCGAACAGCAGTTTCACCTGGCCTCGTCCCGTGTTTAGGTTCAAGGAAGATTTTTGAATACATCATGAACAGATAAAGAAGCATTTCAAGATGTTACACATTTTTTTTGCTTTGGTAAACGTTTTTGCAAAATTGTTTCAAGAGTTTTAGAGGCAAATTTCTGCAAACTTTTACTTTTGAGACAAGAAGCTAATTTTATGCTCAAAACTTTACATCAACTCTACACCTGTGGCCAAATAATCTAATTTTTTTGCCAGATGTTCCCCCAGGTGTTTTTCTTTTAGTGTCCCTTGCTTTTTTAGAGATTTGCTGCACATTTTCTAACATTTTTTAAACATGTTTCAGCCACTGGATTTCAGATGAGATAATATTGTTGCCATGAAATGGAAAAATATTGCACTTTTAACACTTGATATGTTTCGGTGAGACCTTCCGATCATGGTATTCTGTTTTTATTTATATTTTACACAACATCCCAGATTCTTTTGGGACTGTGTTGTACTTTAGGTCACATTTACTTGTCTTGTCTTTTTTTTTTTTTTACACGTGAATACCTGAAAGAGACAGTTTCACCTTTTAGAGAGGTGCACATTTAAAAGCCCTAGATTTGGCTTGGTTAGTAAGATCTTCCACCCTTTATTCGTGTTACAAGGTTTTTGTAATGGGGTGAGAGTCGGGATTGACTTTAAAAAACCATCATAGAAATAAACTGTGCACATTGAAACCTCCAGTAAATGTAGACTCACCGGCCGGCTGAATGTTTTGGACTGAAGTCGAGTCCCTGAATGTGTAAGTAGCAGAGATCCAAACTGGGAACTTCAGCGCTGACCTCTACACTGGGAATATGCTGAATGAGTAGCCGACCCTATTCAGCCACCTTCCTGACAAACTGGTAACTCTGCCCTCTAGTTTGCATAACTTTTGATTTGTCATTGATGTCAGTGACACGTATGTGGAGACATTTGATCTGTTTCCTGCCAGATAGCACAGTGTTTCTCAAATTTCCTGAATTCAGATTCCTGAATGTTAAACTCTCTCATTATCGAGCATCATTACACAGTATCTTAAAACTGACATTAATAGTGAAATTCTAAATGAACAAACATATCATATGTATCTGCTTTCACATCTTCTGATACATTTGTGCCCTGAATGTCGTGCTGAAATACTAATGAAGTGACAAACAGCGATGACGTCCAGGAAATGACTTAGAAAATTTAGAGGAGCAGGAAAACCGCCTGTGAGTGTATAAAAGTAGATGTAAAGTCGGTAAAACCTAAAATAACTCAGCAACAGTGTATTTCCTGCTTATCTGACAGATTATCTGTTGATCCAGAAGATTATTGCTGTACAGGGGCAGAATTTTTACATACCTCATCACATAAATTGAATAAATCCAGAATAGTTTGCAGGGTCTAAATTGCTGATGATTGTTTTTCAGGAATCACCCTGCAATTAACATTTTTGGGAACTTCTACAAGGCTGAAACTCAGTGCTGATTGGATATGCTGTGGACAGGAGAAGACACTGTTTAGTCTCAATTTCTTTTTGAGTACTAGCTGTTTCTTATTAGTCATTACTGCCATTGCAGTGTACGTAAACAGCAAACAGTAGTCCAGCAACCATGATCTTATCATTCCTGTTTTGGCTTCTTCCTTTGCTGTTCTTCTTTGACTTCTTTGCCTTATTTCATTTACAGTTTGCAACCAGCAAAAGCGATGCTCTACCAGTAATAGGTTGCTAAGTCAGTAGATCCTACTGGGTCTGTCACTGTAAAAGGTAACTGAGGTTGAAGTCGGCTCTTTTGCAATTCCACCCTGTGTTGACACACACCTGAATGCAACACACAGTCAACTGCCAAAAGTTATTAATTCAATTTTCACTGTTATTTATATAGCGTCTATTACAACACAAGTTGTCTCTAGGTGCTTTCCAGAGACCAGAACATGGGGTCTCTTTTATAAAGGTCTCCACCTGATTTCACCAAGTGCATTTGATTAGCAGTACCCAGCAGCATCGACCCCTCTCAGTTCCTGTAGAAGCAGTTAGGGCGTATTTTATTATTCCAGTCACCGCTTATGAAATCTGGCTTCATTTCTTGTCATGTACTTAGTGGATAATGTAATGTTTTATGTGTTATAAGGTAGCGTATTACATGTGTTGACAGGAAAGGACCGAAGTGGCTGATGACACTATTAGCTGTTTGATGAATGTGCAGAGTTCAGTCATGAGACACAAGGAAGGGGCATAAACGCTGATAACCGCCTCTGTTCATCTATTGATAAAGAAGCAGCCTCTGTGTGTGTGTGTGTGTCGGGAAATTCTGAACTCGCAAGGGTTATAAACACTATCTAAAGTATTACGCATGCAACATCAAACGGAGTCATTAAGTTAACAGAACATTAACTACAGCTCTGTTTTATTTGGTGTCATTTTAGACTAGCAAAGCTGTGAGAGCAGCCAGTACAGTGCGTAGTTACTGTTAGTTATAAAAATTGGGATTTGCCATGTGGGGGCTGGGGTGAGGTGAGGTTGGGTGGGGGGCCATGACACAGTAACCACCATTTACGGTAACTGATCAATACAGATCTGTGCTCAGTCATACCGAGTCATCTACTATCAAAGGAGTTTACACAAGAAATAAGTAACGGTCCCGGAGAGATGAGTGTCGTGTTCTCAGGATTACTTACATAAGTCAGTACAATCTACAGAAGCTGAGTTTGGTGTTACCGTATATTTGGAGAGTAAAAAAGAAGAAGAGACAAGTAAATTCTCCTCTAACTGTGGTCTAAGCGTGCTGCTGGACACTTGAGTTTAGTCATTCCTTTAACTCGGCCTGTGGGTTTTCTTCTGTTCCTGCATGTTTTAATGTTCTTCAGTCAATCATGTCTCACAGTTTAAATGCTTTCCTCAATAATCAATTTTGGCATCTATGCTCCTATTTAATCATTCCCCATGTGTTAGGCATCACTAGAGATATTTGGGGCGATGAACAGCCTCCAGGTAGAAGCTCAGGAGGAGGTGGACTAAATGGGGAACAAGATGGGGTAATTAGAAAAAAACTAAGCAGAGGGGTGAAAGCAGGCCTGTAACGCTGCTCAAGATGCCGGCATGACCTGGCTCCATGGTGTTGTGTCATTCTGAAAAACCAGAAGTTAGAGAGGCTGCTCTGCTCTGATTGGTGACCTCTGGTGACCTGGCCAGGCGCCACCGCCTCTCCTGAATCAGCACTGCTGAAATTCAGAGAAGGTGGTGAGTGCAGCTGAGACGAGGATGAGTCATCAGGATATACAAAAAAACAAAAACATAACTAATTTCTAAGAAATGAGCAACTATGAAAGATGAACATTAGCCTCAAAATGACACGAACTAAGAACATTTAAGTTTCTTCAATATGAACTTTGATAAAGCCATTATCAAAAGCCACATAATATTCATTTCAAATATTTCAACCCTTCTAATGTCAGACTTTTAAGTTCATCAATAAGCGTTTTAAAGGCAACCTACTTCCCTGTATCTTATTTTGCGGTTTGGCGTGCTTGCTTTTGCTCTTTAAACACTCCAAACACACATTTTCTCATTCAAAAGTTATTTAGACAGAAGGGCTGGCAGCATGATTAAGTTTCCATAGATCTGCATGTGTCAAGTTAAGCTGCTTTATAACTGCGTTATACATTGGATCATCTATAAACGCACACTTCCAACAAAGCTTCAGAAGCAACACGCAACACTGGCATCCCTGCAGTAGAGCACGGTAGTGGGAGCATTATAATATAGAGGTGGGAGGGATCTGCCACTGGGTCAAAGGTTAAACTAGAGAGAACAGTCAACAGCGCGGTGAGTGCTGGATAATTCTCCAAGACCATGTTTCGACCTGGTATTAACATCCATCCTGAGTGTCCCGTCAGGGGGACAGTATTAAGGACCCAGGAGGGCACATGAGGGCGCGTTGATGTCTGATACAGAAACCTCGTTCAGAGGAGGACAGAGGGTTTGATGTGGCCACATTCCTTTAGCAGTCAGTCACGTCGCTGTAAAACTGATGTTTCTGTGTTCAGTGGTAGGAAGTTTAAAAGTGTGAAACTACAAGTGGGGCGCCATAGAAACCAGCAACAAGACCACAGTATTTCTTTATAATTTCCAAAAGGCTGGTCATCGTTTTTAGAGAAATTACGTTTAGAGCATTGCTGCTCTAAAAAAAAAAAAAAAAAGGAAAGAAAGAATAACATCTCATTTTGTTAAATCAGATTACGAGTTGTTGCTCAAGACACACGTGGAGAAGCACGTTAATGCCGATGATTGTTGATAGCTCTTACAGCCCCTAGTGGCCATTCAAGGAACTTCTGGGTTTATTACAAACGGGCAAGATGGATGTAGCCCTTCATCGAGGGCCCTGAAAGCCTGATTCTATACACAAAGTCTAAAAAAAAAATTGGCCTGATTGTAGTTTATTATTATTATATTTTATTTTCTCTTTAAACTTCAACTGGAATGAATTAATCTTCCAACAGAGTTTAAAAACCCAAATTATCTGGAGGAGCATTAACAGAAGCGGCCCAACTCTACACCAGTCGGTTTGTCGTTGCTTGGAAGTTGATCAGTTGATCTGTATAATTTTAGCTTCTGAACAATGTTGAACTGCTTCTTCAGCTAATAAATATAATGAACAAGATAGTGACATGATGTGGCGAGACTTTGTCTTTTACTGAAACGATGCGTCTCCATCTACAGTTCAGATGCACTGGCAGGACATTTTCAGAGAATCAAGTGAACTCTGAAAATCAAAGAATAAAATATACTTCGGTTAAAAATCATACAAGATGTGTCTGGAATCCTGAAGCTTTTAAGAATGACTCAGCTTTTGAATAAACATCTTTCAGCTGCATCATGGGTGAAATTTAGCTTTAAATATCTAACGAATAGAAGTAGAACAGCGGGACAAGAGAGCTGTGGTCCCTGCTGCAGACATTCACAGAGGTTTCTGAGCTCAACTGTGCTAAACTGAAGCTTCACAAAGATGTCTCTGTGCTTCGTTTACAATGGAGCAGAAAGATATCTGTTAGTAAAACAGTGGACAAAGAAACAGCTGAGGCTGAGACGAGGCTCACTGCTTCACATTCAGCTCCGGGGTTACACAAACGCACTTGCACCAGCCTCCTTTCTCGCACTGTTCAGATGCCACATCCCTGTTTGTACTCCAACTCAGCAGAGCACATCCCTTTGAGAGCAGTTTAAATCTACTTTAGGTTCATTTTTCTGACGCTTGGCTGCCGTCACATTTCAGAAGTTCAAGATGTGTTTTTCCAAAAAGGAATGAAAGACTTCCACACAGCTTCACAGCAGAAATCATTCAAAACAACAAGCACACACAACAGGAACAGAGACAAAAGGACATTTATTCAACACTTATTCTACTGTCTGGCCTTTTCACTGCCCTACAGTTATATTGTATATAAATATAATATTGTGTCAGTAGTTCAGGGATCCCTTTTGGACTCAGCAGAGGTCCATCTCCTTCCACCCAGCCCAATATGGGGTAAAAGTTGACTGAATATGGTCCTCAGGTGGGTTTGGCCACAGCTTTCCTGCTGGCCTCGTGTGCGTTTGCCCATTTGGACTCTAAGCAGGATCTACCTGCATTTTAGGCTCAATCTTTTAACTTATATGGAGCCCATGTGGTTCATGTAGGTCATGTAGGGCGACACATTTCCCCCCTTTTCAGCTCTTGCCATGTTTTGACTCTATATATTTGCCCCACATAGGCTTCCCATTTGGAGCCCATAAAAGCAAATCTGCAAATCTCTGCAGTCCAAAAACCTGGTCTGACAAAGGCCCGGTTGCCTCGTCTAGCAGTGATCTAACGAACTCATAAACAGTATTTGATTTTAAATTAAATTAAAATTAAATTTAACTATTAGAGGTAAGAAAAAAACACAATAGCTCAAAAATAGATGTGCACTTCTATTTTATTTTCACAAAAACAAAATTTCCTTTTGTCAATTAAGTGAGTTTATAACAGTATGAGAAAAAATAAGAAAGTCGAACTTACTCCGTTTTTTTTTGCTCATGGCTGGCAGGTACAACAGTATCCAGATGTGCTTTAAAATGGTTGTAAAGCGTCTTTCAGCCGTTCCTGCAGTGTGATAATGAGCCTCATGCTTTTTACTCAACGCTGAATCTGTTTCCTGCCTCCTGAGCAAAGCGGAAGCTTTGGGGGTTAAATTTCAGAGCAGTTTCATCTCATGTTGATGCAATCAGGTGACACTTTTCTGAGTTTTTGTGCTCGGAAATGTAGGTCACTTAAACCTGTGGAGGAGGTTTCTAAACTTTAAACCTTTATTTGTGACCAGAAGAGTCACAAACCAACCTGATTTAAACACGTATGGATGATAGTGCTCAGCAGGTTTATTTGTGCGTGCGTGTAAAACATTATCTCATATCCGTGGTTGATAGTATAAGGCTAAGAACATTTACCAGCACACCCAGACTAAATGCTCAAAGAGCTCCTAGTTGTCGTGGAGCCAATCCATAAATATGCACTTTGTAAAAATTCTGTCTGCCATGAAATGGATCCGGTACCACTCATATTTGTTGCCACTGGTACAAAACATAGCAAACTAAATCCAGCAGGGGTCGGAGCAGGATGTTTGCAATTACTCCTCATCAAAGAATTCATTTCAATTCAGTTTTATTTATATAGCGTCTATTACAACACAAGTCGTCTCTTGGATCTTTCCAGAGACCAGAACATGACCCTGATCAATTATTACATAAACAGCAGGTAAAAACTCCCCTTTAAGAGGGCAAGAAACCTGGACCAGGACCTGGATCATGAGGGGGAAGAAACCTGGACCAGGACCTGGATCATAAGGGGGGACCCTCCTGCTGAAGACCAGCTGGGTAGAACAGGAAGTAGAGAGACACAGACACACCGTCAAAGGTACCAAAGACCAGATCCATCAGTATAATTATCTGTTACCTGGAGAACTGAGAGTTTTCTGTCCATCAGACTGGTACCTGGTTAGTTGGTGGACTACAGAGACCACTATCTAAACAGGTGTGGACAGCAGACTCTGAGGTGGTCAGAGGTGGGACTGCAGGTCAGTGGATCATGTTGGTGTCCCCCTGCAGCAGGTCTACAGCAGCAGATCCAGATGAAGCTGTGTTGAAGACCAGCTGCTCCAGTCTGGTCCTGCAGCTGCAGCTGTGACTACTGGTCCTGACACACTAAAGTTTACACCAACTAGATGTTTTACTGAACAGAAACATGATAAAAGAACCAGAGTAAAACAACTAAGGTGGCTGTGGACCTGCTAAGAACAACTTCAATAATGATCAATAACATTTTGCTGCAAATCCAACAATATCAGCAGACTTTCACCACCAAATATACTGTTTTACATGTTGACTCAACGGTGGAATCAAAAATGACTGTCGCGTTTATCCAAAACTGGGTTAACACAAACGGCTGGTTGCTTTGGTAACCACGGTAGCATGACGATTACGAATAAGGAAGTGATATGGGCTAACGATTGGATGAGCCGACTGTCAATCAATCAGATTTGAAATAAATTAATTTCTTTATTTAAACTCTCCTGGCGTAGTACAAAAACATTCACCCCGCTCAGAACTGTCATGGATGTGAAATCAAATGACTGAGACCAAAATGGTTTATTAAACCAGGCTGTAAATATGTTTATTTCTGCTCCAAAGTTGGACATTTTAACCTGGGAGTTGCTTTTGAAACACTAGTGGTCAGTCAAGGAACTGCAACGAATCTTAGCTCAGCGTGAGACTCAACCTGGAAGTTGGATTGTTGGCTGCTGGTCAGTGTGTCTGAAGTGATCTCCCTCCAGGCGTCCAGGGCACAGAAGCGCCGTTTTTACCAGGTACCAACCGTCTAACGTCCGGCTTGAGGCTTCCAGCATGGCTGCGGCCCAGCAAAGAGAAGCAACAGCGGAAGTTCCAGTTTCAACGCCACCAGAAGGTGGAGTTTCTGGAGGTTCCCATGGAAGAGAACAGCAGTTGGTCTAATACAGCTTTAAAGGGTTAATTACATAGTTGAGGCAACATCCTCACTTCAGCTTCTTTTTAAACATTTTATTGGCTACAGGATTCAGGAGTTATCTTTTATGTGTTACAATGAAAAAATAAGTCAAATTATAAATAAAAACTTGTAGTGTAGCTGGAAAGTCTGTTGTCCTCTGTTTCGGTCGTCCAAAATGTTGGCGTGATTTATGGCGTGGTGTGTCTTTTGAGGCTCTGCGTGGAACATCCTCATCAACAGTCAGATGGGCTGAGAGCTTGTAGTGGACTGCTGCGTCTCCACAGACCAAAGACTGGACAGACCGGCACACACGGTCACAACAGGGGCTCCGATGAGGACGTGTGACAGTTCAGAAGCACCTCTGCACCCCAGATGCTGATCTGGATGGCCGATGCTGCCTATGACATCACCACTACAGTTGTTACACTTTCTTACATAAACTATTTCCCTTTGTCAATTAGTAAAGTTTTGACCAATTTATTTTCAGGTTTAATGGGTCACACTGTTGATTTTCTAGGTTTTAAGAGATCTTTGAACAGAAAGTACGCCCTCTGTCAGCTCTCTCACAGCGCTTATCGCTGCAGCGGCTCTACAGGCTGGTGAGTCCCGGGGGGGGTCGTAGTTTCCTAAACACTACTTCTGCATTTTGTTTTTGTTTGTTTTGTTTCATTAATAAAATCCCAGTGTGATATGTGGTGTTGTTTTTTATCTGTTGTATCTAAAGAGTTTTAAAACCCCATGAGGGCCTAATGATTTACTGTTATTAAGTCCTTATATGCAAAAGAAAAATGAAATAAAAAAAGTAAAACTAAAAAGAGATTTGACTTTCTTTGACGCACAGCTGTGTATAAAATAAAACCTCTTTTCAGGCTTCTTCTGAGTTGTTTTGCATCCTTTCACACTGGCTGGTTTGTTACTGGTGAACTGTGCAGCGTTCCACTGGCGGTCTGACTGACTTACTGTCTGCAACACGTAACAGCCGCTACGCCGCTTCAACAACACATCAGCACAGACAGATGAACTCTGGCACTGAGTAAGTGGTGTTGCTGAGTTATTGTAGAAGACCTACTGAACCCTCACAGCAAGAAAAGGTCACTGGTGCAGCATATTCAGACAGAGGCAGAGTCCAGGCAAGGCAGCATGTCCATCACAGGAACCAGAAAATACACACAACATTGTATAAATTATACTTATAGTGGGTAAAAAAGAAGTACTTGGCTCCTGTGATCAGCTGTGAACCAGTAAAATCTCACCTGACTTTAAATAGGAATATAGTGTACTTTACTTTTGTGTTATCCATCCATCCATCCATCCATCCATCCATCCATCCATCCATCCATCCATCCATCCATCCATCCATCCATCCATCATCCATCCATCCATCCATCCATCCATCCCTCCATCCATCATCCATCCATCCATTATCCATGCATCCATCCATCCATCCATCCACCCATCCATCATCCATCCATCCATCCATCATCCATCCATCCATCCATCATCCATCCATCCATTCATCCATCCATCCATCCATTATCCATCCATCCATCCATCCATCCATCATCCATCCATCCATCCATTATCCATCCATCCATCTATCCATCCATCCATCATCCATCCATCCATCATCCATCCATCCATTATCCATCCATCCATCCATCCATCCATCATCCATCCATCCATCCCTCCATCCATCATCCATCCATTATCCATGCATCCATCCATCCATCCATCCACCCATCCATCATCCATCCATCCATCCATCCATCCATCATCCATCCATCCATCCATCCATCATCCATCCATCCATTCATCCATCCATCCATCCATTATCCATCCATCCATCCATCCATCCATCCATCCATCCATCATCCATCCATTCATCCATTATCCATCCATCCATCCATCCATCCATCATCCATCCATCCATCATCCATCCATCCATCCATTATCCATCCATCCATCCATCCATCCATCCATCCATCATCCATCCATCCATCCATCCATCCATCATCCATCCATTATCCATGCATCCATCCATCCATCCATCCACCCATCCATCATCCATCCATCCATCCATCCATCATCCATCCATCCATCCATCCATCCATCCATCCATCCATCATCCATCCATCCATCCATCCATCCATCCATCCATTATCCATCCATCCATCCATCATCCATCCATCTATCCATCCATCCATCATTCATCCATCCATCATCCATCCATCATCCATCCATCCATCCATCCATCCATCCATCATCCATCCATCCATCCATCCATCCATCCATCCATCCATCATCCATCCATCCATCCATCCATCCATCCATCCATCCATCCATCCATCCATCCATCCATCCATCCATCCATCGTTGGAAACACTTCCTGTCTGACACACATCCTGACTAGATGCCAAAATAAAATAAGAAAAGGCCTCAGCTGGTTCCTTTTGATGTGGAGGAGCAGTGACTCTCCTCTGAACTGCTCACCCTCTTTCTCAGGTGAGCCCGGTTACCCTGTGAAGGACGCTTGATTCGCATGCCTGTATGAGACCTCCTTCTTTAGGTCACGACCTCATGACCACAGGTGAGGGCTGGAATGTAGATCAACTGGTATCTCAGTTTAGGGTTTTATAGGGTTTTCTATAACTGACTGGTCCCGGGGAAGCCGCCAAGCTGGGCTTGATATTCAGGGCGCTGCGAGTCACAGGGACCCAGCACCCACAGGGGACATCATTAAAGTCTGTTTACTCATGTTTCGGTAGCCATGTGGGAGGAGAGGTTATACTGGAGACCGTACTGACGATAGATGGGCTCAGACTCTGCTCTGATCTTCAGCAAACATTCTCGTGGTTGTTATACAACTTTCTTGTTAACCAAACACTGCAAAACATTACTCATTACTGTAATTACAAAACCAATGTATGTCCCCAATAATAATAATAATAATAATAATAATAATAATAATAATAATAATAATATATCTTTTTCAAGGGTAAAATGTTGCTAATTTATCAAATGACAGATCCTAAACTCAACTCTGATCAAGAATCTTCCTTCTTTTTGTCTTTATTTTGATTCTTCAGAAGTGGAACTGTTGTTGAAGAACAGACATGTTTTTTCTTCATACCTTTCAAAAGTGTGTTTTTGTAATAGTGTTTATTGGGTTTTAAACACGGTGGTTTCAGCTGTAGTGACACCTACTGGATGAGCAGATTGATCATGTGCTTATTTTAATCAGTTTGGGAAAGTGTTCACATGTCCTTTTTGGGACTGCGTTGACAGGAGTGGAGATGGTTCTTCAGCTGGAACTTTATCAACTCCTGAGATGTGGTGGAGCAGCTCACATGGGAGGTTATTGTGTTTTTTCTGCTCTGCGTAGTGCTGGTGTTTTAGATGTCCAATTATAGTAAATAACAGAGGAAGATTGATTTATTTGATTGTATTTCAGTTTTCATGGTGTCAAACAGTGTCAAAAGTTACTGAACGATGTTTAAATCTAAAAAAAAAAAAAGAGGGGGGAGCGAAAAAAGGATGTTATCCAAGTAGATGAACAACTTTAAGGAGCAGTTACAAAAACAGAAAATTACGAGTTTTTAAAAAGAGCTCTTCACTTGCTGACTCCTGTGAACACAGTTCTGTCTGGTCGCGACCACTAGGTGGCGTCAAAGCTCCTCCCACCGCAGAGGACGTCCAGCTGCGACCAGCAGTCATGTTTTCAGCGTCTGGCGGCACTGAGCTCCTAAAACTCTTCATCTCTGATGTTTCAGTGATGTTTCACAATGCTGTAGGGTTTTTTTTGTTTCGTTTAGCTCCCGTCTCAGACAATTCAGTATAAGGACATTTGTACAGTTGTAACATTAAAAGCAATAAATGAGACAAAGAGTTTTTTTATGAAATCAGAAATATCAAACAAACATTAGATTATACAAAGAACAACACAGAATCATAGTGCAGGAACAAAAACAGCAGAGTTTACTGTTTAACTCTCTGCACAAAATGCAAAAACACCACTCTGTTGAAGTATTATTTTAATAATCACCAATCAAAGATTGTCTCTCTTTAAACAAATAAAAACAAATCAGCTGTGCTGCGAAGATTTTGTCAGTTTTATCATGAATCAGCCCAGATCAGGACTTCTCTAAGGGTCAGACATGTCATCACCTGATCCAGGACCAGCAGGATGTTGCTTCGTTGGACGACGACTTGTTTTCAATAATGTCGGCTTCAGCCACCTGAGGACAGAAAACACCAGGAATTACTTCACAGAAAGCCTCTAGGTCACAGGAGAATCTGTCAGGACAAAAACAGCCATAAAGATGTTGTGTTTAGTGGTTCCTGCTGATGCCATCTGCCAGCAGACCCACCAGGCAGCTGACATGGAGACGTCAAGGTCTTTTCCCCACAAATAAACACGAAGAACACAGGAACATCTGGTTGATCAAATTAAAATGTGTCCCTCAGCCAACGACACGTCTGGCCTTCTGAGCTGTAAACTCATTAATTTATCATGTTTTATTTCACTTCACTCAGCTCAACTAGAAAGGGAAAAACCGGCTAAATGACGGCACACTGATTAAAAACACACTGGGAGCTGATAAAAGTGACTAAAACACGGGACAGATGACAATAATCACAGGCATTTTGGAGTGAAAAGAGCTTTTCTGGGACGCGTTCTTATCTGTTCTATTTATCTTTATGATCCATCCATCCATCCATCCATTATCTATACCCGCTTACTCCATCTCTGGGTCACGGGGGTCTGTCGGAGCCTATCCCGAAGCATAGCAGGTGAAAGGCAGGGCTCCACCTGGACAGGTCACCAGTCCATCGCAGGGCCTCATACAAGACAAACAACCAATCACCCTCACATTCACATTCACACCTAGGGAGAATGTTAGGATGATCAATCAACCTACCCTGCATGTTTTTGGACTGTGGGAGGAAGCCGGAACCTGGAGGGAACCCACGCTAGCACAGGAGAACATGCAAACTCCACACAGAAAGACCCACTAAACCGGGACTTGAACCAGGAACCTTCTTGCTGTTAGGCGACAGTGCTGACCACTAAACCACCGCACTGCCCTATCTTTATGATATTTATTTAAAAAATACATCTAGATCTATCCTCATTTTTATGGAGGAAAATGGGAAAAAAGTTCCCTAATTATTTGTTCAACTGAATCAGGACAAACTTCCTCAGTAAACGATCCAACAGACGAACGCTCAGGATTTACGGCATTATTCATCGTATGTTTCTGATTCTATATAAAAATATGATACAGTGAAAGAAATCCTACAAATTTAAAGTTTCAGAAACACAACTTCCAAGGAGATTCAAGGTGAACTTGGAGGTCAAGGTCGTCAGTGTCGGATCACACCGTCCATCACTGCTTGAACCAAAGTGGACGACTGAGGAGGCTCCACTGCTGAAGGAAAATCATTCATGAAAGTGGAATCTGTCTAACTGCATGTTGACCAGCTACAGATCTTCTGGAAGAGGGCCTATTGGACAGACGAGACTAAACTGGAAGCTGTTTGACAAGTCACATCAGCTCTACGTTCACAGACGCTCTAATGAAGCCCTCAAAGAAAAGAAGACTGTATCTCCTGTGACGCATGAGGAGGCTCGGCTCTGTTCTGGAGCTGCTTCGCTGCGTCTGGTTCAGGATATCGGAGATCTCCTTGTGAACATCGACACAGAAATGTCAACAAAGAGCCATTAGCCTTCGTTTTGTTATCACATGCACGTAAACACTGATGAGTCTTCATTTCGGCCCGGACTGATGAAAGCCGGGATGTTTTCCCCACCAGGCAAACAGGACTGTTTCCTGTCCTGTAGAGCCCCAATCCAAGCCTTGTTTTTAAAAGCTGCCCGGCAGAAGAGGACGGGAACATCCTGCGTTGTAAACAGTTGGTCACCATTTCCTTCGCCCAGTTTGCTGCTTTATACGCCGTCTTTGTTTTTACCTCCTGGCTGCTACTAATTTCATTCCCTCTCCCTCTGAGCATCGTTTGCTGAACAAATCTCTTCTGGCTGTGATTAATCGCCGCTCTGTAGCTTTCTGACAATTCCCAGGTGATGCTACCTGTCTAAACAACCACCCAAATAGAAGCCTCGTCAGGCTGAAATAGGCCAGAGGATATCTGAAATTCCTGGTCCCGGGTCCTTTGATGATGTGTTCGTCTGCAGTTTATTCCACCAGAAAACTTGCTGAGCTGATTAACACATCCCTAACAGGTTTCTTTATACATAAACAAAGGAAGATTGATGTGACTGTGTTGAATTGAATGAATTTCTCTGCAGCTCATAATCTCATTCAGTGTGATATGAAAGTCTAAATTCTGCTGACAATCACTTACTCAGAGGTGCACACTCTTTCTATTTGTCTTACACAGAAAAAGCGTCATTCTTTCTTTCTATCGTTCTAAGGGCATAACTAGTGTTTTTTTTTAATCAACCCATTTTAATTTGCACTTAAAATGTGATCTGACTAACATGATAATAACAGTATTGGGCACATCCATGAAACATTCACTGCACTGGTGGAAGTAGTAAGTGAACCCTTGAAGTTACCAGCTGGTCAAACCTGTTTTGAACTTCTTCATTTCAAACTATGATTTCTAGAGGAGTCTTTGATCATTCCTTTTTCCAGAATTGCTTCAGATCAGACACATTTGTGGCATGTCTGGTGTAAGAAGCGCTCTTGAGGCCACTTCACGGCATCTGTGTGGGGTTAGGGGTGGAAATGGGCCACTCCAAAAGGTGGAGTTTCTTTTTCTGAAGCCAAGAAGTGTGTCATCTGCGTAGCAGTGACATCAGAAGCTGTATGATCGAATAAGCTAAACCAAAGAGGTGGTGAGAAGAAGAAGAAAAGGGGCCCAGGTTGTGAGCCTTGGGGCACCCCTGTGAAGAGCTGAAGTAATGAAAATGTTTTACTTGCCACGAAACGTCAAAGAAATGCCTGGTACGTTAGGACCAGAACCAAGAATACACTGATCCTGAAATAAAGTAAATAAATATACACTTGATTGACCTTTTTAACATTGTTCTTAACTCCCTTTATGAGATGGCTTCTTCTGATGAGGGAACCTACATGTTCTAAGAGCAGTGTTGTATAAGAACTGGCTACTGTGATCTCATCACAGCGCATCATCATCTTTGTGGCAAAGAAAGACTATATAGTGTCTAACAGTTATCTGCTGCAGGCGGAGCTCCATCCTCTTCATCCATCCATCAGCTGGTCCTCATCTCAGCGAACATGCCAACTCTGTAGTTTCACAGCAGATGGATGAGCAGCAGTGACTGACATTTCTCTGTTCAGTTGACGGCAGCAGCAACGCTCTGGGCAGCTTTTAAATATAAATGAGCGAAGAAGGAATGAGGGTTTAATGATTTACGAAAGCACTAATTGCAATAGATGTCCACGTATTTCTTTTTTTTAAACCAGGGTTGGAGTCTGTATGTTTGTTTTTATACTTCTTAGTCAGTTGGCTCTTCTGTGATCACGGTTAATATATATATATATAACATAATCAATCAGTTAAAAAAACATCTTGCAATTTTTAGTTTAATTAATTGTTGGTAAAAGTATTTTGCTGGCGAAATAATCTATTTGTGTGTCCTGTCCGGTGATAGTTGGTCATGTATTGCACCAACCGGTTAATCCCTCGTAAATATTCATGAAGCTCACTGCTTGATCGTCGAATTTTTCCGACACTTTGCTCTTCGTCCTTGTTTTTAGTGACGACCCCGGCCTGTTGTTGGCTCAGAAGGTTTTGTCTGAATATTTAGAGGCTTCTTTCCTCAGACCTCAGTGACTTGTTAGCTAGTGAAAAACACTCAACTCTCTTAACTATTTCATGTCTATTTTTTTTTTCTTTTCTAGTTTGCAATGAAACTAATGACAATCAAATGTCAGTTTCTTCTGCAGGCTGCAGGGTGGAGGGTAGAGATAGATCGCAAAGGTCTGCCCTTCAGGAGGGACTTGGACACCTTGTTAAAACTTTTAAACTTTATTATTCTTCTCAGTATATATCTCATGAAACCTCCTCCAGGCCCGGACCACTGTAACCACTAGGATATCACTCCCCCCGTTAGGATGCCTCCTGGGCGTACCCCTATTGAGGTTTTTTGGGTATCGACGTGGACGCCCAGGGCAGACCCAGGACACACAAGAGAGAGTACATCTTTCAGCTGGATTGGGAACGCCGGTGCATTCCTCCATAAGAGCTGGAGGAGGTGTCTAGGGAGAGGGAGGTCTGGGTCTCATTGCCCCGGCTGCCACCCAAACTCTTTTCTCTGTCCACACTAGACCACATCCAGACTGTTTGTAATCTAAAATGGGGTCTTCTGCGGATCAAAACCTGCTGTAGGTACAGCAGAGGGCAGGCGTAACTCTAACAAAAGTTTCATCAAAAGAACCCCTCTAGTGCGGACGAAGCCTTCTAACTGTCTGGGTCTCATTCTTGACAAACTTGAGGCAACAATCCTGTCAGTCGGGCTAACTTTTAGTTGTAGACAATCTGGAACAAAACTTATCTATTGTTAGAATTTGACATTATGACCTGTGAGATATTCAGTTAAGCCAGAGGCTCATCTGGGTGCACTATTTTGCCTTAGACGCATCCGGGTTAAGAGAGAGAGCAGCAGAACACGTTATGTTTGCAGAAAAAGCTTGTTTGACTTGATTCTGACTGGACAACAAAACACAACCTCTCCTGGAAACAGCTGAAACATGTTTCTAACTAAAACTGGACACCTCTGCAGAAAAAAAGAGTGTACAAAGAACTGCGTTTCACAAAGCAGGGCATCCAAATCAATAAAAGAAAAGAAATCAATAAAGATAAATAAATGGTGCTGCTAATAACTTGTTCCTATTCTTTTAGGTCCATAATGGACTTCATCTGATGCTGGTGAGTCCGTTGTTGTTTTCCTCCATGTGTGAGTTAACGTATTCAGCTTATATGCAAAAGGCTGCAGAGTCTTCTGACCTTGAACACCTGTGAAACTACCAGAAACGAGCAGCTCATCAAATATTTACGCTCCATCTACAGGATTTGATGTTCTTTTTCCCCTGTCTCTCTCTCTCCGCTGCAGGCAGCCTGGTATGAGCTAGAAACGCTTCTAAACTCAAGTCCAGAGTCGCTGCAAACACACCAAACACACCAACAGCTTGTTCCCACCTGCTACACAGAGATTTGATTTGTAGGTAATGAAAAAAAGAAAAAAATCCATAATTCAAAATCATGAAACCATGTACCTGTATCAAATCTTTAGTAGTTATTATAATTTTAGTCCAATTTTAAAGAAATCCAAATGCAATTGGATTTGTAGTGATCAGACGGATTCCTCACAGCACCAAATCTGTATTCAGCATCTGACCGGCACATCTGGAGGCATCTGAGCAGACCCAAACAACCTCTGCTAGTTCCTGTCCACACGGAGAAGCAGCTGCTCCGAGTGCCTCGCAGGTCATCCCATCTCTAGTCGAGTCCAGCCACCGTGTGGAGGAAACTCATTTCAGCTGCCTCAATCGCAACGATTGAAGGGTTTTTATTTTATGTCTGAAAGACTGGTCTCAAGTTTTTAAGGGAAATTTCCCCTTTTATGTCTCACAAAGTAAACGGATCCCGTAGAACGGAGCGGGTAAGTCCACAGCACGCAAACATTCGCACAGGAGGGTCATAAGGTCAAATCCAGCTCTTTGAATGATTTCTGTCCTTTTGCATCACTGCATCATTCAGTCGTTTGAAGAGAACTGCCAGGTGTAAAGTGGGACACATGGAAACTGCAGATGTGGGCCACATCTGTGCCAGACACTCAACACTCTTTGTAGTTTTACGTCCTTTCTCTCCTTGGCTTCATTAACTGCACCTGAAGCTTGTTTTCTAATTATTTCTCAGTAAGAGTCTGTTTTCCATCCAGCCTGTCAGGTTTCTGTTCCCGGCATCATTAACTTCCAGGATTCTTGTTTGTTTGGACTTTTTTGTATTTCCTGTCTTAGTTCTCTGCATGCCTTTCTTTCTTTTTTGTCAGTTACTTTAATTATACATCTGTAGTTCCTTGTGTGTCCGCCTCTTGTGCTTTACATTTAGGTTTTGATCCTGCTTCCCACTCAACCACGCTCAAACCGTTTTCACTTTTGAGCTGCAACAGAACCTGCCAGCACCTAAAGGCACTCGAAGACTTCTTTGTCAGGTAAATAGGAATCTATGCATGTACTGAAATGGTCACGGCCATATTTCCACTCGCGAGTAGACGACACGGACCTGCCCGGCTCCTACGACTCTGAACTTTGCGATGTAGTGATCAGAGGGATATAAGACCAAGTACTACAAACCAGTCATCCAGGATTTCTGAGGAACAGTAACATCTCAGTTAGACAGAATTGTTACAACAGGAGTGCAAATGCAATATTATACTGAGTTATTGAATTTCTATCAGTTATTCAACTCACCAACTATTTATTTATTTAATTAAAGTACATCAAGCGCTTTCGGTTTGGTTGCAGTGACCAGATCACCACCCGGTACTTCTGCTTGGTGATATTTAAATGATCTGTAAAGATTATTTTACTTTGATTTAAATTGAGATATGATCACAGATAATTTAATCTGAAAGTCTGAACTCATAACCTGCCTCCAGAGCACATTATGAGTTCAGGGTAAGTTGCCATGGAGATCTAGAACATTAAAGAAGAGAAGCCTTCGTGTCACCAGACATGTGCCAGCGCCTTGCAGCCCTGGCTTGGGTGTTTGTGTGCGAGGTTTGCTTGTTCTCCTGTAGTATGTGGGGTTGCGTCGGGGGGGCTTCCAGCGTAAACACCTTGCCAAATCAAAGTGCGAACTGCCGTGCCGCACTGTGGTGACCCGTCTGCAACATGGAACTCGGGTGGGACAAGACGGCGGCTTAAACTGTCTCTGAGGCCAATGCTCCGTGACCCAAATGACGAGACTTCAGTGAATTTAGTGGCGTTTGCATGCAAAGGGTCAAGACGCACATCTCCGAGGTTCTGAGTGACACAGAGACTCGCTTGTACAGCAGTTTGACCAGAACGGAGCCGGATACTTTTTAAACAAAGGAAAGTCAGCTGGACCTAACTGCATTGACACCATACTGATCTGAACTAAGTCCAATCATAAGAACTCAGGAAGGAAAAAAACATTACCTGTAAAATAAGCTCAGGTATGTAATTGTTTCAAAAATAAATCTCAGCCCGTAACGTTAAGTTGACTTGTTTCTTGTTTTTAACTTCGGTCTCGTGCCTTGTTTTTTGATGTGTGACGTGTGTGGCATTTGAAAATTTGAGTAAAGAGATTAAGGAAGAATGGAGAGGGCTTCCTGGCTGACAGAAAAAAACAAACTGCTGAGGCTCATGAAGCGTCGCCCTCGTACAGCTGTCATGGACGGGAAGTCTAGCCACGGAGACCAAAACTGTTTTCTTTACACTGTAAACTTCTGCAGAGTTCAGCATTTCAACATGAAGGTCCGTGGAGATGGACTCACGTTTCGACCCTGGTGGCCAGTCGCAGAAGTGCACGTTGTCGTACATTAACACTCTGTTTAATCCAAACAGCGTGTAAATGTGAGGGTGCAGTCAAGCCTGCAGGCCGCTGCAGCACGTCAGCCGAGCTACGTTACACAAGTTAGCTACGTTAGCTGCTGTTAGCTCATGCTAACCTGTGACGCCAGCTACCACCGCCTCGCACTCGGTTCACCCTCGTTTCTGATGTTGCTACTGAAGTGAAACGAGGCCAGTCACTACTCTGAGGTCCACAAAAGTCAGTCAATCCAGAAGGGTCCAGGCCGGCCTGGAGACCTGGACCGGCTGCTACGAGGACTAGCGGCTAACAAAGTGGAAGTTTGTCCAGTCAGCCGCGGTTGCAGCCTTCGATCACCATCGGCTGCTTCATCCCCAGACCGTTCCGGGCCAGCTCAGAACTGGTCGCGGTGACCCGTTAGAGCAGTTAACTGTGCATGTCTGGTCTTTTTTACAACTCAGAAGCCAAGTGAGGAAAGTGCTAAGTCGCCTTAGTGGCAGCGAAGCTCCTGATGCATTTGTAGCTTTTTATCATTTTACCAAATGAGATACAAAAATATTTAGCCCCATATAGATGTCATGGACATAATCGAGAGCTAGTAATTGACACCAAAACCTTTTTGCTTTTTGCTGTTGTTTCGTTTTGTGTTTTTTGCAACAGGCTGTAAAAATATGTTTGTTTTATGGCAGCGGAGTTCATGCTCACCGTAAACAAGACTGAGAGGAAGAAGACAGAAAGCATCCTGCTTGAGATGAAAATGAAGAGTCATACGACTCACTTGTGTGCTGATTAATCACGTCAGTGACTCGTTTATTCTCTACAAGTGGAGCCGTTTACGTGCACACGCGGGGTAGAAACATGCTCGTTTTGTCAGAAGCTTCCATACTCTCCACTGAAGTGAATCTTTCTTTTAAAAATGTCATTAAAAACATATCAACATGTCAGTACAGGTTGTTTTACAGCATCCGAAGCATTGAGCCGGGCGAGTTTATTAAAAAATAAACTGCAAACCAACACGTGGCAGCTTGATGTGTGTTGGTGGAGCTGACACCCTCTCTGGTCCACGGAATGACTGTAAATGTGCTCTGACACTGTTTCCATCCAGATTTAAAGGTGTCATCCTCATCGGTATCTCCAGTCAGCTCAGGTTTGGGTGACAGAGAGGGATGGAGATGAGAGCTGCTTCATCTCAGCAGCTCCAACCGACATCAACTCTGCAAGCTGACGTGAGTGTGAGCAGCTTAATACCTCGAAAGGAGGATGAGTAACGCTCATCACTCATGAGTCAAAATTCCTCTAAACAGATCCCTTAGCTTTTTGTGTTCTGGGTCATTAAAGATTTTTGTAGAAAAAAAAAAATCTCCAGGATTTGTTCCCATGAATGAAAACGTGAAAACGTGAAAACGTGAAAACGTGAAAACGTGAAAACATGAAAACATGAAAACGTGAAAACGTGAAAACATGAAAACGTGAAAACATGAAAACATGAAAACATGAAAACATGAAAACGTGAAAACGTAAAAACGTGAAAACATGAAAACATTCATGCACTTATATTGCACTCTTTGAATCATGTGACCACATTTAAAAACAGGTGGTAGGAGCCCTTCTTTCATCTTATCTTGTGTGTGTAAAAACATAATTAAAAAAAGAAAATCTCATTGGCATTTTGACAGTTTTGTGTTCTGGAGGAATCAGGTTGCCGTCCCTGCAATCAGGGACATCTACTGAAACGCTCTTTACGTTTGTAAAATTAAACTGACCTTGGTTCGTCCGTAAGGACCATTTCCACACCATCATCAGAGGATGACATCAGAGGCTTAAAATAGCAATTTCTTGCACCGTGGCTGCTTTCCCTTTACCAACACTAAATCTGTCATTCTGCAAACATAAATTCAGTTATAACTTAAAACTGCATCAACTCATGTGCCTTTGAATTTCGGATCTCAGTGGGGTCTAAAGAAGATCTAACGTAGCAAAGTCAATCTGACTAAATTCTTGTGACTGAGGTTCTGGGTGTGTCTGGCGTGGACCCGGCGCTCTTTTATCAGTGCTGTCAAAGCTGTTTTCAGTTGCTTTTGTGTTTTTTAAGTTTCACTCAGCAGCTAAACCACGTTTGGCAATACATGATGTGGTTTCTTGCATGTGTTGCAGGCTTTTGCATCTTCTGCTGACGTGTCATGTCCACTTAAGCTTAATGCTTAATGCTTAATATGTGTCCATTAAAAATACTATTTAAAAAATGTTTAGGGTTGCTGGAAAAGCTGCAGACAATGAATTTACAAAGCAGACTTTCTGCTCCTTCACGTGATTCTTTTACATGTCTTTTACATAAACGCACTGCAGGAATAAATGCAGCCAAGCAGTAAAATTGATGCTGCACCTCGAGAACAGATGAAAACCTTTAGATGCGTTTCAACCCAACAATCATTTCAAACTAGGGAGAACAAACACAGGTTGCCTGCTCTTGTTGCACGGAAGAGAAACATTCAGAATAAAATAAAGAAAAGATTCTATATTGATTTTTCTTAATCTTTTAAAGTTTTTGCATCATTGTGCTTCATCTTTTAGATCCCTGCTGTGTATACACACACCCCACTTTCGCTGACATGCCGTTGCTTTCTCTCGTTCTCTGTCAGAGTCACCTTCACTTTTAATCACCTCTTCTTCTGTTCCTTATTGCTGCAGAGCTGCACATCGCCTCCATCTCCCCGTCACTTCCACCTCTGCATTATAATAAAGGGATCAGGATGAGAAAAAAAACCAAAAAGGTCAAACACAGCAGTGAATCAGTGTGGACACCTTGTGTAGATGTTTGTGTTGAAGGGATGTGGACGCCTGCTGATGAGCCCCCACCCCCACCGCTGTCCTGACTGTGCTGCGTTCGCTGTAAAATAATGTAGAATAACAATATATGTTCTCTCCACCTGAGGCAGCAAAAAGGAGAAATCTTCTGCTCCTGTCTGCTAAGATCCAGCAAAATATGTTCTTTCAAGGTTTTCAACCTTTGTGGGCGCTACTGAGCATCTCCACGTTTCCGTAGCTGGAAGTGGTTCTTTCCCACGTGACCCTCAGTCTGTCACATCGTTTAGCGAGTTTCCATTACCACTGGAACGGCACAAAACCTAAATATTACAAAGAAAAACGTGCAATAGAAATAGCTAGAATTTAAAAAAGAAGAAAATAGCCTTCAAATGTCACAAAAACGAGATTTCAAACATGCCTCACCTTGTAACAGTTTTCCATCTGATTATTTTTATTTTTATTATTGTGTTTATTTTTCTTGAATCTGTACTTTTCAGTACCAGATCAGACTGGTGTGACTTTCATGAGTAGATTTGGATGCGTTGTTCCTCCAGGACTGATGGGATCTGACAGATTTGTTTTTCTCACATTGACTGATTTCAGGTTTCCTTTTGACCAAACAGCTGCAGAAACAGGGATTCACAGAGGCTGGACTACAGTTCTTGCTGTTCAAGTGTGCAGTTTCTGTGAATCGGAGGCCCTGATGCTTCTCATCCTTGATCCAGGTCGACAGACGTGGAACCTCATGAGGTGCTCTGGTGTTTTGGCTGATCTGCATCATGATCAGACATGTTGATTCTTACTCAGGTGCTTCTTTTTTCTGGCTCCACTATCACATATTTCTTCATCCTTCTATTTGATGTCAACATTGATTAGACCTGATTATGTGCACCGCTCCGCTTCCGCATGATTGCCTGGTTAGATGGCTGCTTGAACAAGCTGATATACTGAGCTTCCTGATAAAGTTCAACGTGCTTCTCACATCAGGATCTTCATAGGACATGAGGCAAGTTCTGTAGCTGACAAAACAATAAAACACAGAATTTGCTTTTATCGTTGGTATTACAGCACAAAAACTCACGTTCCAGGGCTAAATTCCACTTCCCTCTCACATTTGAGCCTCTTCTCCATTGACACATCGAGGAAACGCCTCATAAATAACAACTTTTCTTGTACTTCTCGCAGCATCCCTGGTTCTTTATTGGGGAGGAATTTATGTTTTGTTTGTGAGTGTGAGTGTGAGTGTGAGTGTGTGGTTGTTTGTCTCTGTATGTGACCCTGTGATGGACTGGAGACCTGTCCAGGTGCCTCTCACCTGTAATGAGTTGGGATGGGCACCGGCAGACCCCTGTAAGCCTGCACAGGATATATATATATATATATATATATATATATATATATATATATATATATATATATATATATATATATATATATATATATATATATATATGGAGTCCACATGTTAAACAGCTGTAAACGATATTTCGGAGGGGTTCGCCTCGAGGACCTGGGAGCCAACGTAAAGCTGTCGGCGTTTGTGGAAGCAACTTAAACACAAAAGGGATCAAAATAATTTATGTTCCCGTAGCATCTCGGTGAAACATGGTTTGTCTTCATCAGCGTTCCCAGCTCCTCTTGATCTCACATTCCTCTTCCTTCCTCTCTGTTTTGCTGCTGCTCATCTTCCTCAACATCACCTCTTCAGCCCCTCTGGATATGAAAAATATACTTGGGCTTTAAAAAGTTCAATGAGCTGCTTCCGTATGGATAAAACGCTCCTGTCACCGTGGCTCCTCATCACAAAAGATGTCGAGCAGTGTCAGAATTTTCCGCAGATATCCTGTAGGAAAGCGAGCATCCGAACCCAGCAGCAAAAAAGAAAAAAAAAGATGTTTTAATGGAAAAAATCTGCAGATGTCACAAATAAAACTATGAGATGAACTGGTGTCTCTGTGTGCGTGTGTGTGCGTGTGTGTGCGTGTGTGTGCGTGTGTGTGCGTGTGTGTGCGCGTGTGCGTGCGTGCTTGTGCTGATTCATGTTCCTGTAAACAACCTTCACTGATGGGACTGTCAGCACAGATTTGTGGGAGATTTACAGCACGGAAAACAAACAGGACTGAACTTGTATGCAAAAATTTATTTATTATTTATTTTTTGTATCATAAAACTTGTTTGAGTGGGCGTGTTTCATACGAGATGACTTAGGACAGAGAAGGATCCAGATCGTCAATGAATCGCTTAAAAAAAATTGAGTACATAATCTTAATAGTTGGCATGAATACTAAGCACCACAAAACACTTTTTAATTTCAGGCCTGGAGTCAAGCTCAAAACTGATTAAATCCTGCCATTAAAGCACCGAGGACTTAACATGTGAGCTGTTTACTGAAGAGGGTTTCATCGCTCCGGCAGGAGAAAGTACTGAATATAGTTTACGGTTTCATTTCATGTGTCAAAATAAACACAAGATAAATTCCCTGAAGCGCTCGTTTCAAATGAAAGCAACACTGTGGAAGGATTTTTTCTGTGTGTATGTTTTCGGCCTCTTCCAGTCATGCTTTGGTCCAACACGACGTGCTCGTCAGTATACGGGGATTTATTTACCAGCTGTATTTGGGAGAGAAAGCAACCGAAAAAAGGCTGCAGCCTTAAAGCCAACACTTTTAGCAGTAGATTATATATCGCTACAAATAATCACACATTTTCCGATTCCTAATGATTTTTTTACTTCGTGACTTCTTTCAAAGTGTAGAAAAACACTGGTTCTGTACTCAAGTGCGCGTATGTCCGGATACCCGCTGCTCAGGTGGATATTCCTTTTTGAATCCGGGGATCCAACTACTTCTGTTTTTCCCTCCTAAACATCCATTTCCATTGCTCTCCACCGCTGGTGACTGGACTTCACCGACTCTCATCTTTGAGATCATTTTATTTGTTAACATGATGCCAGAAAGCAGAGACTTCAACTGTGTAGCACGTTTTAAATTAAATGACAAGCTGGTAAAATAAACTCCTAAATTCACCCTCGTCATAGTTGTCTGGATGTGAAATCAGGCAATTAAGACCAACCAGTGAATATATTTCTGCTGTAAAGTTGGACATTTTACCATGGAAGTTAATGGAGACTGGCTTGGTTTTGCAGCGAGTCTCCAGTGGCCAGTAGAGGAACTGCACCAGATTCAATCCAGAAGTTAGATGGTTGGCACTCGATCAAAACCCGGAGACACAGCTACAACACACAGGGAGCCAGATATCAATAATAAGCCATTAGTTACCAGTCCAGCAGGAAGATGATGAGGTTTTCATCACTCTTGCGTCCCGTTTCTTTTCTTCGCTGTACCCAGCTCTGGTCATCTCCATCCTGGCAGGAGCTAACTCGCACCGAGTCCCTGTTCATTTTAAAGTGGAGAGGTGAGCGAGATGAGGAGGCCCAGAAGTGGCTACTTCAGCCTACCTCAGCTGGGCCTAACTCATGACGCTCGCGGTGAGGTTGTTTTGGTTGAAGTCAAACAGGAACGAGGACAGGCTGCAGTTCCTTTTAACGTGGAGGCCGTTAGAAATGTACCCTCTTTTGGAGCCCACACCAAGTGGTCACTCGCAGAACTGCACATTCTTGTAATTCCACATGGACTTCTAAAAAAAAAAAAAAAAAAGGGGTTGTAATGCTGCTGCAAAGACGGAGGCTGTCTCTCTCCACGGTCCACCTGCTGTTAAGTGACGCAGGCTGACACACACACACACACACACACACACACACACACACACACACACACACACACACACACACACACACACACACACACACACACACACACACACACACACACCCGTGTAACCCTGCACTTTGCTGATGCAGCAGAACAGCAGGGCTACTTGAGCATGCAGGACTCCACGGTGGTGCAACATGACAGACGAGCGCTGAGATGGCCGTGGATGCACGGTGTTATAGATAGATGTGGGGGACCTGACGTCTGTGGTGTTAAACACAAGCCAGATGGAGGGTGTCAGCTGTGTGTGTGTGTGTGTGTGTGTGTGTGTCTGTGTGTGAAAGAGAGAGAGAAGAAATTACACATCCATTCGGATGTGAGAAAACAGTGTGAATGTTTGTTTGTGTCAAATAAAAGTACACTAACAAGAGTTTGACATTAACAAGACGACATCAGCTCATTGATGATCATCTGTCACTCATCTTCACTAAAACCACCTCGCTTTTCCACCAGGATGTTTGGTTCAGAAGAAAGACTATCAAGGAAATGGCTGCAATTACTGCGATTTTTTTCAGCCTGACTTGTCACGAAATAAACTGTATGAACTGCCGCTCAGCTGTTAAACATTCCTGACGCATCCACGTGCACGGCGCGGGTGACTCACCAGCAGAAGTACTGTGTTACCTGAAGTAACTCCTCTTGTGTGAAAGCAGTCTCCGCTTCAGCACCTGAGAAGAGTTCAAAAACTGAGAGGCGTCACTCCGCTGCAATTCCACACAACTGAAACACACAAAGTCAGTTTTACGTGCGACTTGTGTTGGGGGCGTTTCTCTGCGGGTTTTTTCTCTTTGTGCTTTTTTAATCTCTCTACTGAACAGCACGGGGAGAACACCAAATCCTCACAGAAAGGCTCCCGCCGGGCCGGAGAACCGAACCAGGAACCTTCTTGCTGCGAGGCACCAGTGCTGACCACCAAGCCACCGCTGCCTTGTTCACTAACTCATTTCTGCCAAAGTTCTCCTTAATCTAAAATACATTAACTGACGCTGCAGCTTCAATTCTTTTTTTCTTTTGTTTTTTGTTCTCTGAGGACTTTTTTTCTGCATTCTTTGGACTTTGTGCAGCTTGACTTCATATATTTATTCATTTTGTTTGTCCTCTCATTTATCAACAGGAATGGCAAGAGAAAAAAGAAAATAAATGTGTTAATATAAACCAAAATGATAAATATATAAGTAGCAAAATATAGAAGAACAAATACAAGATTTTTAATGTATTTCCAGAATAAATAGTTAGTTTACACAAATTAGCAAATAGAAATGTGCAAAAATGTATTTTCTAAATACATAAAACTTATTACCCTATTTTTACTCCTCTCTGCTCTTGCTTTTGCCCGTGTTTTCCCTCCAGCTTGTTTCCGAGTCAGGGTCGAGTATACGCTGACAGCTTCCTCTTTATAAATGAATAAATGGCAAAACACAGAAGAAAAGTACAAGAATGATCAATAATCTTTACATTTATTTACTCATTTATGCATGTATTCAGTGTAAATCTTATTCAAGTTGGTCACACAAAGCTGGAACACATCTTTATTTGTTTTTCTCACTTTGATGAGTAGACTACTTTACAAATCTATTATTTGTTCCTCAGGCTAATTTCACACAACATCGTGTTCAGTGTTAAGAAAATACAAGAACATTTGGCTTTCTACTTTTTGTCATGCCTTTATTTAACAAAAATTGATATTAAATAAAAGAGAGCGAGCATGTGGGTAATACCAAACACCGGAAATATCGTGGTAACAAAGACGAGGAAGACGAGTAACTGTACTCTCAGCTGGGGCTGTGATGTTCCCTGCAGATCTTTTTTTGTGACTTGTTTCTTTTTTCTTAAAGTTGTAAAATGAATATGTAAATACAGATATGTAAATACGTGCTTTCAGTCACACACACAAAAACAACCATCATGCATCTGAGCTGCAGTCGGGACAATCGTCACCCTGAGAAGAACCGATCATCAGCAGCGGTGCAGACTCCTGTGGAAGCTGAAAGTCGCGACATTCCCAACATTCTGCAGCTGAATTAGAGAATTCCTCCCCTTCAACTGTCAGCCCTGCCTCATAAAAGTCTGGCACCAATTCCACAAAGCACTTGAATTTGGAAAGAAGCTCTGCAATGTTCAGATCTTGAAGTAAACAGAAATCTGAGGGAAATGGCTTTAACAGGGTGTTTTATCACATTTCCTAAATTCTGATTCAAGGTCCAGGAGACTCGAGGTTTTTGGAAATTAGTTTTTAATTTAGTTTTTTTTTTCAAAATCCATTCAACCTGTGGTTATGAAACTATCAATTTAGCTACTCTTATAGTCCAAAAAATTAGTCTGTTGTTGTTTTTTTGATGAGACATGAACATATCATTATTGTGGTTTCTGCAAGACCAAAACAAACGTCTCACCAGATCCTTTCAGACTGAGGTTCGAGAGGCTGCAGAACAGCCCCTCCAACCTCAAGGCTGTATTCAAATTACAGACTGCAGCTTTACGAGCATAATCACGTAATCAACTGAACTGGGAAGCTGGTGTTTACAGTGAACATAAATGGCGGGTACTAATTCATCTTTGACTGGCACTCCTGACGCAGTCAGGTTGGGTTATAATTTCAGTCTATTTTTAGTGTTCAAGGGCAGATTAAACTAGTTTTTAATTTAGTGGTGCACAAAACAGAAAATCACATCTGTTAGATCCTCCTCACGCAGCAGTGTTGGAGGCGTGCGGAGCGTCCCCGTCCGTTCATTACAAGTGGAGTCATGTCAAACGTTGCTGAGCTGAGCGTTGGTCCCATTCATGGTAGTGGGAGCGTTGCCTCCATCAAAAGTTGGGAAACGTTCAACTTTTGATGCTTCAACGTGAGCGACAGCCAAATTGTTGCTACGCAGGCCAATCAAGTTGTCCTTGGTTGTAGGATACTGTCATCTAAGGCACTTGGCTCATTGTGGAGCAAATACATTTGATTGGTTGTTTTATGGGAAGACGAATTCACATCAGAAGCACCACCCGAGGAGGAGGTGAGTGTACCAAGTGCAGAATCCTATGAAGACCATTTAGTGCCATCTAGTGGCAGAGCTGTAGATTGCAACCAACTCGACGCTCCTTTTTCTGACTGTAAAACATCAAAGTCAAAGTCAATTTTATTGTTAATTCTACTACATGTGAGGTTCATACAGAGAATCTAAATTACGTTGCTCTCAAACCCTCTGTGCTGCACAATAAAGAAATTATTCTAAACACAAAGTGCAAATCTAAAAAGAAACAAGTTATAACATGATGTTGGGTTTAAGAACCAAGGGCAATAAAATTACAGTAAAAACAATGAAATGTTAGTATGATGACAGACATTACGAGACATTACCCCTATTTGGGACCCAGAAAAATGAAAATGTTTAGGCTGAAAAGCGCTTAAATAAAAATGTTATGCCAGATGTTCCCTCTCATCTCAACCAGCATTTCCATAAAGAATTTAAAAATTTGAATTTCCTGGCCAGAGGATAGTTTTCTGCTTTGGTTCAGTCCATTTTAAATGAGCTTCACCACCATTGTTGGTGGATCAGAGTCACATGTGACGACTTCTCGGCGTGGCAGAACCTTCACCTGCACTAGTAGATCCCAGGTTTTCACTGTGCTCTTAGACAGTGACGTCAGGACGTACCCCTGAGCTCATACAGTCATTTCCATCACAGAACTATGTCTGAAGATCACAGACATGCATGTTTTCTCCAAGTTGAACTGTAGATGAAGATATTAAATATGCTATGAATTTGACACAGAGAAACATTATTCTGAAAATGGTTTCAGACAGTTTTTTGCAGATTGGTGGTCCAACTTTTCTTCTCTAAGATGCCATTTTCATACTCTGACACCAACTCGGACCTTTAGTCAGAAAGCCTAATTCATTCTAAGATCTTCTGCAAAGTTTTTCGTTTCCCACTTACTTGCCTCCCATGTGTCTCAGCTGTTTCAGACTTGTTTTGCTGACATCAGATTCAAAATGAGCACAGTTCAGCTTACGGGCCTCTCTACCTCATAAGATCCTTATCCCCCTCGCTCACTCCCAGACTAAACTGCTGCCCTCCATCCAAGACTTGGACAAACAAATTAAAAGAATGAGTGACGATACTCCACAAACGAGCAGTAAATGCTGCAGCAACTTGAGTTAAACAAAGTATCTATGTGCCATATGATCACACAACCCCAGCTGAAGGTGGAGTAAGCATATGAATGGTTGTTCTCCATATGTCCTCATTAGGTTCAATGATCTACACTAGCTATCTTCTCTTTGGTCTTCCTCTTTGGCGCTTGCCTGGTGGTGCCATCATCAGCATCCTTCCACCAATGTACCCATCGTCTCTCCTCTGCGCATGTCCAAACCATCTTAATTTGGCCTCCCTAACTTCCTCTACAAAACAGCTGGAAACAACAGAAAATGTTTCAGAAGCACTCACTTTTGTTTACTTTATGATTTTTTGCAGTAAATGGATTGCATCTCAGTCATACAGTGGAGATTTTATAACCACTGTTGATACTATATCAACTGCACTTGCTGCTTACTGCACTTCTGATCAGGCTGTGATTGCGTTTCGCTGCCTTGTACTTGCCAAATGTGAAATTACCATAAAGTGTGTTCGGCTCCGATCACCGTGGAAGTCCAAGCCCACCTCCAGTCAGTTTCGCTGTCGAGTAGATGAGCACGCGAATAGACGATCTTTGTTTTTACAGTAGTTGTCGTTGTGCGCATGCGTTACCCCTTGAGCGGAGCGCTGACAGCAGGCTGCCGGAGACCGTCGATGCTGCCGCGTCTGCCGCGTCTGCCGCTGCCGCTGCCGCCGCGGGATTTCACTACACGTTGCGAGCGAGCTGTTGTCCGGATACAAACTGACACCAAAGAGGGACTTTTTTGTACTACTGCTGGATTTCTAAATAAGAGAAACGACTGGAAGAAAGTGTTTTCGGAGGTTTTGAACGCGGTGACGGGCTCCAGTTCTCCTCAGCGGACACTCGGTGGAGGTAGGTGTCCGCTTTTGATGACAGTTTTCGGGATGAACTAGCGGCAGTTGCCGCTGTCCCGCGCGGCTCGGTTATTAACTCCATCCTCTGCGGCTGCCCTGTGTTCCGTGTTAAACTGTTTGGGTCTTTTGAAATGTTTACGGGTTAAGTATTTGTCCGGACAGTTTGGTTTTGCTGGCGCCGGCCGTTTTCCATCCTGAACGTTTTAACCGGTTCTCCCGCTAAACGACAGCGCATCAGTCATCCTGTGGCCGAAGCTCTTAACGCGGGTTGTTCAGGTGATACGCTGTTACTAATTGGTAAGTCAAATTAAAAATGTCCCTTTTAGAACTCTCTTATAATCTCGCTTCACCAGTTTGTGGTAATTCAGGAGGACATGTAGGCCCATCCAGAACAGATGCACCTGCACCCGAAAAATTACTGCACATTTCCTTTAAAGGGTCCCAACGTGATCTTCGAGGGTTTGAAGGGGTCCTAAATGTACCTTTGAGGGGTCCCGACCTGGCTGATTTGAAGTAAACATGGTCCCAACCAGAGAGAGCATTAGAAAACTGTCATGAGTGTAAGTCATCACAGATTCTGGTCCAAGCTGTGGTTTCTAGTCAGTTGGGTCACCTCCTAAAATCTTAAACAAGGAAGGAAGGGCTGAAAAGGGAAACTTGCAGGTACACCAGAAATATTATTAAAGGTGTGTCAAATGTAAATGGAAACAGGCCAAAAAGTGAGGCGTTTTATGATTTCATGAAAAATATGAGCTCAACTGAGTTGGACGACAGCAAGACAATGCAAAAAAAGATAAAACGTGGCCAACTAAAGACACTCTGGAAACTTTAACGGTACTAAAAAGAAACCCCGAAAGAACCTCTTGCAGCTGGTTGGGTTAGTAACAGGACCGTGTCATGATTAGGTATGAAAGCAGCATCACTGAGCAGCGAGTTTCTCAAAAGACTTTGGATATCTCCTGATCTGCAGATAATATCCAAAGTTTCAGAGAATCTGGAGAAATTTCTGTGCACGGAGCAAAGCTGAAAATCAGTGTTGGATATCTGTGATCGTCAGGCCGCCGGGCCGCACTGCTTTGGACCAGGAAGGGTTCGGTAATGGAAATCACTGCAGGGTCCAAAAACACTTCTGGAAATCAGCATCTCAAAACTAATGCTGTTATCTTGTTATTTTCTTTGCTGCAGTCTGTGACTTTGCCACTAGATGGCAGCAGCAGGTTTTGGGTCAGTGGCCCTGGAGGGGAAAGCCATATCCAAATCTATATATATTATTTAAAATTAGTTTTCTTTTCCTTTCTTCTTTTTAATCTTTAGCTGTCTGAACAGCGATACTGACGTGAAATCTTTTTTTTCTTTCTTTCTCTCATATGAGACCTGGGTCACTTTCATATCGGATCCTAAATCGGATATGGGTCTTACGTTTTCCTGAACTGTCAGGACACGTCTCATCTGTCTTTGACATCACTGTTCTGCCAATTATGTCATAATTGTGGGCTGGCGGGATTCTTTTGGCTTGAAATGTGCTTCAGGAAACCCGGTCTGCGTATCATGCAGCCCGTCCTGCTGCCATGTTTACTCCGTACACCTGACGTTCTGCGTTGGCATCACTCCGACTTACTCGATGGGTTATATTATACTACTTTGCAAAACAAAAGCAGCAGTTCTGAAACTGCAACAAGGTACCGCTGTGGGGAGCCGGTGTGTCCGCTGAACAGAAACGCTCCGTTTGGCGCGAGCGACTGGTCAGGACATTTCATCTCTGCAGGTGTTCTGGGGACTTTTTTAATTTTTAATTTAAAGAGTCTTTCATCCTAAAGAAATCAATTGTGGATCACATCAGAAGCACAAGTCAGTCATCAAACGTTATTTCCACCGTCCTGATAACAGGTTGTGCAGTGATGAGTTTTGGGACCAGATGAAGTCGAGAGTACGAGCTGAAACGTCTGAGAGTCACTGGCCTTCGAACGCTCAACGGGAAAGCCTCAGCACTGTCGAAATTAGTGTAAGATGTCCAAAGGCTTTATTTATTTATTTTTAGATAAGTGTGATGAGTGCGTTCTGTGGCATTTTATCATCAGACGTGTAAAACTGTTGCCGGATTTCATCGCTGTTGGCTGTGGTGTCCTCGCCTTTCGGTTCTCGCACTACGATTTGTTTGGGAGTTGTTTATTACTAGACACATTCAGCCACAGTTGCAGCGCAGTCGCTTGGTTTTCAGACGCGTCTTACAGCTCCGTCCTTAGCGGCTGGTTTTAGGGGGTGGGATGTGCCTTTTTTTTAAATTGTTGGGTGGAACGAGCAGGACTGGAAGCCTAAAAGTGGTCGCAGCAGACTGTTAGTACAGTTAACGGCTTATTCTTATTAAAATAAAAATGACTTTCCCTGTTTAGGAATTATTTCACGACACAGATGTCAAATCAAGACAGTGTTAAGTAGCTAAAGTGACGGCAACGTCATTCAGTAGACCACACCCCTTATTGAGAAGAAGCTCCATATCATTTTAACTTTTGACTGATTTTTGATTTTCTTTACCTTTAAAACGGTTCACTTTGCCATGTCTGTTTTTGTCTACATTTTTTCTGCACAAGCTACAACTTTACAGTTATTTATTCGTTGCCACCTGCTGTATTAACACACTGGACCTAAAATCCCACAAACACAAAATCCACGTTGTAAAAAACATGTTTAATGAACTTCTTTTATTCCTTAGAAGGAACATATGAGATGTTAATTTCAAACACTCGTGTATACGTTAAGCAAGTACACTGTTTACTTTAAAATGCAGGCAATGCCTCACGTGTTTCTTTTGGTCTTTGGATTTAAAACCCGCTACAGGGTTTGAGTACTACGGTTTTAGGTGCAGTCCACTATGGTTTAGTCCTTGAGGACCAAAACTGGGTCCAAGTGGAACAAAGGGGTCAAATAAGAGTAGTTTTTGGTTTCTGCAGTGTTTCTCACTGTATTGAAGTTTGAAGAGATTATTTTAGTGGGTGACTGAGCTGGTTTTTATATTTATTATACGGTGCGACTACAGAGTCGCTGCTGCTCAGCTTTTACAGTTTGTGATTTTTGTTCTCTGGGCAGGACCAGCAGACCCTCACGTCTGTCCGGCGTCTCGGACCTTCACGTCTGTCCGGCGTCTCGGACCCTCACGTCTGTCCGGCGTCTCGGACCCTCACGTCTGTCCGGCGTCTCGGACCCTCACGTCTGTCCGGCGTCTCGCACCTTCACCTTTGTCCGGCGTCTCGGACCTTCACGTCTGTCCGGCGTCTCGGTCCCTCACGTCTGTCCGGCGTCTCGGTCCCTCACGTCTGTCCGGCGTCTCGGACCCTCACGTCTGTCCGGCGTCTCGCACCTTCACGTTTTTACCGGCGTCTCGGTCCCTCACGTCTGTCCGGCGTCTCGGTCCCTCACGTCTGTCCGGCGTCTCGGACCCTCACGTCTGTCCGGCGTCTCGCACCTTCACGTTTTTACCGGCGTCTCGGACCTTCACGTTTGTCCGGCGTCTCGGACCTTCACGTCTGTCCGGCGTCTCGGACCTTCACGTCTGTCCGGCGTCTCGGACCCTCACGTCTGTCCGGCGTCTCGGACCCTCACGTCTGTCCGGCGTCTCGGACCTTCACGTCTGTCCGGCGTCTCGGAGCTTCACGTCTGTCCGGCGTCTCGGACCTTCACCTTTGTCCGGCCTCTCGGACCCTCACGTCTGTCCGGCACGTCTGTCCGGCGTCTCGGACCTTCACGTCTGTCCGGCGTCTCGGAGCTTCACGTCTGTCCGGCGTCTCGGAGCTTCACCATTGTCCGGCGTCTCGGACCTTCACGTCTGTCCGGCGTCTCGGACCTTCACGTCTGTCCGGCGTCTCGGACCTTCACGTCTGTCCGGCGTCTCGGAGCTTCACGTCTGTCTGGCGTCTCGGAGCTTCACGTCTGTCCGGCGTCTCGGACCTTCACCTTTGTCCGGCCTCTCGGACCCTCACGTCTGTCCGGCACGTCTGTCCGGCGTCTCGGACCTTCACGTCTGTCCGGCGTCTCGGAGCTTCACGTCTGTCCGGCGTCTCGGAGCTTCACCATTGTCTGGCGTCTCGGACCTTCACGTTTGTCCGGCGTCTCGGACCTTCACGTCTGTCCGGCGTCTCTGACCTTCACGTCTGTCCGGCGTCTCGGAGCTTCACGTCTGTCCGGCGTCTCGGACCTTCACCTTTGTCCGGCGTCTCGGACCTTCACGTTTGCCCGGCGTCTCGGACCTTCACGTCTGTCCGGCACGTCTGTCCGGCGTCTCGGACCTTCACGTCTGTCCGGCGTCTCGGACCTTCACGTCTGTCCGGCGTCTCGGAGCTTCACGTCTGTCCGGCGTCTCGGACCTTCACCTTTGTCCGGCGTCTCGGACCTTCACGTCTGTCTGGCGTCTCGGACCTTCATGTCTGTCCGGCGTCTCGGACCTTCACGTCTGTCCGGCGTCTCGGACCTTCACCTTTGCCCGGCGTCTCGGACCTTCACGTTTGCCCGGCGTCTCGGACCTTCACGTTTGTCCGGCGTCTCGGACCTTCACGTCTGTCCGGCGTCTCGGACCTTCACGTCTGTCCGGCACGTCTGTCCGGCGTCTCGGACCTTCACGTCTGTCCGGCGTCTCGCACCTTCACGTCTGTCCGGCGTCTCGGACCTTCACCTTTGCCCGGCGTCTCGGACCTTCACGTTTGCCCGGCGTCTCGGACCTTCACGTTTGCCCGGCGTCTCGGACCTTCACGTCTGTCCGGCACGTCTGTCCGGCGTCTCGGACCTTCACGTCTGTCCGGCGTCTCGGACCTTCACGTCTGTCCGGCGTCTCGGAGCTTCACGTCTGTCCGGCGTCTCGGACCTTCACCTTTGTCCGGCGTCTCGGACCTTCACGTCTGTCTGGCGTCTCGGACCTTCATGTCTGTCCGGCGTCTCGGACCTTCACGTCTGTCCGGCGTCTCGGACCTTCACCTTTGCCCGGCGTCTCGGACCTTCACGTTTGCCCGGCGTCTCGGACCTTCACGTTTGTCCGGCGTCTCGGACCTTCACGTCTGTCCGGCGTCTCGGACCTTCACGTCTGTCCGGCGTCTCGGACCTTCACGTCTGTCCGGCGTCTCGGACCTTCACGTCTGTCCGGCACGTCTGTCCGGCGTCTCGGACCTTCACGTCTGTCCGGCGTCTCGCACCTTCACGTCTGTCCGGCGTCTCGCACCTTCACGTCTGTCCGGCGTCTCGGACCTTCACGTCTGTCCGGCGTCTCGCACCTTCACGTCTGTTCGGCGTCTCGGACCCTCACGTCTGTCCGGCACGTCTGTCCGACGTCTCGGACCCTCACGTCTGTCCGGCACGTCTGTCCGGCGTCTCGGACCCTCACGTCTGTCCGGCACGTCTGTCCGGCGTCTCGGACCTTCACGTCTGTCTGGCGTCTCGGACCCTCACCTTTGTCCGGCGTCTCGGACCTTCACGTCTGTCCGGCGTCTCGGACCTTCACCTTTGCCCGGCGTCTCGGACCTTCACGTCTGTCTGGCGTCTCGGACCCTCACGTCTGTCCGGCGTCTCGGACCTTCACGTCTGTCTGGCGTCTCGGACCCTCACCTTTGTCCGGCGTCTCGGACCTTCACGTCTGTCCGGCGTCTCGGACCTTCACCTTTGCCCGGCGTCTCGGACCTTCACGTCTGTCCGGCGTCTCGGACCTTCACGTCTGTCCGGCACGTCTGTCCGGCGTCTCGGACCTTCACGTCTGTCTGGCGTCTCGCACCTTCACGTCTGTCTGGCGTCTCGGACCTTCACGTCTGTCCGGCGTCTCGGACCTTCACGTCTGTCCGGCGTCTCGCACCTTCGCGTCTGTCCGGCGTCTCGGACCTTCGCGTCTGTCCGGCGTCTCGGACCTTCGCGTCTGTCCGGCGTCTCGGACCTTCACGTCTGTTCGGCGTCTCGGACCCTCACGTCTGTCCGGCACGTCTGTCCGGCGTCTCGGACCTTCACGTCTGTCTGGCGTCTCGGACCCTCACCTTTGTCCGGCGTCTCGGACCTTCACATCTGTCCGGCGTCTCGGACCTTCACCTTTGCCCGGCGTCTCGGACCTTCACCTTTGCCCGGCGTCTCGGACCTTCACGTCTGTCTGGCGTCTCGGACCCTCACGTCTGTCCGGCACGTCTGTCCGGCGTCTCGGACCTTCACGTCTGTCTGGCGTCTCGGACCCTCACCTTTGTCCGGCGTCTCGGACCTTCACGTCTGTCCGGCGTCTCGGACCTTCACCTTTGCCCGGCGTCTCGGACCTTCACGTCTGTCCGGCGTCTCGGACCTTCACGTCTGTCCGGCACGTCTGTCCGGCGTCTCGGACCTTCACGTCTGTCCGGCGTCTCGCACCTTCACGTCTGTCCGGCGTCTCGCACCTTCACGTCTGTCCGGCGTCTCGGACCTTCACGTCTGTCCGGCGTCTCGGACCTTCACGTCTGTTCGGCGTCTCGGACCCTCACGTCTGTCCGGCACGTCTGTCCGACGTCTCGGACCCTCACGTCTGTCCGGCACGTCTGTCCGGCGTCTCGGACCTTCACGTCTGTCCCGCGTCTCAGACCTTCACCTTTGCCCGGCGTCTCGGACCTTCACGTCTGTCCGGCGTCTCGGACCTTCACGTCTGTCCGGCGTCTCGGACCTTCACGTCTGTCCGGCGTCTCGGACCTTCACGTCTGTCCGGCGTCTCGGACCTTCACCTTTGCCCGGCGTCTCGGACCTTCACGTTTGTCCGGCGTCTCGGACCTTCACCTGTGTCCGGCGTCTCGGACCTTCACCTTTGTCCGGCGTCTCGGACCTTCACCTTTGCCCGGCGTCTCGGACCTTCACGTTTGTCCGGCGTCTCGGACCTTCACCTGTGTCCGGCGTCTCGGACCTTCACCTTTGTCCGGCGTCTCGGACCTTCACCTGTGTCCGGCGTCTCGGACCTTCACCTTTGTCCGGCGTCTCGGACCTTCACCTTTGTCCGGCGTCTCGGACCTTCACCTGTGTCCGGCGTCTCGGACTTTCACGTCTGTCCGGCGTCTCGGACCTTCACGTCTGTCCGGCGTCTCGGAGCTTCACGTCTGTCCGGCGTCTCGGACTGGAGAACCTAAGAAATCTGTTCCTGCTCAGCATTGAAGCCGCTTCCGTGTTTGCATTCACCTCAGCCTGAACCTAATTAACGCTCGTCACACATCTCACCGGTTGAGGTTTCAGTGAGGACTTGGCGTGCACGGTGAGCGGACGGGCACAAGGACTGCAAAAGCTGTAACCTGAACCTGGCGTCTGAGCTCGGTCGTCTCGGGACGTGCAGCAGCTGTATTGTAGGCGGCGATGCTGCTGCCGTGTCGCTCGTGGGAACGAGGACCACTTGTGCGTGTCTGACATTTTGATTTCAATTAGTCGTCCCGCGCCGTGAGTAACGTGTACACAAACGTGTCAACACTGAATCACTCAGCAGTGTGTTCGGGTCTGCTCAGCCTCACAGGAGTTTCACTTCCACGAAACATTTTTGCACCTCTGTTTAATCGGCATCTGAAGCCTCCAGTCGCTGTAAACTGATGCTGCGTCACGCTGGACTCCAGAGAAATGTTTATACTGCTGCTGCACTTGATGCTTAAACATAAAACTACCTGCTTTAAAATAAATGTTTAAAAACGGTGGAATTCTGATGTTAAAGTGTTTATATTGTACTTTTTTCTGCAGTTTTATGAACATTTATCAGTGATGTGAATGTCAGTTCGTTCATGGCCCACTCACAACCACAATTGGCCATAATTTTCTTATATCCAATTTTTTTAAAGTTTTAACTAAGATGCAGTTTTCAAAGCAGCTGCCAGTACAAAAGGAAAATCGCAGTTCCTCATCTGGCCACCGGGAGCTGGCTCTCAAAGCGGGGTTGGGTGTCCGCCGACCTCCCGCTCAAATGTCATGACAACGTTACAGCAGAATAAAGACGTTTGGAGCCTGGGACACGAACCAGATTCAGATTTGCCATCCAGTCACAGTATTTTCTTGCTGTGTCTCTACAGAGGAGGCTTTGTGTTTGTACTCACCTTGAAACAGGAGAGGGACAAACAAAATGATAAGAGGTGAAATGATCCGTGAGCCATTTAGTCTAATGTGTGAATACATGTAAAGAATTATACAAGGACTCTCTAAAACCTAAAAGCCTCTATACACTCAGGAAATGTTTTTAATGGCATTTGTTGTCTTGGAAACGGCTTCAAAATCTTTCGTTTTTCAGATTTTTCTGATGTTTGACCTGGTTAAACATATGCTGCACTCAGACATTTCAAAGTGTTGTTTTTCTTATTTTATTTTACATTTAGTTCTTATCCACGTGCATGTCCACACTTTCATACCTGAGTTTGGCTGAATCTGGTCCTAAATACTTGGATATTCATTCATTAGTCAACATCTGGTTTTCAGGTTTATGTTATGTTTCCTTTTCTTCCTATCCTGCCGGCTCCAGCGCTTCTTACTCACCGGCGGCCGTGAATGTCGCCTTCAGAACGCTTGAAGACATGTGATGTGGCGCGCTGCACACAAAGTCCTGTTTCAGACTCAGCAGTTGCAGCTGAAGTTGAGCAGAGTGTTCAGAAACGGCTCCGAGTGTCACTCTGACGTGCGTTTACTCCGCGGCTGCGTCCTTCACCTGAGGATGAGGGAGTCGAGATGAACGAACATGAGGATGTGAAGCTTTTGAAGGACTGTGAATTCAGGCGCCCGTGAATTACTGAAGTCTGACTGAAGGAAGCTGCGTCCGTGAACCCGGCCGGGCGACACTAAACCGGCGCTTTTCTGTTCATTTACAGCCATCGTATTTCAGACTGTTATGTTGGAGCCGGATGTTTAATTTGTTCGATTCCTTTTAACTCTTAAGCGATAGTAGATGATATGAACCAAGACATCTGTGGTTCAGCTCTTATATTTAAATGTGTAAACCTTGAAAGGTAGATGAGCCAAGTCTGGCTTCTTTCCCGAAGATTTAGAGTTGACTCCAAACACTTTCCTTCCCTGAAAACGGGACCAGACTGTATTTTCCTGCTGAATTTCTCACCCGTCGATGATGATGACTGAATCCGGAAGCTCATCACGATTCAATATCGTGAAACCGTCCTGCAGTCCATCAGGGAAGCGCCATCACCAGTATGTGTTGTCAAGCTCCTTTGTGATTACAGGTGAACGTGACAGCTGGAAGTCACATGAGCTGTTTTCAGGCTGTAATGGCTTTGACTCCAGGTTACCTCAAACCTGAAGTGTAGCTCGTGTAATGTGCTGCTACAAAGTGGGATTGTCTGGCGTCGGCTGCTCAGCCTCCACAGTTGTGTAGAAAACACCTTTAGTCCACAGAGAGGTCGCCGGACCTGCAGGCCAGGTGCAGCGGATGTCCGGTTAAAAGCCTGGTCATTTATTCTCTTTCTCTTTAGTCGGTGCTGTGAAACCGGTACGTAAGCTGAGAGTGAGATGGAGTCCAGGACGAGTGCACTTAGAGCCGTTTGATGAAGGCTGCGAGAGGACCGTGATGCCTCAGACGAGACGTCGCTATGGCTTCGGCACAGCGAAGTTCGGGAATGGCATCATAGAATCTTGCAGGGCTTTTATCTTCTCAGCTGAGGACATAAAAGCACAACTTTCTCCGTGTCTCTCAGAGTGTATTTAGGAGCCGACGTGGAGAGGGTTTTGCTCAAGCTCTTTTTTTTTGTTTGTTTTTTTTTGTTTGAAGGCTGTGACGGAGGCTCGGCCAGCTGCAGGCACGGAGATGGCCGGGTCTGCCAGCGCTCCTGAGCACACAAAAATGTGCTCGTTGCTCATGTTTACATTTGTGTGAAAGGCTGTGCCTCTTATTAGGAAAATCCAGTCTCAGACAAACACCTGTGAAACTTTTCTTCCAGTGTGCCTTTATTTATTTATCAAAAATGAAGCCAAAAAGATCCCACTGCCAATACTAAGCACCCCCCTGACTGCTTCCACAGGATTTAGGACGGTTAGTTGCAGCCAAGTGCTGCTAATCATCAGCCCCTGAACTGATCATCAGCAGGTGTGCAGATCTTTATATGACCAGATCTTTTTAAGACTGATGGTATGGAATACTCGACTGTCTGTTTACATAGTGCAAAAAGGGTAAGGCATAAGCACATTTCTTAGAGATGCAGAATTAAACCTACATCCGTTTCCAAACAATTTGGAATTCAATGTTCTCCAGGAAGAAAGACTACTCAAACGCGGAGAACATTCAAGCCAGTTATTCATATTTTGTCCCAGAGAATTACCCCAAAGTCAGAGAAATAAAAAAACAACATACATCTCTGTTTATGTTATAAATACCATAAAGAATACACCGTGAGTATTGTTTACTTCAAAGGACTGCCAACAGAAACCCCTTTCAATCTAAAAAGAACAAACAAAGCACCACTAAAGTTCACAAAACTGCATCAGAACAAACCAGAAGACTTTTGCTTAAGTCCTACGGACAGATGAGTCCGGGCTGGAGTTGTGTGGCCTCGATGTCCGGTGCTGTTTTTGGTGATGTGGTGATGTCGGGTTGCTTGGCAGCTGCAGGACCTGAGCACCTTGCAGTCAACGTGTCCACCGTGAGTTCCTCTGTACACCAGATATATCAGATAAAATGTTTGATTAGGGCAGGTTTAAGATTGTAAACTGGAATGCATGTGAATGTCGACACGTGTGCCGTTGAAAAATGCACTTTTATTCATTTAATCCTTGAAGTCGGATGAAGGACGTCTGACTCAATACAGCAGCAACGTGGATGGAAGCTTTACATTTTACACTTGTAGAAAGAAGCCTCCATATTATTTTCTTTCCCATCACAGGACGTTTGCCGCTTTGTCTTGTTTTTGTGCAAATGGATGTTCGTACTGTTTTCACTAAAAACTCGTCTATTGTCTATTGTGGTGTTGAAGTGTTGAAGCTGACTTTTCCTAAAGTGATGAAAGCAAAGGAGGCTTTTTACTTTCCTGTTAAAGCTGAAAAGTCTGTGTACATATATATTTTTAATGCCACCCTAGTACAAATATGAAAAGGCCACATCAACGGTTCCATCGCATACACATCGGCTCGAATGGGGAAGACGGATTTTTCAGAAAAAGTCAATAGTCCAATCATCCATATTTAAACCACAGAGCAGGCTCTTGGTTCATGCTGCCTGCTGCCTCTCAGTCTGACCCAGTCTTTGAAAGTGGACTTCAGAGGGAAGGTCAGAGCTTTATCTGATAGCCCTGTTGTTGTGCAGAGGTCTGCAGTGAGTCTGGCAGGGAGGTCTGTCGCTGCCCGGTGGTGGCCTGTGTAAGGAGCCGAGTTCATTACACTTTAAAAGATCACCTCCTGCACTGTAGCTTTATTCCCGTTCATCCTTCCTTCCTTCCTTCCTTCCTTCCTTCCTTCCTTCCTCCTTCCTTCCTTCCTTCCTTCCTTCCTTCCTTCCTTCCTTCCTTCCTTCCTTCCTTCCTTCCTTCCTTCCTTCCTTCCTTCCTTCCTTCCTTCCTTCCTTCCTTCCTTCCTTACTTACTTACTTACTTACTTACTTACTTACTTACTTACTTACTTACTTCCTTACTTCTTTTGCTTATCCGGGTTCAGGTCATGAGGGTAGTAGTCTAAGTAGTGAGGCCCAGGCGTCCCTCTCTCCATCTACCTCTTCCAGGTCCTCCAGGAGGACACCAAAGAATTCCCTCTGCCAGTCTAGCACTATACTCACCTGTTGTGGATTTGCCTTGAGGCCTTCTCCCAGTTGGACATGTCCAAAACACCTTCCTAAGGAGGCAACCTGGAGGCATCCTAGCAAACTCGCTCCTCTCGATGTGCAGGAGCAGAGACTCGTCTCCAAAAAAATCCTTGATGATGGAGCTTCTCACTGTCTCTGTTTGAAGAGTCCATCTACCCAGCAAAGGACGTCTCTGCTGTCCTCCTTTCTTTTTATTGAAAATAAGGAGGTCCCAAACAGCGCCAAGGGATGTGGGGTTGCGTCTTCTTATCTGGACAGACAGTACGTGGGTGCAAGGTGCAAGATGTCTTTTCTTGTGACGTGTACAATCATCTTATAAGATAAGCAGTAAAATAAAGATGAGATAAAATAGAGAGTGTCTGGCCAGTTAAAGTACGAATTACTTAATCACTGGCCAGGCCACTGCAGGACTTTGAGATGCTTCTTCCGGAGCCACCCTTTAGCTGCCCTGCCTGTGTGTTTCGGGTCATTGTCATGCTGGAAGACCCAGCCGCGACCCCTCCTCAATGCTCTTACTGAGAGGAGGTTTTTGGTCTCGATACATGGCCCCACCCATCCTCCCCTCAATGCGGTCCAGTCGTCCTGTCCCCTTTGCAGAAAAGCATCCCAAAGAAGGATGTTCCCACCTCCATGCTTCAGGGTTGGGATGGTGTTCTTGGCGTTGTACTTGTGTTTCTTCTTCCTCCAAACACAGAGTGATGTTCAGACCAAAAAGCTCTATTTTTGTCTCATCTGACCACATGACCACATTCCATGGTGATCTAAAACAGGCAGGATAGTGGACCTCGAAGACCAGAACTAAAGACCCTGGTTTAGGAGGTTTAGCCTTATCTTGCTTTTTAAATGTGCAGGTTGATGCAGGATTTTCAACTGAGGGCTGATTAAACAGAACTGGATGGTCCCGCTCCTCTTTATTCTAGAGAACATGGGGGCCACGTTTCCTAATCTGTATCTGTATCTTTACACGTTCAAGCTTCAACCTGCACTTGTAGACACCAGGGTGATTCCTGGACACGTTGCTAAGTCCATACAGTCATTCCCGTCACAGATTCACGCCTGTTCTTTTGTTTTTTTAACGCAGCGCTGGCTGGGGGCCCAAAGGTCAGGTTTGTCCTACGCACAGAGAAACCAAATTCTGCCAGCTGATCATTTGCTTAAATCAGCTGATGAATTTACTGCCCCGAGTTTTGCCAGACAATTTAAAATTTTTTAAAAATTTGTTAAATAGGAACCAGTGCTGCTCGCCGAACCTCCTTTTCCCTAAATGTCAGGTTGTTAATCTCTTGGCAGCAGCAATCAGCGAGCAGCGTAAGCAGCTGTTTCACCACACGCACATCTGCCAGCAGCTCTCTAAGACGCGTAACGAGAAGAAGCAGGTTCAAAACTGCAGCAGCTCTCCTGAGTCAGTTCTGATCTCCGAGCGCGGCCTCGTGATGTCTCTGTTACTGACTGACACACTGCTGCAGGTGACTCAAATCAGGCCGTTCTGATTGGTTAGAGTCATGACAAGGCGCTGAAACTGCATCCAGGTGTTGATCTGCTTCAGCATGTTTATTCAGTTGCCAACTGGTGTTGTGTAATGCAGGACAGATGGTGTTCGGTACCAGCTGACTGCCAGAGATGCATTCATGTGCTGGAGAAAAGCTCTTTTGTTTAATCTCTGAAAGAAACGAGATGAGCAGCAGCTAATCATGCCATCAAACTGAAGGTTCATATTTCGCCAGGACTGTTCAGGGGTGGAAACATTACAAGAAGAACAGTACCGTGATAAATACTGGCTTGTCTCTATTTAAGCTTTTGCTTCTTTTCTATCTTTCATCCACCTTCCTGCTTCATAAGATTTTCTTTTCTTAGACGTTTTTGTTTCAAGTCCCTGAATTAAACACAAAACTATTGTGGAAAATAGTTTTCATTTGAGATGCATCCATTCAGTGGGTCGACGCCGTCATGGTTCAGGTCTTGAAGTGGAGATGCCTCGTTGGACGCGTCACTATGGTCCGCTTGTGTGTCTGCGGCGGCGTAAAATTGTGTTGTAGGTATATAATTATCTGCATGTTCCGGTGGGCCAGGTAAAACGAGGTGTCGAGGAGGCTTTAGCCCACAGGCCTAAAGAACAGGAGGTAAGAAAATAAAGCTGTCAAAAACTGTTTTGCATAGATCCTTTTACTTTTATTATTATTTGTGTTTGCAGCAAAGACAAGTTGCCGCGTTGGTAACAAGGCTGATGGTAACAGGAAAAAATTCTTCTCCATCATGGATCCAAGGATGGATTGGATCATCAGATGTTTTTCTAGAGATTTTATAATTTATATAAAGTAACATATTAAGATTGTAATGGTTTTTGTTGTTCATGAACCTGCTGCTTAATCAGCTTAAAGAAGAAAATCTGTTGATAATTTCTGAGGAAACCTGTGAAAAATGACGGCTGGTTTTGAGGTTCAGAACCCTGCATCATCAGGGACGTAGTCATACAGAAGATGAAACGGTTCAAACTGAAGGTTAGAAGGATTTAAACAAATGCAAACATCCACACTGAAAATGTACATTTGCTTCCCTATAATTTACATGTTTAATGTAATTTCCTGCAGCTCTTCACACTAATAAAAATACACCCACATACATCAAATATAAATTTAATCTTCTTCTGTGTCTGCAATGTTCTAAGGCAGAGCTGAGGATGCTTTACAAACACTACAAGGATGCTGGAGAAGGTGGTTCAGCAAGCAATACAGAAGACCAGAAAATAATCTGCAGCTCTGCAGAACGCAGCTGCTCTGCTCTGTGTTCGCTCTCCTCATTTTCTTTCTTGAGTTTCCAAAGATAAACCTTTTACATTTTCTGGAAAGTTTGTGGCTTCAAGGCAGAAAGAAACATTCGGTTTAAGGTTTTTGGTAAGGTTGCATTCACACTAGTTGTCCTATATTTGTGGTCTGGACCAAAAAAGCCTTTCAACACTGGACATAAGACCAATTGGACCAAAGACACCAGAAGAAATGTAGTAAGGTCCAAACTGGCTGTCGTTGGGGCTCTGAGAGTCCAGTTTGTTTGAGTTGTGGCAGCAGGGGTCAGGCTGGCCCATAAACCAGTAGTTATAGTTATAAGTACTTCCCCCATCCAAAACTGGCCGGACTGTGAAAGAAACTGAGCTTTATGAGACTCTGGGAAACAATCAGACTTGTTGGAGTTGTGATAACAGAAGACATTACAATTTGTCACGCATACAATTCATTGAATTCAAATTCAAAACACTTTATTAATCCCCGAATTGAAATAATTGACTATTACCTGATATTCGCGTATACAGCCTGGGTCACGTCGCGGCGCACCAGCGGCGCTCCAGCGGCGCTCCAGCGGCGCTCCAGCGGCGCTCCAGCGGCGCACCAGCGGCGCTCCAGCGGCGCTCCAGCGGCGCTCCAGCGGCGCACCAGCGGCGCACCAGCGGCGCTCCAGCGGCGCACCAGCGGCGCTCCAGGCGTAAAAGTTTTTTCAGTGCACACACTACAAAACACATTTATCTTCACTTTTTGATTAAACAAAAACAAAAAGTACAACCTACATCCTTCCGCATCAGATCGTAGTCTACGACACATCATACGGCCTGTCTGTGGCGTTCTTGATGTCTTACCCGAGTGGTTAAGCAGGTCCAGGCTGTGCAGTGTGTAATGTAAGGATCTTAGAAGACTTCAGAAATCCTGCGGCCTGTTGGAGGCTTAAGAAGAACTGGACCAATCCTCTGTGACGTCACCCAGGTTGTTTTGGAGAGCGGTCTTGAAGCCTCTTTTCCTCACATTGCATGAGGAAACTGCTTCTGTTGGACTGCGATGCAAATTAATGTAATTTAAAAGTCATTCTTATCAAAGCACATGGCTTTGATGGCCACCAAAGTGTCGCCACGAACATGACTTCTGAAACGATTATCAGAGTCCTGCTGGGAGCTGCCGTTGCACAGCCACGGCATCACGCGCCCATTCGGTTCCAGCACACGTCTGCTGGAAGTGTCCTAAAATAATCGGTCATCGGGGCACGGTTCCTGGATCCTTCTGCCAATCTGTGCCAGAGGAGCCGCAGGGAACTGACAAACATTTGAAGTAAGAACTCCTATTAAAATAATCTGCAGGTTTATTAATATTTATTGAAAAACTTTTATAAAGTTTCATTCTGTCATTAAGGAAAAAAGGAAGTCCCCATTTATTTGCAAAATACTGTGAATTCAGGAAGAGATAAAGTGATGTTGAGTTTTACAGCAAAGCAGCTGCAGAACTTTCCAGAGAGCTGCCCAACATTTTTATCAATTTCTGATCATTTAGAAGCTCCCAAAGTGCACCTGGAAGAACAACAAGTGAGGGAGAGGCAGAGGTCAAACAGACGAACAGAAACTTAAGTTCAAAGAGTCTGTCTAGTTTTATTTAAATGTTAATGTGTTTGATCTGTTTAAATATGAATGCAAAAAGATAAAACTATTGGAATGTAAACAGCGGAGAACTGCCAGGCAGTTGAAAGGAAATGTAACTGAGACTTCCTTGAAGATGTTTCCATGAATTTGCTACTCAGAAGAAATGAGGTCATGCAGAATTTCTTCAAGCCTCAGAGATGAGACGCAGAATAAATGCCAAGAACATTTTGAGGAGTTTGTGCAGATGTAGACGCTAAGATCTCCTAAATCCAGGAGTGTAAATGAGACACATTATTTGCAGACTGTGACATTGGCTGGGAAGATGTTTCCACAAACAGCAGCGTGGGTTCGGGTCACCTCACAGCACATTCACTGGCACTTTTTAAACATTTTTATTATTGCCTCTTGCAGTTTAACCACAAACTCCTAATTTCACTTCCTTTTTCATGGTTAGGTTCCGCCTCTTAAACATTTTCCTGAAATAGCGGCTCCGCAGATACAGTAGCTCCTACGCAACATCTTTAAGAATCAATCTCTTCTGCTGCAAAAACAAAACACTTTGTAGCTTTTGCCGGGATTCTGGGTGGCGTTTATGATCGTGTGAAGAGAGCTGGACATCACCAGAAGGTTTCTGAAGGGCAGTTTGAAGGCAGTTTTTAAAGCTTCTAAAACGGACGCCACGGTGGCGTCGGTTAATCCAAAATGGTCAAAAGGGTGGAACAAACGAGCCTGGAGGAAGCCCAACTTAACTCTCGTGTTAACATGACTTTACAGTCACTCCTGCCGAGTCTGTCCTCGTTTCAGATGTCACTATCAATGCAGCAGATGAATTAAAGGGTGGCAGAGCCAAAGGGATCGCTGCCGGTGTTCTGGCTGATCTCCAGCCAACGAGGCCCTCCCCGGCGGGGGTCCCGAGTCCGGTGCCGGCAGTCACCTGGCAGGAGGCCATTTCAGCTGTGGCTCAGAGGCCTGCTGCCCTGGACCCTGTCGAGGCCCAGAATCGGCCACACTGGACAATTAGTACAATTAACAGCGCGGCGAGCAACATTGTATTTACAGTAAAAATTATTATGCAGTTTCAGCTCTTAATTCACAGCTCAGATGTCAAATTTACCGAAAATGCAAATCACTAATTTAATGAAGTGGTGAGGGTGAGCGTTAATGTCACAGACTGAAATTCAGGTGTCACTCAAACAGGAACAAACAAACATGCCTCTGATTATGTGTAAATGTGTTGCTCGGTCCACAACTGCTATAGTTGATAAATAAAATAACCAACCAAACTAAGAACTGCACGACACAGTTGGCATGTTGAACTCTTGGGTTTGCAAAGTTACATCGGACCAAAACCACAAACGTTTTGGAACAATTTCCTGTGGGCAGATGTGACCAGTGGGGAGATGTTTCACTACAAACACCATGTTTACAGATCTACTTTATTGCTGCCTACATCGTGTTTGTGAGATTTCTGAGTGAAAATGAACTACCAAAATTTAAAAACAGTACATGTCAGCAATTACAAGGTGTATTTGAATATATTTGGTGTAAAAATAAAGATAATATGAGAGATGACATCAGAAATAGGAGGTTTACACTTGTAGAGTCTATGTCTGGATTCAAGTTGTGACAACCAAGATCTTTTTCTATTTTGTAGCAGTTTTATTATTATTTATTATTTTTTATTTGAGATAAATGTAGTAATTTCTTCCCCATATAGGAAGCTGGTGTTTTGGGGTAGGTCACTGCTTTAGATGTTTTGTTAATGCATTTAGAAATTAGAATTACTGTATGGATTCTTCACAGCCACTAGAATTGGTCTTCATCCAGCACACAGCAACATCTTCCCTGATGGTCATCCACAAGATCAAATGATTGCATTTAAACTAATCAAGTGATGGTTTTAATTACTCAGGCTTTTCTTTAGAACCGTTGATGTGATGTCCAAGTGTATCTAAATAATTTGCTTATTTTCGTCACAGTGATGTTTTTCGCTTCATCTCGAATCTGTTAAAAGTGCTTAAAATGGTAATAATGTCGTCTTCTGTTGTTGACTCGCTCATCGTAGGTGTTTATTTCTGCAAACTTTGGATGGATGTTTTTATTTATTCACGCCTCTACTTATGTGTACAATAATAACTTGTGTTGATAAGCGCAGTACTGAAAAGAGTACTACGTAAAGAGCAGAGTCACGGGACGGGACTTCGGTTTGCTGGAAATCTGAGGCCACATACATGTGTTTTCCTGATTAGTTTGGTGTGCATACTCTGGGAGATATTTTAATCCAAACTGGTCATCTATTTTGGGAATTAATAAAACTATCTAAATTTAGAGGATCCTGCTCCCAGTGTGGCACATTCCTCATGCACAGCAACAACATATGAAGTGTCAGCCATCCCTATTCCCATCTGACTCACAGCCGCTGCTGCTTTTAGCATCAGAGAGGGATGAGAGTGCTGTGCTTGCTTGGATGTTGTCGGGTCCTCAACCCAGAGCTGATCCATTAGTGCATTAATGAAGGCATAATCCTCTGCTGAAAAAATGAAAACACTAAAGCTGCTGTTTCATAACAGAGCAGCTGTGTTTCCTGTGTAGGCGTCACCTGATAAATTCACCGCCCAAACTCCACCTCCACTACGCCTCCCACCAGAGACCACCAAAGGCAGGTGAGGCGCCGTGGAGGTGGTGGGCTCGGGCTGCAGGTGAGTCTGGTCACGTTCAAGGCTTCACCAGTCTTGGGGGCCGCCGGGAGGTGCCATGAGTGGCAGAAGCTGCATGTTGGTTTGAGGCATGTGGTCCGTTTGTCTATCCCACCGCGCTGTTTGCACATTCTCAAAGCACAAATATTAAATGATTATTTATTTATGCGCTTCCCGTCGCCTGGTTTAAACCGTCTGTGCCTGATCCTGATAGAGCTCTCACACAGAGTGCAGCTCTTCTCAGTGAGATGTTTTCATCTCCACTGAAGGTAAAGATCCATAAATTAACTTGCAAATCACATCTTTGCACCCACTGACTGCTGTCTTTCATTGCAAACTGCACTTTCTGGATTCAGATTTAAACTACCTCAAGTTTTAACACTGAGACTTGTTTTGTACCTTCATGCATAATTTACTGGTAGAGTAAATATAATTTGTTTTTTATTTGCATCGGCATCACATCTCTCCTATAGTTGATTTCAGATTTGAATTATTATACTCTTTATTTGCTGATGGAGTCTCACTTTCTCAAATGATGCACAGAGAGTTGAACAGTGAAGCAGGGGATTGTTTTCCAACGAGCCCAATTCAGCAATAAGGTGAGTTAAAGAGTTTCAATAAAACATAAAATGTGTTACAGCAAATGTATACAACCAAAAACATCAGCTATAAAATAAAGTGAGACTAATAAAACTGAGTAAAGTGTGCACAGCAGTGAAAGTTAATCAAAGTCCTTTGCCTGTGTTTAATCAATCAGGGCTGTTTTGGGCAAAAGAACCCTTAAAATTAGATTTTTAAAGAGCCACAGTTGCAGCAGACTTGTGTTTCTCTGGGAGTTTGTCCCGCAAATGTGAAAATTTAAAATTTAATGCAGCTTTTCTGTTTGCTTTTAACTCCAGGATAGAAAACGAAGCTAGTTGGGAGGTACTGAGAGACCTGGTTTGTTCAAGCCCTGAATCATTTATGGCTTTTACACCAAATATATTTTAAAGTCAATTCTCTTGTGTACCGGAAGTCAGTGTATTGTGCTCAGAGCTTGAGTGATGTGATCCACCTTTCTGGACTTATTTTTCCTGGTCTTTGGAGAAAACCCTTCTGAATCAGCTGCAGCTTCCTGATTCATCTTTTATCCAGACCGGTAATTTCACTGTTACATTAATGAAGTCTATAGAAGATAAATGCATGAGCCAGCTTTTTTAAACCACTTGGGGACCTTAATCTGGCTGAGCTCATGCCTGATTTGATATGACTGTTGAAATTCAGCCTTGAGTCTTTAATGAGAGACTGAAGCTGAACATAAATCCTTAACTTTTCTTTTTTGGCTCAAAACACAATAACCGATGGTTTGTCTAGTTGAAAATATCCAGTTATTTGTTCAAGGCACTTAAGGAGTCCTTTGAGAGGCTAAAATCCCCAGTGACTTTTTGTTTACTGCACAACTATGGCAGCAAATTTAGCTTCTGCTTAAATTGAACAAGTGGGAACATGGACATGGTGAATAAAATAGGCCCCAGAATAATACCCTGGAGGACTCCACATCCTTATGGTCTTCCCAGGTATGTAATTACTCTTTGCACATTTTGTGGCCAGATCAAATTCTCATCTACTTCTGTGTCTAACTTGACCATAAAGTGGTGGCAGTTAAATGGCCATCACAGTCCAGCAGGTTCATGGTCCTTTTTTTTGTCACTTTTTTTTTCTTCCCAAAACCATGGAACTTTTTACACGCAAAAACTTGGCAGTCTGATTTATTATGCATATCATGCCAACGTAAGATGTCCAAATGTCTGTTTTGACACTGGTGCACTGGGATGCAACAGCGGGAGTCGAGGTACGTTTATGCTTGTGTTTGTACCAAACGCCAACAACCTCCAGACTGGCCAGGAGCGAGGACGGATTCCACTTCCTTGACTAACCTCCATCTTTAAATGCACAACTTTACACCAGAAATAAATGTCTGTACAGCCTGTTTGTTTTTTTTGTTGTTTTTTTTGTATTACATATAGTAAAATTATATAAAGCAATAAATGTATGTGTAATTAGGGGCATAGTGTTTTGATTGGTAGCCGGTACAGCCAATGGCTAACCGTCATTCCTTTTTGTTACTGAGTTCTTAGTTTTGTTTTGACTCCTGAGCTGTGAATAAAAACATTTATATTTTAAAGAGAAGATGTTATGTTGTGCTTTTCAACCGTGACAGCTGTGACTGGCTGTGGTTCGGTCTGAAGCCAACGTGGAGAAAGTTTAGTTAAGAGCAGGTAGCTTGTGCTAACCTGGTGTCATCTAAGCTCAGTGGTCATTTCCAGCTTTACCATCTAAACAACATCTGACATGCAGTCAATCGGTCTGGGATGCTGGTGGCAGCCGGCCGAGGGACCGCGGGTCCCAGCAGAGCTCTGTCAGTCCTGGTTTCAGTTCTGGCAGCACTGGTTTTGACTGTTGGTTTGGTAGTGACACATGAAGAGAGAATATTTGAGCAGATTTGATGACAATAATGCAAAGCAATATTAATTAGCATCAGGAGGAGCCAACGTTCTGCAGAATCAGTCGCTACAGACCTCCAAACTTCATGTGGCCTTCAGATCAGCTCCAGAACAGTTGCAGAGAGCTTCATGGATGGGTTTCCATGGCCGAGCAGCTGCATCCAAGACAAACATGACCAAGGACAATGCGTCAGATGCAGTGCTGTAAAACACGCCGCCACTGGACTCTAGAACAGTGGAGACGCCTTCTCTACAAGGACGAGTAGATATCTGATGGATGAGTCTGGGTTTGGCGGTTTCCAGGACAACAGTACTTGTCTGACTGCATTGTACCAAGTGTAAAGTTTGGCGGAGGGGGGGTGATGGTCTGGGGTTGTTCTTCAGGACCTGGGCTTGGCCCCTTAGTTCCAGTTAAGGGAACTCTGAATGCTTCAGCAGACCAAGAACATTTGGACAATTCCAGCTCCCAGGTTTGTGGGAACAGTTTGGAGCTGGTTCCTTCCTCTTCCAACATGACTGTACCAGTGCACAAAGCAGGTCCATGAAGACCTGGATGACAGTCTGGTGGGGATGAACTTGACTCAGTCCTGACCTCAACCGGACAGAACTCCTTTGGGATGAATTAGAGCGGAGACTGAGAGCCAGACCTTCTGGTCCAACATCAGTGTGACCTCACAAATGTGCTTCTGGAAGAATGGTCAGACATTCCCATAAACACTCCTAAACCTTGTAGACAGCCTTCCCAGAATAGTTGAAGCTGTTATAGCTGCAAAGGTGGACCGAGGTTATATTGAACCCTCTGGATCAGGAATTGGAGGTCACTTAAGGTCATATGGGAGTCGAGGCAGGTGAACGAATACTTTTGGACGTATAAAGTATCTTCATTTCATTGTGCTTGTTCAACAGGGCCATGCTAATTTTAAGTGTTGGATGAAAATACTCCTTGTTCTTATGTGCCTTTTATTTATGGTATGTTATTGGACTATTTTAACTTCCTCAGAAAGAAAGCACAGGTAGAGGAAATGACGACTCAGATCAATCAAGTAAACTAAGACCGTAAACCATCTCACATGCATGTTTCCCTTCAAAAATACGATTATCTTTAATCACACTGTAGCCAGCAGACGACACCCAAACAGATCAGTTGTGTTGGACATAAGTCACTAGTTTACCTCACAAGACTTTAAAACACATATTCAGACCCTTAAACCTACCAATTAAGGAGGATTTTGACCTCTGCTCTGCTGTACACAGACGAGCCGGTGTAAATTAATTCACAACCCCAATTCCAAAATGGCTGGGACACTGTGTCAAATGTAAATAAAAATAGAATGTAAACCTTATAAACCAAACTTTTATAAACCACATCAAATGTTAAAACTGAGATGTGCAATCTTTTGTTTTGAGTTTGGGTGTTCCTTTGTCTTTGTATTCTTTTATTTATTTTATGGTACCAAAAGCTTTTATTTTGTATTACACCTCATTTCAGGTCTGGACCACAACCAGGTCTGTTCAGGACCCAGAATCGTCTCCTGCGAAGCCGTTGTGGTGGATGTGGTTTAGCGTTGCCTTGCTGGAAGATGCATGATGTTGTCTGGATGAGGGCAGATGTTGATCTAAAACCTTTCCCTTTCATCATTGATGTTTTTGTTTTTTAAATCATTTTAAATCATTGATGTTTGTAAGTTGCTCCTTCCATACGCACTAATGCGCCTCTGTACCATCAGAGATGAAGGTGTTTACAAGCTGGATGGTCCCCCTCAGTCCAGAGGATGTGGTGTCCATGGTCACAGAAATGACTTTGTAATTTTGCTTCGTGTTCTGAGAAAGGCAGTTCTTTCCCTCACAGATTCATGCCTGTTTTTTTAAGTAGGTGCCGCCTGATCACCAGACATCCAGTAATGACTTTCAGCTTTGTCCAATACATACAGCGGGGACTCCATATTCCCAGAATCTGGAGAAATGATGAGATGATGAGGTATTTGAAGTCACCGTACATTTTCCGAAATTGTTCCACAACTTATAGGTGCTGTTTTTCCACAGATTGGTGGGCCTCTGTCCATAATTCCCGGGTCTTATAACCGGTCATGTCACTGACATGTGGCCAGTTTTTCTAATTGGTTCTTCCTAGCTTTTTCGTTTAGACACCACTTACTTTTCAGCCTTTTTGTAACTTTTTTTGTTGCTGCCATCATATTTAAAATAAGCAAATGTTTTTATTGAAATGGTAAAATGTCTCACTTTCAGCTTTTGATTGGTTTTCTGTTATTTTGTGGATAAAATACAGATGAATGCGTTAACCTGCGTTCACCACCTGCACAGCCACCGTAATTCCAGGACTAACGCTGCAAACGTTGGGTACGCCCCTAAAAGCAGCACAGCAAGGAATGCTTTCAGGAGAGATGGAAGGTTGCAGGTAACCAGAGCTGAGGTTGGTGAGGTTGACGTGTCGAGTTTGTTAGAGGCGGCTCCACCTCCATCTGAGCGACCAGCCCAGGCAGCGTTTCTGTTAGAACTTGTTCAGCTGTGAACATTCCTGCGTCTGGGTTTTGGAATAGAAATGACCATAATCTTACTTGACCTTTTATTTAAACCGCATGAAATCACAGGGGCACGTTGTCATCGTCAGTGACAGCGAAAGTGTGATTAGTAAAAAAAATGCAACATAAATGAAAGAGATCACAATTAAAAAAGGCTATATTTGTAATTATTGTAATTGTATCCGACCAATACTGAAAGCCAGACGGAGCACTGAGGTGCAGCGGCATTGAGATTGATTTGGTTGAAGCATAAATAAATTAAAATAACTCACCAAGGCTAGTGTCCATTTTTCTACATATCGTCATGTTGAACCCAAATGTCAATGTGATGTCACATAAGATTGTAATTAAACTCAATAATTTATCGCTGTAATGCTGCAAATTTAGATTTTGAAACTTTTAAGTAATCTGTTAAGTTCTGCTTTTGTAGTGTCACGTTGTCAGAGGACTCCCAGGTGTGTGAAACTCTCCCAGCCCTCTGTTTTTCAGGAGAGCGCCTGCATTCCCTTTTGTTGTCAGATCAAATGTTATACAAGCTTTGTTTGTAAGAGCAAGCCTCCGATTTTTTCTTTTTTTCTTTAAATTCCCACTTCACCTGATGCACACTCACAGGATTGCACAAGACATGATTTAACATCTAGAGTGAACATAAAAGCCTCCTAAAGCCTCATAAAAGTTACCTGCGGAGAAAACGACCAAATAAACACAGCCCCCAAAAACAAAACCCTCCCCAGGGTTCTCTTTTGTCTCTTCAAAATGGATGTTGGGACAGAAGAGGCTTCAGACGGCATCAGGGACGGAGTACCTGCAGATGGGAAGATTTTCTGAGACTGAATGCAGCCATGAATGTTGCCATGTGAATGTTGTTGTGCAGAGTTGACTGCAGCAGCATGGATGGCTGCTTTTACAGCAAGGCTCTGTCTGACCCGCATCCCTGCTGAGAACAGAACCAGTAACGCTACCTGTAAAACACAGTCACAAAGGCTGTGCAGCATGTTTTTACATCTCAGTTTCTGTGCAATTTCAGAAAAAGCTTTGACCTTTGAAGCTGTTTTCCTAAAAGCATCACTCACACTTATTGGACCGCATTTTACTGTCACAATAAGAGCGATAGAGTCGTGCTTCTCTGACTGACAGCTGACAGAACCCAGCATGTTCTCTTGGTGTTTTCTTTTCCTGCCACTACATTTCATTTAATATGAAATTTAGATTATTTGAGGAGCGAAAAATGGACATAGGTCGTTCCCTTTGTGTGAGGAAATCATTAAACCTTTTGAAAATGTTTGTCAAAAAAGATAGAAAGGGTTTTGCATATTTTTCTTTCTATAGTGCAGAATATCAACAAACCATAAAACAATCTGGAGGAATTCTGATATGTGAGTGCCAAGGCTGCAACCTGACTGGAAACAGGCACTATAGTTTTATGGAGGTGAAACTCCACCGCATCTGTAACATCCTCCCATCAGGTCGTCCTCACTAACCCACCACTCACTAACCCACCACTCACTAACCCACCACTCACTAACCATCCACTCACTAACCATCCACTTCACTAACCCACCACTCACTAACCCACCACTCACTAACCCACCACTCACTAACCCTCCACTCACTAACCCACCACTCACTAACCCTCCCCCTCACTAACCCTCACTCACTAACCCACCACTCACTAACCATCCACTCACTAACCCACCACTCACTAACCCTCCACTCACTAACCCCCCCACTCACTAACCCACCACTCACTAACCCACCACTCACTAACCCACCACTCACTAACCATCCACTCACTAACCCACCACGCACTAACCCTCCACTCACTAACCCTCCCACTCACTAACCATCCACTCACTAACCCTCCCACTCACTAACCCACCACTCACTAACCATCCACTCACTAACCCTCCCACTCACTAACCCTCCACTCACTAACCCTCCCACTCACTAAACCCACCACTCACTAACCCTCCACTCACTAACCCTCCCACTCACTAACCCTCCCCCCTCACTAACCCACCACTCACTAACCCTCCCCCTCACTAACCCACCACTCACTAACCCACCACGCACTAACTCACCACTCACTAACCCTCCACTCACTAACCCACCACTCACTAACCCTCCACTCACTAACCCTCCCACTCACTAACCCACCACTCCTAACCCTCCCACTCACTAACCCTCCCACTCACTAACCCTCCCCCTCACTAACCCTCCACTCACTAACCCTCCCACTCACTAACCCACCACTCACTAACCCACCACTCACTAACCCTCCCACTCACTAACCCACCACTCACTAACCCACCACTCACTAACCCTCCCACTCACTAACCCACCACTCACTAACCCACCACTCACTAACCCTCCCACTCACTAACCCTCCCACTCACTAACCCTCCCACTCACTAACCCTCCCACTCACTAACCCCACCACTCACTAACCTCCCACTCACTAACCCACCACTCACTAACCACCACTCACTAACCCTCCCACTCACTAACCCTCCCACTCACTAACCCTCACCCCTCACTAACCCTCCCCTCACTAACCCACCACTCACTAACCCACCACTCACTAACCCACCACTCACTAACCCTCCACTCACTAACCCTCCACTCACTAACCCACCACTCACTAACCCACCACTCACTAACCCTCCCACTCACTAACCCTCCACTCACTAACCCACCACTCACTAACCCACCACTCACTAACCCACCACTCACTAACCCTCCCACTCACTACCCTCCCCCTCACTAACCCTCCCACTCACTAACCCTCCCCCTCACGAACCCCCACTCACTAACCCACCACTCACTAACCCACCACTCACTAACCCTCCACTCACTAACCCTCCACTCACTAACCCACCACTCACTAACCCACCACTCACTAACCCTCCCACTCACTAACCCTCCCACTCACTAACCCTCCACTCACTAACCCTCCCACTCACTAACCCTCCCACTCACTAACCCACCACTCACTAACCCACCACTCACTAACCCTCCCACTCACTAACCCACCACTCACTAACCCACCACTCACTAACCCTCCCACTCACTAACCAACCCACCACTCACTAACCCACCACTCACTAACCCTCCCACTCACTACCCACCACTCACTAACCCACCACTCACTAACCCTCCCACTCACTAACCCTCCCACTCACTAACCCTCCCACTCACTAACCCTCCACTCACTAACCCACCACTCACTAACCCTCCACTCACTACCCACCACTCACTAACCCTCCCACTCACTAACCCTCCCACTCACTAACCCTCCACTCACTAACCCTCCCACT